>CM035410.1:77044111-77564111 GCA_020310875.1 Ceratopteris richardii
ATAGCATTCAGGCTGAGAGAATTTTGATTAGGAACATTCATATGTAAGAATGTTCTAAGAGTCGTAAAATCTGGCGCACATTTTATCTTCAAAGAAATGGTCAGTGCTCAGTCCACAGTGTAAAGTTTTACACAAGTGAGGGCTTAAAATCTAAGTTGGAAGGTAAGCCATCTATGGCTAAAAGATCTTGATCAAACGGGATTTACTTTGGGAGAACCAGTGCTAAGAAGTTGCAGGTGTCAAAGTCGCCATTGCAGAGAAGCTCTTTCAGACATAGGTAAAGTGTTTCACACATTTCTCAGTATGTACTCAATCTTTTTGAGAGATTTAACTTGGCAAAGTTGCGCAACCTTAAGGCAAAGTTTTGTGCAGAGTTTTATCAAAAACTTTACAGGATTGATTAGTCAATGAGTGATTAATCTGCAGCAGACTTTTCTGAAGAAGCTGAATTTTTCAGAATAATCAATTTTCTGATAAATTGGTGAAAGTTCTCTAAGTTTGGTGGAGTCTAAGGTTAATCTTGATATAGAGGTGATCTAAATTCAAGGTTAACTTGTTCTTTTGGAGATTAACACTCTCCATCAGTGGTATCAGAGCAGGTTGTGTCAAAATTGAAGTGAAGGAGACTCCAATTACTGCAGAAATACAAATCTTTACATCTTGAAGGTGCAAAAGGTTAAAGTGTGAAGAAAGATTGAAGGAAGACATACAAAGAGTATCAAAAGGATCAGAAGGAGCAACATTCGAAGTAAAGGTACATTCATTATCTGTAAAGGTAAAGATTTGGAAATACAGGTGAAGCAAGGATGGGAGATAGTCTCCAAATTGAGAAGCTGGATAGAGAGAACTATCCTGCATGGTCTATGAGGATGGAAGCTCATCTTATGAGCAAAGATCTGATAGGATACATCACAGGAGATGAAGAAAAGCCAGAATTCAGAGATCCTAGTGTTCCAACTAGGGAGGAGCTTGCAGATTTGAAGAATTGGATGAAGAAGGATGCTCAAGCAAGAAGTATCATCTACATGGCAGTCAATGACTATTTGCTTCCTCACATTAGAGGACTTGAAAGTGCATGTGACATTTGGAATGCTTTGGAAGAGCATTTCCAAAATACAACCAAATCAAGGAAAGCTTCACTATGGGCAGAGTTTACTACTTTTAAGAAGAAGGCCTCACAATCAATCTCTGATTATGTGACAAAGATGAAGGACATTGCAGACTCTCTAGGTGCAGTGGATGAAGATATTGAAGAAGACAAATTGGTAAGACAAATACTCAAAGGGCTAAGAGGAGATGAGAAGTGGAAGCCTTTCATTTTATCTACAGAACTTTCATTAGATCATTTTACTCCTGATTTGAATCAATTGTTAGGACATATGCTAACTTTTGAGAATGATATCAAAGGAGATGTTGATAAGAGTGCAGGTCATGCAATGTATTCTAAAGACAAGAAGAAAGTTAACAAAGGGAAGCAACAATCAGGTGAAGAAGAAGGTACTTCAAACCAAGCAAACTTCATAAGAGGAAGAGGAAATGGCAGAAGTAGAGGAAGAGGCAGAAACAACAAAGAGAATGCAAGAGCTTGTTGGATATGTGGTAAGACCAATCATCTATCTCATGATTGTTGGCATAATAATCAAAACAATGGTAATTATCAGAACTTTAATCAAAGAGCAAGAGGTGGTAGATTTCAGAGAGGAAACTTCAGAGGTAGAGGTGGTAGGAATTCTTTTGGAAGAGGTGGAGGAAGAAGCTTCCAAAATCAATCCTATAATAGCACCTACTACAACTATGCATCAGATCAAAAAGAGGACTCGACTCTCATTATGAATACTTGTGAAACCTCACATGAGGATATGAGAGTGTTTTATATTGATTCAGGATGTAGTAATCATTTGAGTGGAAATATTGCTTTGATGACTGACCTAGATCATAATGCAATTAATCATACAATTCAGACAGGTGATAATACAAAGCATAAGGTAAAGTCAATTGGTTCAGTCAAAGCTAAGGATGGGAGCACTCTTCTGAGTAAGGTTCTTTATGTTCCCACAATTCCAAAGAATTTGATCAGTGTAGGTCAAATTGTGGAAAAAGGATATGAGGTAAGGTTTACCAATGATGGAGTTTATGTTGAAGACCCTAGTCAAGGGTATAAACAAGTTATTGCAGGAAAGAAAGAAGGAAGGCTCTTCACATTGAAGGTACAAGGAAATGTTGGACATGCTATGTTCACATATGGAGAGCAGAAGGTGTCAGAATTGGATCTTTGGCACAAAAGACTTGGACACTTTAATGAAAGAGGTATTAAAGAAATGATTAACAATGATTCAGTGATTGGATTGCCTAACATTGCAGGTCAACACATGACATATAGATGTGAGGCATGTCAATTAGGTAAGGCTCATAAGCAATCCTATTCCAAGCATGGATTTATGTATTCAGAAAGACTTGAATTGGTGCATACAGATGTGTGGGGTCCTTCAAAGGACTTTAGTATAAATGGTTCAAGATATTATGTCATATATGTTGATGATGCTACCAGGTGGATCACAATTTATGTGATTAAAGAAAAGTTAGAAGTGTTTAATACATTTAAACACTATCATGCATATGCAGAAAGGATTACAGGTCAAAAATTAAAGAGACTAAGGTCAGATGGAGGGGGAGAGTATTTTTCAAATGAGTTCAATGATTATTTGTGGAATGCAGGTATAAAGAGAGAAGTTACTTGCAGGTATTCTCCTCAACAAAATGGGGTAGCAGAAAGAAGAAATAGGACTCTTGTTGAGTTTGCAAGGTCCATGATGAAAGAGAAGAATTGTCCAAATTATTTGTGGGCAGAGGCTGTAAATACAGCTACATATTTGGTCAATAGATTGCCTTGTAAAGCTTTGCAGGGCATGACACCATATGAAGCTTGGTGGGGTAAGAAACCTACCTTAGATCATTGCAGAATATTTGGATGTTTGGCATATGCATATGTGCCATCTCAATTGAGGCATAAGTTGGAGCCTAAGGCAGAAAAGTATGTATTCATTGGCTATGATGATAAGCAAATGGGATACAGGTTGTGGAGTCCATCCACAAAGCAATTTATTGTATCCAAGGATGTTACATTTGATGAGCAAGGTACTTGGTATGCAGGTAAATATAATATACATGCAGATGATGAAGAAGTAGTGGATCAAAGAAAAGGTAAAGCAAAGATTCAATTACTTGATGAAAGTGAGAACAATGAAGTGCAGGTTGAAGTTGAAGAGAGGCCAAGGTTTGATCCAGAATGTGATGAACCAGAAACTTCAAGAAGTGCAGAAGTTAGAAGGTCATCAAGGCACAAATGGCAACCTACAAGGTATAGCTATGACACTTCATTCTTAACTACTAAAGATTATGCTTATTTAGTAAAAGCAGATGAAGACCCTTCTACATATGAAGAGGCCAAAGGGAAGAAGAATTGGGAAGATGCTATGCAAGAGGAGTATGATGCATTGATAGAGAATCAAACATGGGATTTGGTTCCTAAACCTAATAGTCAGAAAATTATTGGTTGTAAGTGGGTTTACAAGACTAAAAGATTTGCAGATGGAAGTGTGTCTAGGTACAAAGCTAGACTTGTTGTGAAAGGGTATGCACAGACATATGGAGTGGACTATGATGAGACTTATAGTCCTGTGGCAAAGATGACAACCATCAGGACACTCATAGCAATTGCTACTTGCAAAGGTTGGAAGTTATCTCAATTAGATGTAAAAAATGATTTCTTGAATGGTTACATTTCAGATGAAGTCTACATGGAGCAACCAGATGGGTTCAAAGACCAAGTGAGTCCAAATTATGTGTGTAAGCTCAAGAGAGCTTTGTATGGGTTGAAGCAAGCCCCAAGGGCTTGGAATTATAGGCTTGTGAAATTCTTGAATGATCTTGGATTTCAAGCATCAAAGGCAGACAGTAGCTTGCTAGTCAAAGCAAGTGAAGATGGGTTCATTTATGTTTGTATTTATGTTGATGACATAATACTTACAGGAACAGATGATAAGGGAATACAAATGATCAAGAAGTAGATGGAGAAAGAGTTTAAAATCAGTGATTTGGGGAACCTATCATTCTTCTTGGGAATGGAGATCTCTTATACTCAACATGGAGTATATGTGACCCAAGAAAGGTATCTTAAAAATTTGCTAACCAAATTTAAAATGGAAGATTGCAGGGTTGCACCTACACCTTTGGAAGTGAACCATAAATTGTCTAGGTTTGGAGGAGAAGAGTTCAAAGATATGAAACTCTATCAAAGTTTGGTTGGTAGCTTGATCTATGCTACACAAGGCCTGATTTATCATATGCAGTTGGTGTGCTTTCACAATTTATGCATTGTCCTAGAAAGGAAAGAAAATAGAATCAGAAATGTTTCTTTTGTATATTACTTTTGTAAATAGTTCAATGTATTTGGAAAAGATGACGAGTTAGACTCGTATATATATCTACAGATATGTATTCGTAGAAAGAGAGAGTGATATAGATCAGATAGAGAAGACAATAGGTGAAGAGGTGATGAACATTGTATGTATCATCAACCATATGTATGAAATGTAATGAAGAAGAAAATGTTGTAGAATTCTGCGTGTCGATCTTCTCTTCCATTCTCCTTCTGTGCTTAATCTTTTGAAGAATCCTTTTGCACGTATCTAAGTCCATAGCTAATCTATCTATGGCTAGAATTTGAGAGGTTAATAGCATTCAGGCTGAGAGAATTTTGATTAGGAACATTCATATGTAAGAATGTTCTAAGAGTCGTAAAATCTGGCGCACATTTTATCTTCAAAGAAATGGTCAGTGCTCAGTCCACAGTGTAAAGTTTTACACAAATGAGGGCTTAAAATCTAAGTTGGAAGGTAAGCCATCTATGGCTAAAAGATCTTGATCAAACGGGATTTACTTTGGGAGAACCAGTGCTAAGAAGTTGCAGGTGTCAAAGTCGCCATTGCAGAGAAGCTCTTTCAGACATAGGTAAAGTGTTTCACACATTTCTCAGTATGTACTCAATCTTTTTGAGAGATTTAACTTGGCAAAGTTGCGCAACCTTAAGGCGAAGTGTTGTGCAAAGTTTTATCAAAAGCTTTACAGGATTGATTAGTCAATGAGTGATTAATCTGCAACAGACTTTTCTGAAGAAGCTGAATTTTTCAGAATAATCAATTTTCTGATAAATTGGTGAAAGTTCTCTAAGTTTGGTGAAGTCTAAGGTTAATCTTGATATAGAGGTGATCTAAATTCAAGGTTAACTTGTTCTTTTGGAGATTAACACTCTCCATCAATGGTATCAGAGCACGTTGTGTCAAAATTGAAGTGAAGGAGACTCCAATTACTGCAGAAATACAAATCTTTACATCTTGAAGGTGCAAAAGGTTAAAGTGTGAAGAAAGATTGAAGGAAGACATACAAAGAGTATCAAAAGGATCAGAAGGAGCAACATTCGAAGTAAAGGTACATTCATTATCTGTAAAGGTTAAAGATTTGGAAATACAGGTGAAGCAAGGATGGGAGATAGTCTCCAAATTGAGAAGCTGGATAGAGAGAACTATCCTGCATGGTCTATGAGGATGGAAGCTCATCTTATGAGCAAAGATCTGATAGGATACATCACAGGAGATGAAGAAAAGCCAGAATTCAGAGATCCTAGTGTTCCAACTAGGGAGGAGCTTGCAGATTTGAAGAATTGGATGAAGAAGGATGCTCAAGCAAGAAGTATCATCTACATGGCAGTCAATGACTATTTGCTTCCTCACATTAGAGGACTTGAAAGTGCATGTGACATTTGGAATGCTTTGGAAGAGCATTTCCAAAATACAACCAAATCAAGGAAAGCTTCACTATGGGCAGAGTTTACTACTTTTAAGAAGAAGGCCTCACAATCAATCTCTGATTATGTGACAAAGATGAAGGACATTGCAGACTCTCTAGGTGTAGTGGATGAAGATATTGAAGAAGACAAATACTCACAGGGCTAAGAGGAGATGAGAAGTGGAAGCCTTTCATTTTATCTACAGAACTTTCATTAGATCATTTTACTCCTGATTTGAATCAATTGTTAGGACATATGCTAACTTTTGAGAATGATATCAAAGGAGATGTTGATAAGAGTGCAGGTCATGCAATGTATTCTAAAGACAAGAAGAAAGTTAACAAAGGGAAGCAACAATCAGGTGAAGAAGAAGGTACTTCAAACCAAGCAAACTTCATAAGAGGAAGAGGAAATGGCAGAAGTAGAGGAAGAGGCAGAAACAACAAAGAGAATGCAAGAGCTTGTTGGATATGTGGTAAGACCAATCATCTATCTCATGATTGTTGGCATAATAATCAAAACAATGGTAATTATCAGAACTTTAATCAAAGAGCAAGAGGTGGTAGATTTCAGAGAGGAAACTTCAGAGGTAGAGGTGGTAGGAATTCTTTTGGAAGAGGTGGAGGAAGAAGCTTCCAAAATCAATCCTATAATAGCACCTACTACAACTATGCATCAGATCAAAAAGAGGACTCGACTCTCATTATGAATACTTGTGAAACCTCACATGAGGATATGAGAGTGTTTTATATTGATTCAGGATGTAGTAATCATTTGAGTGGAAATATTGCTTTGATGACTGACCTAGATCATAATGCAATTAATCATACAGTTCAGACAGGTGATAATACAAAGCATAAGGTAAAGTCAATTGGTTCAGTCAAAGCTAAGGATGGGAGCACTCTTCTGAGTAAGGTTCTTTATGTTCCCACAATTCCAAAGAATTTGATCAGTGTAGGTCAAATTGTGGAAGAAGGATATGAGGTAAGGTTTACCAATGATGGAGTTTATGTTGAAGACCCTAGTCAAGGGTATAAACAAGTTATTGCAGGAAAGAAAGAAGGAAGGCTCTTCACATTGAAGGTACAAGGAAATGTTGGACATGCTATGTTCACATATGGAGAGCAGAAGGTGTCAGAATTGGATCTTTGGCACAAAAGACTTGGACACTTTAATGAAAGAGGTATTAAAGAAATGATTAACAATGATTCAGTGATTGGATTGCCTAACATTGCAGGTCAACACATGACATATAGATGTGAGGCATGTCAATTAGGTAAGGCTCATAAGCAATCCTATTCCAAGCATGGATTTATGTATTCAGAAAGACTTGAATTGGTGCATACAGATGTGTGGGGTCCTTCAAAGGACTTTAGTATAAATGGTTCAAGATGTTATGTCATATATGTTGATGATGCTACCAGGTGGATCACAATTTATGTGATTAAAGAAAAGTCAGAAGTGTTTAATACATTTAAACACTATCATGTATATGCAGAAAGGATTACAGGTCAAAAATTAAAGAGACTAAGGTCAGATGGAGGGGGAGAGTATTTTTCAAATGAGTTCAATGATTATTTGTGGAATGCAGGTATAAAGAGAGAAGTTACTTGCAGGTATTCTCCTCAACAAAATGGGGTAGCAGAAAGAAGAAATAGGACTCTTGTTGAGTTTGCAAGGTCCATGATGAAAGAGAAGAATTGTCCAAATTATTTGTGGGCAGAGGCTGTAAATACAGCTACATATTTGGTCAATAGATTGCCTTGTAAAGCTTTGCAGGGCATGACACCATATGAAGCTTGGTGGGGTAAGAAACCTACCTTAGATCATTGCAGAATATTTGGATGTTTGGCATATGCATATGTGCCATCTCAATTGAGGCATAAGTTGGAGCCTAAGGCAGAAAAGTATGTATTCATTGGCTATGATGATAAGCAAATGGGATACAGGTTGTGGAGTCCATCCACAAAGCAATTTATTGTATCCAAGGATGTTACATTTGATGAGCAAGGTACTTGGTATGCAGGTAAATATAATATACATGCAGATGATGAAGAAGTAGTGGATCAAAGAAAAGGTAAAGCAAAGATTCAATTACTTGATGAAAGTGAGAACAATGAAGTGCAGGTTGAAGTTGAAGAGAGGCCAAGGTTTGATCCAGAATGTGATGAACCAGAAACTTCAAGAAGTGCAGAAGTTAGAAGGTCATCAAGGCACAAATGGCAACCTACAAGGTATAGCTATGACACTTCATTCTTAACTACTAAAGATTATGCTTATTTAGTAAAAGCAGATGAAGACCCTTCTACATATGAAGAGGCCAAAGGGAAGAAGAATTGGGAAGATGCTATGCAAGAGGAGTATGATGCATTGATAGAGAATCAAACATGGGATTTGGTTCCTAAACCTAATAGTCAGAAAATTATTGGTTGTAAGTGGGTTTACAAGACTAAAAGATTTGCAGATGGAAGTGTGTCTAGGTACAAAGCTAGACTTGTTGTGAAAGGGTATGCACAGACATATGGAGTGGACTATGATGAGACTTATAGTCCTGTGGCAAAGATGACAACCATCAGGACACTCATAGCAATTGCTACTTGCAAAGGTTGGAAGTTATCTCAATTAGATGTAAAAAATGATTTCTTGAATGGTTACATTTCAGATGAAGTCTACATGGAGCAACCAGATGGGTTCAAAGACCAAGTGAGTCCAAATTATGTGTGTAAGCTCAAGAGAGCTTTGTATGGGTTGAAGCAAGCCCCAAGGGCTTGGAATTATAGGCTTGTGAAATTCTTGAATGATCTTGGATTTCAAGCATCAAAGGCAGACAGTAGCTTGCTAGTCAAAGCAAGTGAAGATGGGTTCATTTATGTTTGTATTTATGTTGATGACATAATACTTACAGGAACAGATGATAAGGGAATACAAATGATCAAGAAGCAGATGGAGAAAGAGTTTAAAATCAGTGATTTGGGGAACCTATCATTCTTCTTGGGAATGGAGATCTCTTATACTCAACATGGAGTATATGTGACCCAAGAAAGGTATCTTAAAAATTTGCTAACCAAATTTAAAATGGAAGATTGCAGGGTTGCACCTACACCTTTGGAAGTGAACCATAAATTGTCTAGGTTTGGAGGAGAAGAGTTCAAAGATATGAAACTCTATCAAAGTTTGGTTGGTAGCTTGATCTATGCTACATTGACAAGGCCTGATTTATCATATGCAGTTGGTGTGCTTTCACAATTTTTGCATTGTCCTAGAAAGGAACATTGGATTGCAGGACAAAGAGTACTTAGGTACATCAAGGGTACACTCAGAGAAGGGTTGTACTATGGGTTTACTTCAGATACAAGAATCAAGATATATAGTGATGCAGATTGGGCAGGTAATGTGGATGATAGAAGATCAACACATGGATACTTGTGCTATGTAGGAGACAAATTGATTTCATGGTGTTCCAAGAAGCAACATACAGTTGCTTTGTCATCTACAGAAGCAGAATATAAAGGTATGGTGGAAGCTGCAAAAGAGGTAATATGGCTAAAGACACTTATGAAAGTTTTTGATGTGGTTCAAAGTACTCCTATTGTTTGTGGAGACAACATGAGTTCTTTATACTTGGCAGCTAATCCTGTGTTTCATGCTAGAACTAAGCATATTGAAATACAGTATCATTTCTTGAGAGAGAAGGTCATTGAGAAGGAGATTGAAGTCATACACACTCCTACAAAAGATCAACTTGCAGATATGATGACTAAAAGTTTGGATGGACCTAAATTGCAGAGGTTTAAAGATATGGCAGGAATAAAGAAAATGCAGGTAATCACAATTGAAGATTGAGGGGGAGCTGTTGGAGCAGAGCAATCATCAATAGGTGATTACATGAAGTCCAAAAGTGAAAAGATATGTGGAAGGATGAAGATTACTTCAAAGGAAGAAAATAGAATCAAAAATGTTTCTTTTGTATATTACTTTTGTAAATAGTTCAATGTATTTGGAAAAGATGACGAGTTAGACTCGTATATATATCTACAGATATGTATTCGTAGAAAGAGAGAGTGATATAGATCAGATAGAGAAGACAATAGGTGAAGAGGTGATGAACATTGTATGTATCATCAACCATATGTATGAAATGTAATGAAGAAGAAAATGTTGTAGAATTCTGCGCGTCGATCTTCTCTCCCATTCTCCTTCTGTGCTTAATCTTTTGAAGAATCCTTTTGCACGTATCTAAGTCCATAGCTAATCTATCTATGGCTAGAATTTGAGAGGTTAATAGCATTCAGGCTGAGAGAATTTTGATTAGGAACATTCATATGTAAGAATGTTCTAAGAGTCGTAAAATCTGGCGCACATTTTATCTTCAAAGAAATGGTCAGTGCTCAGTCCACAGTGTAAAGTTTTACACAAGTGAGGGCTTAAAATCTAAGTTGGAAGGTAAGCCATCTATGGCTAAAAGATCTTGATCAAACGGGATTTACTTTGGGAGAACCAGTGCTAAGAAGTTGCAGGTGTCAAAGTCGCCATTGCAGAGAAGCTCTTTCAGACATAGGTAAAGTGTTTCACACATTTCTCAGTATGTACTCAATCTTTTTGAGAGATTTAACTTGGCAAAGTTGCGCAACGTTAAGGCAAAGTGTTGTGCAAAGTTTTATCAAAAACTTTACAGGATTGATTAGTCAATGAGTGATTAATCTGCAACAGACTTTTCTGAAGAAGCTGAATTTTTCAGAATAATCAATTTTCTGATAAATTGGTGAAAGTTCTCTAAGTTTGGTGGAGTCTAAGGTTAATCTTGATATAGAGGTGATCTAAATTCAAGGTTAACTTGTTCTTTTGGAGATTAACACTCTCCATCAATATTGAACAATTCTTTCAAGAACTTTTTAGGGAATTCACTAAGCGAGGGATTAAGCACAATTTGTCATCCTTAATACATAGTTTCAAACAAGCTCCTAATGAGATAGTAACAAATGTAGCACAAAGATTTAATCAATACATAGACCAATGCCCTGTGACAAAGAGATCTTCTCATCAGAAAATGATATCCCTATTGTTAGAAGGTATAACCAACCGAACATTGAGAATCTTAGCATACGTAAAACGGTTGCAAATCCTGAGTGAGTGTCTTCAAGGGTGCATCGACTTGGAAGACAACTTAGCTGAGGATCTCAAAGCCACAAAAACTTCTACCAAATCAGAGGATACAAGGAGTGATGAGACTTCCACTTTGAGTAATGTGGACAAATTGACAGAGTTAATGGCCAAGAAATTGGGAGTACAAGGACAAAGAAGCTACTAGAACCCCCTCATGAGATTGCCAATGTTAAGAAGTTGCACACTTTGTGGTGGAGATCATCCATCTCATGCCTGCACCAGAGAAGGATTAGGGTTATCACAACCTTACCCTTATGATAGACATCCAACTCAAGGGCCTAACATGTACTCTTATAGTGAGTAGAAGTACACCAACCACAATATTGAAAATTGTTACACTTATGTGTTCCTCGAGTAGCTTTGATGTGAACCTTTTCCCTATATATAGGCACTTTTTACTCTAGTGTTGGCTACAGGTTTTTTCTCCATGTTACCACATACTTGATACTCTCATATGTGGTGGTATTTTGTACTTAGGGATATTATTCAGCTCTTACTTCAATTTAGTTCATTGTCAATAGAGAGACCTATTCTAGCCATCATCTTCTCAGTGTGTCTTGCTGCATTTGTGCTCCTTGTGTGTGCTTCTCATGTGTCTCTCGCACTTCTACAAACACCCAACAGTGGTATCAGAGTAGGTTCAGCTCCTTCTCAAGTTTTGGTTTTTCACGTCATGGTGCATGTGCACTTTTAACAGTGCAAATCGACTTCGGGGCATAGAACTGTGAATTTTCGCAGCCAAGAAACATTTCCACAGGTGCTCTGTGCTTTTACCCCCATTTCAAAGCCATTCATGCAGTTAGAATTGCCATCAGAGTGACGGTTTGTGAGCTGAAATTTCAGCACTCATTTTAGCTTTCGTCGAAGTAAAGTTTTTGTCACTTTCTTGTTCCTTAGTGAAATGGTGGGCAGAAATGACTTGTTTGGCATGCTTCAAGCTGAAGATAAGCTTGATGGGACCAACTATGCGATGTGGTCTTACATGATGAAGCATGTTCTTGTTGCTAAACAACTTTGGAACATAGTGGTAGATGTAGATTGAAGACCTACTGGTTCTTCTACTTCACAGTCTACTATCACAGATGGAGCTTCTTCTTCGAGTACAATGGTTTCTCCTTCTCCACTGTTGGAGAAACAATCACTAATTGGACATATATTTGAAGGTCAAAGCTTTAGAAGAAAAGCACATGCCTATGTGAAGGGACAAATTCACAAGTGTATTATATTTGTAAAGTTAGTTCACTTTAGTTCTAGAAGTTTTTTAAAAATCACGAGAATGCAAAAATCTATATAAGTTAGTTTGTATCAACTCACGCGGCAAGAGAGAAGAAGTGGAAGAGAGTGATAGAAAGAGAGAAGGAGTTCATTTTATACGACTGAGTATAGTCAGGCTTCTCTGAGTGAGAAAGCATCTGTAAAACTTCTGAGTTTTCATAGCTATGAGAAAGAACTGAGTAAAGTTTTGTGTATGAGTCTCTCTCCATCATCTCCATGCTTGCCTACTGTGTGATGAATTCAAAATTTCAAGTTTTCCAAGCAATTCGATGCCTGGCATCGAGTTTGTGCTGATAAGTCATTATTTTCATTCTCTGTGTGTTACCTGTTGTTGAATCTTTTAAAAACATGAGGTTTGTGGAGCAACTCGATGCCTGGCATCGAGTTCAGCATAAAGTTGATGCCTGGCATCGACTTCTAGCATACAAGTGGTCTTCTTCATGTGTGTGTTCAAGAGGCTATTTCTGGTGCAAAAAAAGAGGCTGAAAAAGCTCAAAGTCAATGCCCGGCATCGACTTTGATTGCAATTCGATGCTAGGCATCGAACTTTTATTTTTAGACACTCAGAATTACTAAAGGAGGCAAAATTTCCAGTTTTGGAAGGTCATACAGGGTCATCTTGTGAGGGCCATAACTTGAGTTCTAGAAATTTGTTTCATGCATATGATAGCTTGTTGGAAAGCTCTACTTTTCTAGTTTTAGCTTAGAAAATATCTTGGAGAAATAATATTTGAGCTAAGAGAAATAAGCAAAATACTGAAGGTATGTCATTTTAGTGACTACAAAAATATGAAGAAGCAAAGTTCTTGGTTTCGGCTATCATTTCTCAAAGTTTGGAGTGGCAATGAGTTAATGGTGACCATAGAGGTGTTCTAGTGTCACATTAATTCATTTCTTGTGGTGTTTTACACATCAATAAGTGGTATCAGAGTAGAAAGGTCCTGAAGAGCAGAAGGCGACAAAGGTACGAGAAGTTTTGGAAAGTTTTCCATTAAAGTTTGAAAGGTGAAGCATTTGAAGACACAAGGCATCAGAAGGTTACTTCGAAAGTATCTTCATACACAAAGAACTCCAAAAGGTATTATCCTTTATCTTTTAAGCTCACAGGTTGCAGCAGAAGGAAAGGAGTATGGAAGATCATATCTCCATTGACAAATTGGACAGAGATAATTACCCCGCATGGGTAATGAGAATGGAAGCCTTACTTATGAGTAAGGATCTCATGATATATGTTACAGGTGAAGAAGAGAAGCCAGTATTTGAAGATGAAAGCTGACCAAAGAAAGAAGAACTTGATGCTTTAAAGCATTGGCAAAAGAAGGATGCAAGTGCAAAAGCTTACATCTACAATACAATCTCAGATCATTTGCTACCACATATCAGAGGATTGGAATCATTTGAAGATATTTGGAATGCATTGGAGTATCATTTCCAAAGTACTACTAAAGCAAGGAAAGCAAGTCTATGGTTAGAGTTTACAACATTCAAGAAGAAGCCAATTCAAAGTATTAGTGATTATGTCACTAAGATGAAGGATCTAGCAGATAGTCTTGGATCCATAGATGAAGATGCTGAAGATCACAGATTGATTGCTCAACTACTTGCAGGATTGAGAGGGGATGAAAGGTGGAAACCTTTTGTCTTATCAACAGAACTTTCATTAAATCATTATGTTCCAGATTTGAATCAATTACTTGGTTTGATGCTCACATATGAGCAAGAATTGAAGGGAGATGGAGATAAAGGACAAAGTTCGACAATGTACATGAAGAACAAGAAGAAAGGAGATAAAGGTAAAGCTAAGGATGAAGAGGAGTCGAGTTCTCAGGTTTATTATGCAAGAGATAAAGGCACTGGCAGAGGAAGACCAAGAGGTTTTGGAAGAGGAAGAGGTAATCAGAATAACAACAAGAAAGCTTGTTGGATCTATGGATTGAGTAATCATTTGGCTCATGACTGTTGGCACAACCAACAAGGATCAAACCAGAATCAAAACAATAATAGCAGAGGCCGAGGTGGAAGATATCAAAGTAATTTTCAAAGAGGTAGACAAAGTCAAAGAGGAGGCTATGGTAGAGGTGGGGAGGAAGAAGTTGGGGACAGAATCAGTCCTACAACACCACCTACTACAATTATGCAAATGACACACAGAACGAAAGTCATACATCATTGATGATGAATTCAATGAGCACATCAGATAAAGAAGATCTAAAGGTATTTTACATTGACTCTGGATGTTCTAATCATTTATCAGGAAACATAGAATTGATGCCAAAATTGGAAAAGGCATTTCTAGTCACTCAGTTCAAACAGGTGATAATACTAGACATAGTGTACATTCAATTGGAAAAGTGAAATGCAAGAATGGAGCAGATTTGCTAACCAATGTTTTTTATGTTCCTACAATACCTAAAAACTTGATTAGTGTGGGACAGATAGTTGAAAAAGGTTTTCAAGTCAGGTTTACAAATGAAGGAGTATTTGTGGAAGATCCAAAGAATGGATATAATCAGATTGTCTCTGGTAAGAAAGAAGGTAGACTCTTTACTTTAAGAGTACAAGGGAACATTGTTCAAGCTTTGCTCACACATGGTGAAGGAGTGATTACAGAACTTGATCTCTGGCATAAGAGATTAGGTCATTTCAATGAAAGAGGAACTAAAGCTATGGTTGCTAATCAGTCTGTACTAGGATTACCAAAAATGTGCAAAGTCAACATATGGTTTATAAATGTGAAGCATGTCAAATGGGTAAAGCACACAGGTTACCATTTCAGAAGAAAGGATTCAAACATGATGGATTACTAGAGCTCATTCATACTGATGTATGGGGACCAACAAAAGAAGGATCTATCAGTGCTCAAGGTATTATGTTCTTTTCATTGATGATGCTACAAGATGGATAACATTATATGTTTTGAAGGAAAGATCAGAAGTGTTTGGAGCCTTCAAGCATTTTCATGCATATGTAGAGAGAGTCACAGGTCAAAAGATTAAAAGACTGAGGTCTGATGGAGGGGGAGAATACTTCTCCCAAGAGTTCAATGATTATCTTTGGAATGCAGGTATTAAGAGAGAAATAACCTGCAGGTATACACCACAACAAAATGGTGTAGCAGAAAGAAGGAACATGACTTTGGTTGAGTTTGCTAGAGCTATGCTAAAGGAGAAGAATTGTCCAAATTATCTTTGGGTTGAGGCTATAAATACAGCTACATATCTTATGAATAGATTACCATGTGCAGCTCTAAATGGAATGACTCCATATGAAGCTTGGTGGGGTAAGAAACCAACACTAGATCATTGTAGAGTGTTTGGATCAATTGCATATGCTTATGTGCCATCACAGCTTAGGCATAAACTTGAACCAAAGGCATAAAAATATGTGTTCATTGGTTATGATGAAAAGCAGATGGGTTACAGGTTGTGGAATCCTCTAACCAAACAATTTCTTGTTTCTAGAGATGTTACATTTGATGAACAGAAAAGTTGGTATGCAGATCAAAGTAATACAGCTGAAGAATTTGAAGAAGAGGTAAGAAGATGTGAGAAAGGAAGATCAATTGTGCAGGTAAATAGAGATGAAGACTATATGCAAGCAAGTACATGCAGAAGTGGATTAACAAGAAGGAATGAAGAAGCTCCTATATTTGATGAAGAGGTGTATCCAGACAACCAGAAAGGTATTCTTATGATACTTCTTACATAACTCAGAAGAACTATGCATATATGGTCAAAGATGATGAAGAACCTCAGAACTATGATGAAGCTAAAGGTAAGAAGCAATGGGAAGAAGCAATGAAGGAAGTGTTTAATGCACTGGAGGAGAACAAGACATGGGAACTTGTTCCTAAACCAAATGGTAAGAAAGTAATTGGAAATAAATGGGTTTATAAAGTGAAGAAGCTTGTAGATGGAAGTATAGCTAGATACAAAGCTAGACTGGTGGTGAAAGGCTATGCCCAAACCTATGGCATAGATTATGATGCGACATTCAGTCCTGTAGCCAAGATGTCAACTATAAGGACAATCATTGCTATTGCAACTTCAAAAGGATGGACCCTAAGTCAATTGGATATAAAGAATGCATTCTTGAATGGATACATATCAGATGAGGTATACATGGAACAACCTCAAGGGTTTATAGATTCCAGGTATCCAAATTTTTTTTGCAGGTTGAGAAGAGCATTGTATGGATTGAAGCAAGCTCCAAGAGTATGGAACTATAGACTCGTGAAGTATCTGAATGAACTTGGATATCAAAGTTCGAAAGCAGACCCAAGTCTACTTATCAAAAGAACAGAGGAAGGTACAATCTACATTTGTATTTATGTAGATGACATTATAATCACAGGTACTTCAGATGAAGGAATCAAGGAGGTAAAGAGATTACTTGAGAAAGAGTTCAAGATTAGTGACCTAGGAAAGTTGTCATACTTTCTTGGAATGGAAGTCACTTATACAGATCATGGCATATATGTATCACAAGAAAGGTATCTTCTAAATCTATTGAGGAAGTTTGATATGGAAAATTGCAGAGAAGCTTCAAATCCACTTGAAGTTAATCACAAGCTTAGTAAATATGATGGTGCAGAATACAAAGATATGAGGAAGTATCAATCTCTTGTGGGTAGTTTGATTTATGCTACACTAACAAGACCTGATCTTAGTTATGCAGTGGGAGTTTTGTCACAATTCATGCATTGTCCAAAGGACCCACATTGGCTTGCAGGTCAAAGAGTTCTTAGATATATCAAAGGAACTATAAAGGAAGGATTATATTATCCTTTTATATCAGATTTGAAGTTGAGAGCCTACAGTGACTCAGACTGGGCAGGTAACCAGGATGACAGAAGATCAACTCATGGCTACATGATATACATTGGTGATAAGCTTGTAAGTTGGTTTTCAAAGAAACAACATACAGTAGCATTATCATCAACTGAAGCTGAATACAAAGGACTTGTGGAAGCAGCTAAGGAGGTCATATGGATGCAGACATTGTTCAAAAGCTTGGGCATTGATCAAGGTACACCTACAATACATGGGGATAATATGAGTTCACTTTATCTTGCAGCAAATCTAGTTTTTCATGCAAGGACAAAACACATAGAGATACAGTATCATTTTCTCAGAGAAAAGGTAATGGAGAAGGAGATTGAAGTGGAGTATATTTCTACTAAAGATCAGTTAGCATACATAATGACAAAGAGCTTGGATGGTGTGAAGACTAGCAGATTCAAAAGCATGGCAGGAGTAAAAGAAAAGAAGATGATATGAAGAAACAGAGAATGTCAAATAGTGATTGAGGGGGAGCTGTTGGAGAAACAATCACTAATTGGACATATATTTGAAGGTCAAAGATTTAGAAGAAAAGCACATGCGTATGTGAAGGGACAAATTCACAAGTGTATTATATTTGTAAAGTTAGTTCACTTTAGTTCTAGAAGTTTTTTAAAAATCACGAGAATGCAAAAATCTATATAAGTTAGCTTATATCAACTGACATGGCAAGAGAGAAGAAGTGGAAGCGAGTGATAGAAAGAGAGAAGGAGTTCATTTTATACGACTGAGTATAGTCGGGCTTCTCTGAGTGAGAAAGCGTCTGTAAAACTTATGAGTTTTCATAGCTATGAGAAAGAACTGAGTAAAGTTTTGTGTATGAGTCTCTCTCCATCATCTCCATGGTTGCCTACTGTGTGATGAATTCAAAATTTCAAGTTTTCCAAGCAATTCGATGCCTGGCATCGAATTTGTGCTGATAAGTCATTATTATTCTCTGTGTGTTACTTGTTGTTGAATCTTTTAAAAACGTGAGGTTTGTGGAGCAACTCGATGCCTGGCATCGAGTTTCAGCATAAAGTCGATGCCTAGCATCGACTTCTAGCATACAAGTGGTCTTCTTCATGTGTGTGTTCAAGAGGCTATTTCTGGTGCAAAAAAAGAGGCTGAAAAAGCTCAAAGTCGATGCCCGGCATCGACTTTGATTGCAATTCGATGCTAGGCATCGAATTTTTATTTTTAGACACTCAAAATTACTAAAGGAGGCAAAATTTCCAGTTTTGGAAGGTCATATAGGGTCATCTTGTGAGGGCTATAACTTGAGTTCTAGAGATCCGTTTCATGCATATGATAGCTTGTTGGAAGCTCTACTTTTCTAGTTTCAGCCTATAGAATACCTTGGAGAAATAATATTTGAGCTAAGAGAAATAAGCAAAATACTGAAGGTATGTCATTTCAGTGACTAGAAAAATATGATAAAGCAAAGTTCTTGGTTTCGGCTATCTTCTCAAAGTTTGGAGTGGCAATGAGTTAATGGTGACCATAGAGGTTTTTTAGTGTCACATTAATTCATTTCTTGTGGTGTTTTACACATCAACATCCACCTACATAGGAGCATCTTAGATGGGATGGAAAAGATGCTCAAGCTCATGCTTTGATTGTGCTTTCTATGAAGTGTCATATAGTTCCACACATTCGGTCATGTTCTACATCACGATAGGCATGGGGCACTCTTGCTTCTTTGTATGCCATGCGTAATGAAGCACATGTTGCATACTTGAGGAAAAAACATGAGGATGTATGTATGGCTGAAAATGAGTCGGTGGATGTGTATGTGACACACATCAAGGACTTGAAAGAGCAATTGGCAAACATAGATGAGATCATTCCGGATGCATCACTCATTTCTACATTGTTGAAAGGATATTGGAATCTTTTCAAAGCTTTGCTACTACACTCCGTTTGGTTGCAAAAGGAAATCCTAATATGTATGAATTTGATGAGGTTATGTCTCTTCTTTTGCAAGAACAACAATCTAGAGTGAATAGGAGTGGTTTGATTGAGGGAACACAAGCACTTGCTATCTCACAAAAAGGAAAAAACAAGTATGGTTCAACTTTGGGTTCATCAAACCCAAAGCCTCAAGCTTCCTCTTCCACTCATTCCTCGAATGATGCCGATTTGCAAAAGAATAAGAGATGCAAATATTGCCAGAAGGCCGGTCATACTATTGATGAGTGTAGAAAGCTTGCTAAATGCAATGAAAAGAAGAAAGAATCCGGTATGTCTATTGCTGAAAATTCAGCAAATGCAAAGAATGATGAAGACAACGTGGCTCAAGATTTTTGGGCATGTGTTTTTACATGTCATTATGATGCTTCTTTGCATTCTAAATGTATGGTTGTGAGTGAGGCTGATTCGGATTGGTTCTTTGATAGTGGTGCTTCAAAGCACATAACATCATGCAAAAGATTTTTTGCCTCTTTGAAAGATGCACCCACAGGAGAACATGTGGTGTGTGTAAAAAATGCCTCTTATCCTATCATTGGAGTAGGAGAAATTGAGCTTACGGATACAAATGGAGGTGTGATTCTCTTGAAAAATGCATTGTATGTGCCCGATATCAAGAAGAACTTAATTTCAATTTTCTTGATTGCCAAAGCTGGACTTCATGTACACTTTGTTGATGATAAGTGTATGGTTCATGATTTTAGCAATGGTGATCTTATCGTGATGTCCGATACATTATGTAATGGTTTGTATCGCATGGATACATATAAGAGGGCTGCCTCAAATGCCTTGGTTGCTCATACTTCTTCCATGGCTAAAATGGAGCTTTGGCATGCTCGTTTTGGTCACTTGAACTTCAATAGTTTTCTCTACTTGCAAAAGAAGGACATGGTTATTGTCTTGCCTAGACTTGAGTCCATTGAAAAGCATGCATGTGAAGGTTGCATTCTTGGAAAAATGCATCGTGCTTCTTTTCCAAAAGATAGTCATACACACACTACAAGAAAATTGCAGCTTGTTCATAGTGATGTATGTGGTCCCATCAAGACTCCATGTTTTGGGAAGCATGTATATTTTGTTGCCTTCATTGATGATGCTACTCGCCATACATGGGTGTATCCTATGAAAGCAAAGAATGAGGTATTTTCTTGCTTCAAAACGTTTTTAGCTATGGTTGAAAATTTTTCTTCACAAAAGCTTTTGACTCTACACACACATCGTGGTGGTGAATACATGTCACATGAGTTTAATGCTTTTCTTCATGAAAGAGGTATTTCAAACCAATGTATGGTGCCATATACACTTCAACAAAATGATGTTGCCGAGTGTAAAAATAGAACTCTACTTGAAATGGCACGATGTATGGTTAAAGGAAAGCATCTTCCTGATAAGTTTTGGATGGAAGCAATCATGTGTGCAAACTATGTGTTGAATCATTGCCGTACAAAAGCATTGAGAGTCATCACTCCTAATGAGGCTTGGAATGGTCATAAGCCTATGGTTAGTCATATGCGTGTGTTTGGTTGTTTGGCATATGCTCTTGTGCCATCACAACAACATCACAAACTTGATGGCAAGGCAAAGAAATGTATATTTGTTGGTTATAGTGCTAAAAGTAAGGGATATCGTTTGTATCATCCATTGAAGAACACAATTATTGTGAGTTGAGATGTGGTATTTGCTGAAAATTCAGTTTTCCCTCTACTTGAATGCAAAAAACAGCCAAAAGTTAGCTCAGAAGATGCATTGGATACACTCATGCCTTTGTTCCAAAATGGGCCGCTTGACTATGGCCATGTAAGCCAGCCAACTGAGGCTCAAAGGGTTGAAAACTTCCAGCAAATTAGTGTTGAAAATGCAGAGAATTTCCAGCCAAACGTGGCTGAAATTTTTCAGCCAAAAATTGTCAAAACTGCTCGAAATTTCCAGCCACATATGGCTGAAAATTTGCATCAAAATATAGTTGAAAATGAGAATGAAATTCAGCCCACACATGATGTACATGTTGAAGATGTATTACGTAATGAATGCATGTCTATTAAGAGTGCACAATCTATGCCAAAGTGGCTGAAACAAACTTTATAGGACATCAAATTTAGTGCACCTTTACTTGGTAGAACAAGATCAAGCTCTCACCATGCATCTAGTAATTTTTTGGATTATTTTCTTATCGCTATAGCATGTAATGAAGAGCCACTTTCTTTTGAAGATGCACATGATGATCCACAATGGATGTGTTGCAGAGCTAAAGAAAGCACAAAGCAGAGAAAAAGACGGGCCCCAAAATTTTTCCGATTTGGACATCATATTTTTGTATCATAATCATTCTTGTAAGATATTTTCCGTTGTAAATGCACTAGAGGAGTCCTCTAGATGCATCCCCACAGAAGATTGGAGATTTACCCATGTAAAATAGTAGGAAATTAGTCTTTTAGTGAACAAAGTGCCGGTCTCTTGTGTGAAAGGACCATTTTTAGGGCACTAGTATATAAGTCAAATGTGACTCTTTGTAAAGGACTTTTTTGGCCATTGTGAGAATAGAGAGCACAGAATTTCGAATTTGTGTCTTCTTCACTCTATATCTTCTTCTCTGTGAGCTTGTATGCATGTATATTGCTTGGAAAGAGTGCTTGTGAGTGTTGTCTATCCATGAAAGTGTTTATTTGCTGTAGGTAAGGTGTGTGCGAAGTGTAGGAAGTGCTGAAGTGTAGGAAAGTATTTCCTGTGACTCAGTATTTTGCTCATAACTTGAAGTAGCAGCATTGGAATTGAGTCAAACCACTTCCATTGGATGCGTCTTCTTGAGAGCTTCGAAACGCATATGCTATTCGCTATATTTGGAGCTCGGAGCTGGGAGAAAAGTCCAAAATACTGACGGTTGCTGCACCAAGTATCGTTCCGCCTTGACCAACAGTTGGAGCTTGTTTGGATAAGTCTTTGCCTTATTTACACTCTTTGAGTAGTTCATTTGCATTGATCATTACATGATTGCATGTCCTCATACACTCGGCTAGGTTTGTATACTCTTTGGATTGATAATTAAAAGTGTGTATCCCCACTATATGCACTTGAGAGGGGATTGAGGTATAGTCTCTTTCTCCGCAAGTCCCTAAGTTGGTACTTAGGTCAACACACTTTTTGGCGCCGTTGCCGGGGAGTGACGAATCAAACCGAGGCATTCGTGTGATGGTAAATAGCTTTTTTGCATTGAAGTAAGTGGAGGAGTGGAAATTTTCTCTTCTTTGGTAAGTCATTTTCAGCCTCACTTGCTACTTCTCATTCTTGGAGTGTGTAGTGAGTTGTTAGTTTAGGGAAGTGAGTGGAGTGAGTAGAGTAGGAGTAGTGAAAGAGTAGGTCAAGTCATTGGAGTAGGAGTGAGTCATAGATTAGTGGAATTTGTTTTTTTTTGAAGCAAGAAAACCTCAAGTATAAAAGCCCAAAAATCATTTTTGCAAATCACTTGCCTAGAAAGCAAGTATCGTGAGGGCTGCGTCAGAGATCGTGTGAGCGAACGGGCAAGCTGGGGTTGCACAGAGCAAGGGGAAGTGACCAAGAGATTATAGGAGCTACCAAGGTGAGCTAACCCACCCCTTTAATCTATAATTTCTCAGTAAATTAAGTTTGGAAAGGGAAACGATCTGCGTCAGGTATCATTTGGCACTGATAGAGGTGAAAAGGAGTGTTTGGAGTGAGGCAGAGAGTGAGGAGAGGGGAGAAGGACTAGGAAAACAAGGGCATCAAACCAAAACTTAAAAATCTTAGCAAAAATCTTGGCAAAGGGTCAAGTATCGTTTTGCTCCCGCGGTCGAGTATCGCGATACCTGACAAGTATCGTGATCTCCTGTGGTTGAGTATCGTGATATTTCCCAAAGATCGTAGATCGTTTCGGTCAAAGATCGTTTTTGACCAGTGATCGTTTCGTCAGCGATCGTCTTTGAGAGATCGTTTTGACAGCGATCGTTTCTCTGAACGATCGTGTGCCAAAGATCGTCCCTCAAAGATCGTCGATCGTGTATCGTCTGGTCTTCAGAGATCGCGATACTTGAGCCAGATCGAGTATCGTTTGGTCTTTACCGATCGCGATACTTGATCAGTGTCGTGTATCGTTTCAATCCGGGTATCGTGTATCGCTCGGCAAAGATCGCGATACCGGAAAAATATCATGTATCGTTTGGTTCAAGCGATCGCAATACCTGACAAGTGTCGTGTATCGTTTTGCCAGCGATCGTCTGCGAAAGATCGTTTTTAGAGATATCGTATTGTCAACGATCGTTTTGCCAGCGATCGTCTGCGAAAGATCGTTTTTTGAGGTATCGTTTTGTGAGAGATCGTGTATCGTTTGGCTGAAGTATCGTGTATCATTTTGTAGAGATCGCGATACTTACCAAAGATCGCGTATCGTTTTGTTCAGGTAGCGTCGATCGTTTTGTGCCAAAGATCGTGTATCGTTTTCTCCCAAGTATCAAGTATCGTTTCCAGCAGGTATCGTGTATCGTTTTGAGCCAAGTATCGTTTGTGCTAAAGATCGTTTTGATCAAAGATCGCGATATTCATCAGCGATCGTGTATCGTTTGGTTCGTAGGTCGTGTATCGTTTGTATGCAGATATCAAGTATCGTCTGTAGTCAGAGATCGTGGAATTTGGAGGTTAAGTATCGTGACTTGAAAAGTTATTTTCAGTCAATTTTTAGCCAAAATTCTTCCTAGAATTCTAACCCTGAGTGAAGAGTGCCAAAGGCTAAAGGTTAGCAAAGACTGATTAGAGTTTAGAAGTGGATGAACCTGAGATCCGGAAGAACTCTAGGAAACCAAAGAAGTGTAATCTCTTCTGTAGGTAGTGTAGCAGAGCAAAGTAACCGTTCACATTATTCAGAGACCTCCAGTGAGTCAGAGGAAGAAATTCCCATGGCTTCAGAGGATATGCAGAACACAGTACCCATGATTGGCATGATGTCGATCATTGAGGGCGAGTACAGGACCTCCTTGGAGTATGTGAACACCAACCAAAATGAGATCCCTATTTATTTGGATGGTCTAAACAGATCAGTGGCCAGGTTAAAGAAAGCGTCAGAGGCTTACATAGTGCCTAGACCAGCAGTCAAGTACGTAGGAGGATTTTACATGGACAAAAGAGATATCCAATATGTTGTCACAGAACACCCAGAAAACATTAATGAAATTGGTGAAGAAAATAATGCTTCAAACTTAAATGGAGGAGGGAATGAAGAGCAAGCAACTACACCTAGAGGGAGATCTACGGTTGCTAGGATATGGAGAGGAGACCTGATTCCCCAAGATGACACCTTAATGGATGTATATTTGATCAATGGGTAGTAGAGCATCTTCTTAGAGCACATTCTTCAATTTGGGAAGCTGCTCCTAATCCAGTCACCATCTATGAGTTACAAGATCCTGATTTCTCCACCATCATCACATATCTGGATAAGAATCAGAGAAGATATTGGCCCTTAACAGAAGCGGAAAGAGCTGAGTTGAAATATCAGAATATCCCAGTGTTTCCCCCTAGGGACCAAGCCACTACTTCAAGAAGTCCACTTGGAACATCCCATAATGATTCATACCAACAGTCGGGCCAAACACAACAAACACAACAAACTCAAATTCCAGTCAGACCACCTGTGCAGTTCGCAATGCCTACAAATAACCCTAATTACCGACCTCAACCAACTATTGACCCAAGACATGGAATTCATGCTCCAGTCAGACCGCCGGTAGTAAGAGGACCAGGCATGCCAATAGGAAGACCAATTTTTCCAGTAATGCCTAGACCACCCGAAGTAGGAAGAAGATTAAGGCCAATTCAAGTGGCCAAATGCATGAGAAATCACTATGATGGCTCTAGTGAACCTTACAATCATATAGCTGAATTTAAACAAGTAATCAGAGCCGAACAGGTAGAAGACTTTTTGATTCAATATGAGTCCTTTGGCCTTACTTTGTCAGACACAGCGTTAGCATGGTTTCAACCATTGGACCCTAATACTTTTCAAAACATGGAGCAAGTATACCAAGAAATGATTGAGGAATTCACTAAGTCAGGAATTAAAAACAATTCTTCATCATTGATCCATAGCTTTAAGCAAGCCCCTACCGAATCAATGAGATTGGCTGCAAGAAGATTCAAGCAGTATGTAGACAGATGCCCAGTAGAAGAGAGACCTACCCAAAATAAAATGGTGTCATTATTTTTGGAAGGATTGTTGAACGGACCTTTGAGATCATTGGTATATGTAAAGAGAGTTCAGACTTTGCAAGAATGCATGAAGGAATGCATAGACTAGAAGACAACCTAGCAGAGGACCTGAAAATACCTCAAGGAAGCTTGAAAAGTGAAGATTCGGCCAGTAACACATCAATCCCTAAAAACAATGTAGAGGAAATAGCCGATTTGGTAGCGAAGAAGTTGAACGTTCAAGGACAGAGGAACTATCCCAATAACCCTATGAGAGTACCCATGCTCAGAAGATGTATGCAGTGCGGAGGAGATCATCCTTCTCACTTGTGTACTAGGGGAGTAGTCCCACCACCTACCTATGTTTATAATAGACCCACTGTCCCAGGATCTCTACAATATTGTAGTATAGAACAAAAATATACAAATCACAGTACAAAAAATTGCCCTTACAATAGGCAGGCGAGACCAGCACAGCCATACATGAGACCTTATGGATACCCTCAGAGAGATCAGGGAGGTGAAGCCTTTAGATATCCCACTTATCAGCCGCAGGCACAGTGCCACGACCATATGAGTATCAGGGATACACCCAACCACAACCTGTACTAGGACAACAACCGCCCCATCCTCAGAACGTTGTCTCAGTCAAGATTGCTCAACCTGAAGAAAACCTAGAGAGAGCAATAGTCCCAGCCACACCTTTGGTTGGTAATGAACCATATGACTCACCTTACGACCATAGTCAAGGAGCATATCCCAATTATGAAAGCTCAATGATGGAATATGGACAACTGTATGAACCATATGCCTATGGCATGGATGCATCAGATAGTTCATACGGATATGAGCAGGACTATGTGTCATTAATGTACACAGCTCCTAGAGCAACCATACCACCCCGACCCATGAACAGACCGCCTGTACCCAGAGGACCATGTTACAGATGTGGAGGTGATCACTATATCAGAGAATGTACATTGCCAAACCCACCACCACCACAACGAGTCTGGGAAGGCTACTGTAGTGAGTGTGGTAAGGAACACCTTTTCAGAGACTGCCCCAATAATCCCAACAAGGTTACATCTAACGTGCAAATCAATGTAATAGAAGTAATTGAATCATCAGGGAGTGATAAAGAGTACACAGTACCATTGAAAGCAATAACAAGAGCCAAAGCCAGAGAGACCCCTAATAAAACGGAGGAGAACGACCAAAATAACAGGGAGGTGAACACACCCATCCCTCAAAGAGTTGAAGACTCAGAAGAGCCGGAGAAAAGTATTGCAAGTAAAAGGTCCCAGAGATGGAAGCACCAAAGAGATAGGATAAAAGAAAAGAAGTTATTACAAAAGAAGGAAAAGGAGGAAAACGAACAAAAACCAAAAGAAGAACCGAAGAGGGAAGAAGGAAACAAAAATGAACAGTACAAAAAAGAGGAGGTAGGATCAGTGTTAGCAGATCCTATGCCTGAAGAATTAGCCATGTGGATTCAGGCATACAAGGCATGAATTAGAGCAGGACCTACCATAGAACAACATGAGAGGGAATATCCAAGAGGCGACTTAGAAAAAGAAAGACTGGAGATCTGCAAGAAATTGATAGAAGTTGCACAACAGACCTTAGAAAAACCTGCATCGCCTTTACCCAATACCCGAATTTCTGAAGGAGAATTCCAAGAGTGTGTAAACACTCATGAAAAGCCTGAAGTAAGTAGAACACAGAATGACAAATGTAGTATTGAGAGAAGGGAAGGATCCATAGTTCCCGAAGTAGAAGGAGAATGGACTGAGGATCTATGGGCACGAGTTCAAGAGGACAAATGGAAGAAAGTGGAAGGAATTGAACCACCCTTTGAAGAACTAGAAGCAGGAGATGAAATAGAGGGTTCAATACCTGAACTACATTCAGAGGAAATTTTACCGATGGATGTAAGTAACCAAGGAGAGGAAGATGTAAATGAACTGCCCAATTACACAGGGGAGTACGAACACAATTCAGAATTGTATCGTATTCCCTCAATGAGGAAATGAGAAACGAACCAATCAGTCCAAACATCTGAGATCATACAACGCCTTAGAGAGGTAAAAATCCCTTGTACCCTAACATTCGAAGAACTGTTGAAGGTAAAACCATATTTGAAGGAGAAATTATTCAATCAATGGGAAGTCAAGGAGGAAAAGAAAGAGATAGCAGACGAAGTAAACACAGTGAGAATTCCAGTGGATAAGGTAGGAGACTTTAGTGAGGGAGATGAAGGAAATACCTGCCTTCCAATTACTTATAGGGATTACACTACCAAAGCCATCTTAGATTCGGGAGTTGGTGTTGGTATTGCTACCAAAGAAATTTGGGAGAAATGGAGAAAACTACGTTAAGACCAACACGCATGAAAATACAAATGGCAGACGGACATACAGAAAGACCCTTAGGATTGTTGGAACGAGTAGTTTTCATTACATGTGGAGTGGAATTCGAACACACTTTAGCAATATGTCACTTCGAAAGGCCAAGCAATTATGAAATGATCCTGGGAAGGCCTTTCATGAGACAGTTAAAGGTCGTGCAAGATTGGGGAAAAGATGTTGTGTACCTACAACATGAAGGAACCACCACTAGAATAAACCTACATACATACACTTATCAAGATGTTCCACCTCTACAATGGAATCAAATTCATAAGGAGGAAGACAATCAATCAATTCATAGTGTAGGTTCTAGTGATCAATCTTGGATGAACGAAGACACTCATCTATGGATATGCCAAGCTGCAAAGAAGGAAGAGGAGAGAAGAAAAGGATGGCAGCAGAAACAAGGAATAGCGAGGTCTGTACAAGATCCAGCTTACATGCCACAAGTATTTCCGGATGAAGAATTTGAACCACACGGTTGGATGGAAATTTTAGCGACCCTCGATGTCTGTGTAAACGAAGAAGTAGTGACCATGAACGAATGTATCGATGAGGAGGGTTATGATGTGAGCCTGTATGTGGTAGTCCTTCAGGAGGCGGAAGAAGGAGAAGTGATCGAGAAAGACTAGAAGGAGGACTACGAGAGCATTGAAATGGAGCCCGAACCAATGGATCTAGGGAATAGTACCACCAACATAAATATCACAGCCAATGAAAAACACCAAGAACTCACACAGAAGGGGGAATTAGAATTTGAAAGAGAATCAGAAGATGAAGAAAATAAACCCCAAGACCAATTTGAGGTACCAGCTCACTTTAAAAAATATGAAGTGGAGGAGAGAAAAATCGCTATTCAAATGCCGAAAAGAGAAGCACAGCCTGGAATAGCATATGATAATAAGGAACAAACCAAGAAGATAGTAGTAACTGTAGCAGAAGGAGAAGAACGATGTACCTTCATAGGACAGGATGTCTCATTAGAGGAAGAACAAGAGTTAATTCGTCTCATAAGAGAATATCGGGATGTCTTTGCTTGGACCTATAAGGACTTGAAAGGAGTCGACCCTTCTATATGTGCGCATAGAATCCCCATGACATCCAAAGCCAAACCTTCTAAACAAAGACCATATACTTACAATGATGTGTATTCAGCCAAAATAAAGGAAGAAATAGACCAGTTACTAGATGCTGGATTCATATACGAGATTGAGCACACAGAATGGGTGTTACCTTTGGTGGTTGTACCGAAAAAGAATGGAAAGTTAAGAGTATGCATCAACCTTAAGAAAGTAAATGCCGTGACCATAAGGGATAGTTATCCATTACCAATTACAGATCATCTCTTGGAAAGTGTAGCAGGGAAGGAAGTTTATAGTTTTTTGGATGGCTTTTTAGGGTATAATCAGGTAGCTATTGCTCCTGAGGACCAACATAAAACAGCGTTCGCAACTGAATGGGGAGTATATGCCTTTAGAGTCATGCCTTTTGGTCTAACTAATGCCCCAGCCACCTTCCAAAGATTGATGTGCCATGTATTCAAAGAATTCCTAAGAAAAAGTATGGAGGTCTACGTGGATGATCTTTGTACTTATTCAGCTATACGATCAGAACATATCCCAGAGCTAGAAAAGATCTTTGCTAAATGTCGACAATATCGAGTATGCCTTAACCCAGAAAAATGTGTCTTCATGGTTAGACAAGGGAAAATATTAGGACATATTGTCTCTAAAAACGGAATTTCAACTGATGAAGACAAAATCAAGGTAATTTTGGATTTACCCAGACCAAAGACTGCTAAAGAAGTACAAGCATTTATGGGACACTGTGGATACTATCGAAAATTTATACATATGTACGCCATAATTGCTAGACCTCTTTATGCATTATTGACACAATTTAATTGGACCGAAGAATGTGAAAAAGCCTTCAACGAGTTAAAGAATCGATTGAGTTCAGCACCAATCCTTCGAGTACCTAACTGGAATAAGCCGTTTCACATTCATGTGGATGCTTCCAAGTTTGCCATTGGTTGCATCTTAGCTCAGCATGCAGATACGGGAAAACTAGACCACCCTATAGCCTATGCTAGTAGACAATTAAATCAAGCAGAACGCAATTATACCACCACGGAGAGAGAAGGCCTAGGGATGGTGTACACAGTCAAAAAGTTCAGACATTACGTGTTGGCAAACAAATTCAAATTCTTCATTGATCATCAAGCCCTACTGTACCTAGTCAACAAGCCTTGTAATACAGGACGACTAGTACGATGGTTTTTATTGCTAATGGAATTTGATTTTGAGGTAGTAGTCAAGAAAGGAAATACCCACATAAGAGCAGACCACTTATCAAGAATGACCCATGGAGAACCGCCCATAGGAGTACAAGATGATTTGCCAGATACGTACCTTTTTAACCTAGAAGTATGTCCTCAATGGGCAGAAAAGTTGATCCCTATACTCACACATGGACCTAAAGATGGGATCACACCAAACCAAACCCAAGACCTCTGGAAGACTAAAAACCTTCATATCATTGCGGGAAGTTTGTATCACCAGGATTCAAGTGGATTATTAATGAGATGCGTGGAAGAAGAGGAACAAGAAATGTGGCTTCAGAAAGCACATGTAAACCAATGGAAAACTCATTTGAATGCAAATGGAACATGGCAAACCCTGAAGAGGTTAGGCATGTATTGGCCAACCATGCAAAGAGATGCACATAACTATGTATCAACCTGTCAGACCTGTCAAGAACAAATCCCAGATGAGAACTCTACCTTATGCTATTCTACAATAGCACCAAGATGGAGCATGCCTCTGGTGAAGTTCTTGAAAACTCAAGAATACCCAGAAGGAGCGACTTCAGCAAGGAAACGTGCACTTGTAGAACAAAGCAAGGATTATGCCATTATAGGAAAACAACTTTTTAAACGAGGAAAAGATAACCAATTACGAATGTGCATTCACGAAGACGAATATCTTTCTGTTTTAGAGATGGCTCATACAGGAGCTGCAGGAGGGCACTTCTCTGTAGATAAAACAGCAAAAATGATCCTCTTTGCTGGAATGTGGTGGCCAACTCTACACCAAGATACCATGACATATGTGCAACGGTGTGATACTTGCCAACGAACCAAATATCCAATTAGGAGAGATGAAATGCCCCTTAGACCCATGATGAGTGCTAGAGCTTTCACGAAATGGGGAATAGACTTCATAGGACCTATTAGCCCACCAGCGAAAGGATCCCATGCCGAATATATAATTGTAGCAACAGACTATCTGACCAAATGGGTTGAAGCAAAAGCAACCAAGAAAAATGACGCAAGAACCACAGCCAAGTTTCTCTTTGAGAACATTTTCACTAGATTTGGACTACCAATAGAAATTGTGAGTGATAGAGGTACGCACTTTGTGAATGAAGTTATAGAAGCTTTATTGAGTGAATTCTTGGTAATTCATAAGAAATCAGCTCCTTATCACCCACAAGCCAATGGACAAGCCGAAAGTTCGAATAAAATCTTGTGTACAGTTCTCACCAAAATTGTTAACAATGGTAAATCAGATTGGGATAAGCAGTTACATCATGCTTTATGGGCATTTCGAGTAGCCTATAAAACCGCCATAGGGACTACTCCTTTTAACTTAGTGTATGGACAAAATGCTATTTTGCCAATTGATTTCTTAATTCCCACTCTAAGAGTAGCAACTACTTATGAGTGGACAGGACATGAACTATCAGCTCAATTGGATCAAATAGAAAAGCTTCACGAAACTAGGTTACAAGCAGTAGCAGGCATTTATGCTGCTAAACGACGACAGAAAGCCTACTTTGATGCGCACATTAAGGACAAAAATTTGAAGGAAGGAGATTTAGTTTTGGTATACACCTTGAAACAGCACGCTAAGAAGTTGCAGAAGAGAGGATATGGTCCATTAATCATTAATCGTATATCTACAAGTGGAGCCATCAGCTTAGCAACCTTAGATGGAGAAGTATTACCAAACTACATCAGTGGATGTAGAGTAAAAAAATATATAGAACCATTGACTGAAGAAACAATGTCTCGATTAATCAAAGGCAAGAATAGACGCATAGAAGAGGAAAGGATACGAGAAGAAGCGAGACAGGAAGCATTGGAAAGAATAAAGAAACGGAAAGAGTGGATGAGAGAGCGAGATGAGAGATATCGACTAGGAGAAGAACTCATCCTGATGGCTAATTTTAGAGCCACTCAAAACCTAGGATCACAGAGAACACAACCATATTTAAATTTGGGAGCAGGTAAAACGGAGTACCACTTGGTGGATGCTCTCATTGACACAGGAGCTGCTGTAAGCTGTATCAAGCTTTCTTTGACCCAAAAACTCCAGGAGGAAGTACGCCCATCAATGGCACAGTTGATAGGAATAGGAGGAACAATTACTCAATGCAGAGGTGAGATCACCTTACCTTTGCATCTTGGCAACAACACTATGGAACAAAAGCTATTAGTGTGTCATGATCAGGATTTACTTGAAGAGGTAGTGTTAGGTCAAGACTGGATTTACGAATATGAGGTGACCATTCAATTGGCTTTAGGATACATCTCAGCCAAGATAGGACATCGTGAAGTATTCAGTCTGCTAGACGAACGACCAATCAAATCTGTGAGCATAGAGCAAAAAGTTCATTCCAATGAACAAAGTCATGAATGTATGTTCACTAGCACTATAGAAACACCTTCATCAAGTACTATATGTGCGGACACATTGAATTCTGATTGCACACAATCTTCTAGTCTAGCAAGTCATGAGAGTGTCAATCTATCTGAAACCAACCTCAGTGAAGCACCATGCCAAAGAGAGACTAGTCCTCTGAGTAATTCAAAATCTGTACCTATTAAAATATACCCTATTCCATACTCTAACCAAGCATGGATAAAGAAAGATCAAGTGGAGGAGTATCTTCGACGACAGAAGCACAACCGACATCAGAACAAACAATCAAAGGAGAAACCAACTCAGTCGGAACAACGAAGTCATCGACGAACTGCTACAATATGGATTCCAAAGAAAGTAGTAGCCCCTCAACAGGATCGTTCGCAAAACTCGATTCCTAAGTCATGCGCTCCAAAGAAACTAAGCCGAAATGATGATCTTCAGCACAACAAGAACCAATATGGTCCACAGGCAAAACAGCCACAAAAAAGGAACTACTGGAGAAAGAAGGAGTCTGTAATGGCAACCCGAGCCATTCCGAGATTTACAAATCAGATAGAGCAGACATACAACAAGAAAAGAGCCACATTCATCGGAATTAGGCAACGTACAACAAGGCCCAGCAAAATGATGCAGATTTGGATACCTAAAGACAAAATAAACGGCATGCACCAACCAACTACTTCCAATTGCACACATATGGAGCCTTCGAGACCCAAAGTATGCATGATAGGGCCACATTACAAGGCCAAGCATTCGGCACATCTTTCTTCTATTTCAGCATAGTCAAGCACATTTTCCTCTTGGGAAATAGGAGAGCACTTGTACATACATTAAGAAAATTACTCCAAAAAAAAATTAATAACCGCTTCGGCTATAACCTAACTTTTCTGTTTTCCTTTTCAGATGAAAATATAAAAATACCTAAAAATGTGAAAAATCCAGGTATTACCTTTCTCACACCCACGGGAAAGGGGCGACACCATTCACTCGGAGCAATATCGAGTTTATGACAAACAAATAAAGGAGGATTTCTGATAATATATGGCAACTAATTCATACTCTATATTGAGTGCAGATGGCGTCTACTAATTCTGAAGCTACACAAGAGGAAGAGGTCTAGCTTTTCCCACTCGAGTCAATTACAAAAGCAAGAGGTCACTGGTTTTGGGATGACCAACCAGTGTGAGATCTCATCTTCCTGGCTACTATCAAAATAATGGATAGAGATCACTATTTTCCCATCCTATCCCAGGACTTCAAAACAATCGTCCAAGGCTTGCCACATATTGAAGAAGTATGGACACAGGCCGGATTAGAGTCATTCCTAAAATTGCCTATCTATGTACCGGACTTTCAAAGGTGTACACAGGTAATGAACACATTACAGCCTGCAACAACAAAGATAACTGTTCCAGAAGCGAAAGTATTAGATAAAGTGGGAACCTAGAAGACCATCCAATTCACACACGAATTAATCAACAGAGCATTTGGATGGAAGAAAGAAGGAGTCACAAATGTCAAAGAAGAGTGCCATGATCCCAAGAAGAGATCATTTTTGGATATAAACAGAATTGGCATAGAAGATGCTGTTCGATTGGTGCATCAACACTTTTGTTTCCCAAGCATGCACAGGTATACCGCTCCACAGAAGATAGTCGTACAATTACTATCGCATGCCAAGAGACAAATTGGGAACAAAGTGAATATGACAGGCTATGTTCAAGAAAGATTATTTGAAGCCTAGAAGAAGTGGGGCCAGAAGAAATTTTTGAATGGTAGTTCGGCTCTCACATTACTGATATATGAAGCTTTAGATATGAAGAATTGTTTGAGAGAGATGTCAACTTCAGAAAAGGTAGCTCAATATGCAAAACCCGCCATTGTCCCTAAGAAAAAGAAGGTTGCCATCAGTGGGGAAGAAGCAGAAACCAGTTCTCAGCCGAGAATGAGAGGCACAAAAAGACTACGAGAAGTCAAGCAAGATGAAGAAGGAGAACCTATGACAAAAAGAGGCCATGTACTTCCCAAAGTAACCATTGCAGGACAGAAACAAATCACGGAGGAAGAATTGACTAAAGCACTGGAAGAGACGCACAAATACACGGAGGGACAAATCAACTTACCAGTGCAAGGTCATCATTATCAGCAGTCACAACAGGGATTAAATACAAAAAGAAAACTCACTAAAGTTCACCGATACCGCGAAATAGGATTAGACAATTCCAACTCGTCATCACATGACAAAGAAGAAAAGGACACATCATTGTTGGATGTTGATATTCGAAGCGAATCGAAGGATGATGGGCAATGGACCGAATTAAATGAAGTTGACTATGGTGAAGAACCAGAAGGCCTCAAGCCAGTCGATCAAGAAATAAAAGTGAATCAGAAAACCACAAGCACAAAGACAGATATGGAGATATCAAAAATGGAGAATGAAGATAATGATATAGAAATGGAAGAACCCTTCACACCAATGAGGGTTGTGGCAGAACCCTCCCCAATGGATGTCACGTTTCAGGGGAGTGCCACTAAAAATGCTGAAGCAAAAGGAGATGATAAAGAACCCAGGGTACAACTGCAAGTTAGGCAACCACATAATGAAACACTCCAGGTGGCAGAAGGCAAAGATGTGCAAACAGGAGAGACTCCAGGCATAGCAAAGACATGGCTGAATGTAGACATAGCTCAGCTCAAGCCTGTTGTGCAAGATATGATTAGAACAGCTCTTGACACACAACAATTAATGCTTGACGCTGATGAAGATTACGACCAAGCCATGCGAGACAAGAAAGAACTTGAAAGAGCATGTCAGAATCTTTCCAACGAATTATCCAAGGTAAGAGAACAAGCTCTGAATAAAGAAAAGGAACTTCAAGAGGTCAAAACACGAAACAACATGCTAGAGAGAGAGCAGACAAAATTGAAAGACCAAATCCAGGAACTAACAAAGAAATTAGAGATGAGTGAGACTGAGAAGACACGTATTCAAGCACGAAGTAAAATCTTAGAGTCTCAGCTTAAAGTCAGTATGGAGGAAGCTGACAATATACGACAACGAAATAAAGAGTTAATGACAGCTCTCATTAGTGATCAGCCACTTGCAGTTACTGACAACCCACAAGGAAATATCAAGAACTTGGAAGAAAAGATCACTAAACTAGAAGACCAGCTCAGACAAGAGCAAGCAGTCATTATAGATTGGGAAAAGAGATACATGGAGGACACAGCTGCCCTCAGAATGAAATGGAAAAAAGCAGAGAATAACTACCTGCGGCAGTGTAAGGAAGACACAGATCAAATGAATATTGCGGCCCAGGAACTAATTAAACACCAGGCAACTATTGCTAAGGCTGAAGAAGAAAATAAGAAAAAAGATGATTTAATCAAACAGCTTCAAGAGCAATTAGAGCAACGAGCAAAACAGGGGACACCAGTAGTTCCACAAGAGACCAAGGCTACTATGGAGAAAGAGGTACGTCCTCTCTCTCCCCCCTCGTATCATTCACCGGTAAAGGAGGAAAAGGAGGTTCACATTGAACCTAACATTCAGGAAATTGCAGAACTGAGCAGACCAGAAAGGGCACTACTGGTGTCCCAACTTACGGCAGAATTTGAAGATCAGATCATCAGGATCATGAAAGAAGCTCAAATAGAAAATAAACAATTAGAACAAATTTTGAAGCCCTTTAATGTACCATACGGACTACTTAAAGAACAAACTAGACATTATATACAGTCTGCAACGAATAAAGATCCGGATCACAACCTTCAATTCAGGCATGACACTTTCAATTACACTCAAGAGGAGTTCGAGAAGGCGGATCCAATATGGCGACGAAAGATTTTAGAGAAGCATCCAACGTTGCGGGTACAGTGGGAAGCATCACCATATGCACTTCAAGTCGATCCATCTCTTTGTCCTGTACCCCGTCGACGATCTTGGACGCAATTTTGGGAAGGACAGCGCCAAGGCAATATCAATAATCAATGGCTCAACTACCCTTTACTACCTAGTCCGCCACATAATTATCTACCAACCGAAGAATACATGGTAAAGACAATGGAATTTTGGATTTCCAGATACGTTTCAGTTCCGGACTTAGCCGTCAAAATGACTAACAAAATATTCAGTATGCTACTAACAGTGCTAAAAGTGTTCCAACATGCCAAATATACATTTTTGAATTTCATCGGAATTACTCAAGGATCGGAAGCACTCATTTTTTATTTATCCACTACCCCGAGCAGACTAACTATTATGGCATATTATTCTCGTCTCATGTTTTTGCCATCGACATATATGCAGACTTTTGAAGAAGCATTCTTTACAGGCTTCTTTGAAATTGATTCAGAGATTTTTGTTAAAATGACTTCCAATTTGAATGCAAGACTGGTGGCCTATGAGACAAGTTTCTTTGCTGATCATAGACAGGCGCCAGAGGACGGAGTAAAGTCTCAGCAATGGAAGGAGTTCATGCTATGTCACGCTAATCTGCTAAATCAAAGAGAGCAACACGCCATCCAAACCTACACACGTCGCCACAAAAAGCCTGTCGGGGACGACAGAGTTTAGGAGGAGGGACGTGTGGAAGGGGAATCAAGCAAAAGAAGAAGAAGAAGAAGATCAAAGTCAAAAACAACTCAATAAAGAATAAAACAATGATATTCGAAGACATATCTCTGCAGGAAGCCCCGCAGGGGCGCAACACCCATCTCTGCACAGAGCCCGCAGGGGCGCACACACCAAGGAAAAGCACGCAGCTGGAAGGAGGAATCAGGGCCAACAAGTATCACATATGAGGGTGCTTCAACCTCTTGAGTTATAGAGGATTCAGATCAAGGCTTATGAGCTACATCCGCATATGTGCACTAATGGCGTGCGTGGCAAACCGAATCAACCGGCTTGGAGTAATGCAACCAGGTCCGATGTGTGCAACCAGGACAAATCAGAGCGCCTCTAAAACGTAATGCAAGATCAAGAATCAGGCAAAACTGGCCACGGGATGCGTGCGGACAACAAACTGAGGACAAGAAGCAAAGCCTGTCAAGGGACGACAGAGACAAAGAGGGGGAGAGTGTTGCAGAGCGAAAGAAAGCACAAAGCAGAGAAAAAGACGGGCCCCAAAATTTTTTTGATTTGGACATCATATTTTTGTATCATAATCATTCTTGTAAGATATTTTCCATTGTAAATGCACTAGAGGAGTCCTCTAGATGCATCCCCACAGAAGATTGGAGATTTACCCATGTAAAATAGTAGGAAATTAGTCTTTTAGTGAATAAAGTGCCGGTCTCTTGTGTGAAAGGACCATTTTTAGGGCACTAGTATATAAGTCAAATGTGACTCTTTGTAAAGGACTTTTTTGGCCATTGTGAGAATAGAGAGCACAGAAATTCGAATTTGTGTCTTCTTCACTCTGTATCTTCTTCTCTGTGAGCTTGTATGCATGTGTATTGCTTGGAAACAGTGCTTGTGAGTGTTGTCTATCCATGAAAGTGTTTATTTGCTGTAGGTAAGGTGTGTGCGAAGTGTAGGAAGTGTTGAAGTGTAGGAAAGTATTTCCCGCGACTCAGTATTTTGCTCATAACTTAAAGTAGGAGTGTCAGAATTGAGTGAAGTACTGCCATTGGATGCGTCTTCTCGAGAGCTTCGAAACGCATATGCTATTTGCTATATTGGGAGCTTGGAGCTGGGAGAAAAGTCCAAAATACTGACGGCTGCTGCACCAAGTATCGTTCAGCCTTGACCAACAGTTGGAGCTTGTTTGGATAAGTTTTTGCCTTATTTACACTCTTTGAGTAGTTCATTTGCATTGATCATTACATGATTGCATGTCCTCATACACTCGGCTAGGTTTGTATACTCTTTGGATTGATAATTAAAAGCGTGTATCCCCACTATATGCACTTGAGAGGGGATTGAGGTATAGTCTCTTTCTCCGCAAGTCCCTAAGTTGGTACTTAGGTCAACACACTTTTTGTTCATGTAATGATCAATGCAAATGAACTATTCAAAGAGTGTAAATAAGGCAAAGACTTATCGAAACAAGCTCCAACTGTTGGTCAAGGCGGAACGATACTTGGTGCAGAAACCGTCAGTATTTTGGACTTTTCTCCCAGCTCTGAGCTCCAAATATAGCGAATAGCATATGCGTTTCGAAGCTCTCGAGAAGATGCATCCAATGGCAGTGGTTTCACTCAATTCTGACGCTCTTACTTCAAGTTATGAGCAAAATACCGAGTCGCGGGAAATACTTTCCTACACTTCAGCACTTCTTACACTTCGCACACACCTTACCTACAGCAAATAAACACTTTCATGGATAGACAACACTCACAAGCACTCTTTCCAAGCAATACACATGCATACAAGCTCATAGAGAAGAAGATACAGAGTGAAGAAGACACAAATTCGAATTTCTGTGCTCTCTATTCTCACAATGGCAAAAAAAAGTCCTTTACAAAGAGTCACATTTGACTTATATACTAGTGCCCTAAAAATGGTCCTTCCACACAAGAGACCGGCACTTTATTCACTAAAAGACTAATTTCCTACTATTTTACATGGATAAATCTCTAATCTTCTGTGGGGATGCATCTAGAGGACTCCTCTAGTGCATTTACAATGGAAAATATCTTACAAGAATGATTATGATACAAAAATATGATGTCCAAATCGGAAACATTTTGGGGCCCGTCTTTTTCTCTGCTTTGTGCTTTCTTTAGCTCTGCAACACTCTCCCCCTCTTCGTCTCTGTCGTCCCTTGACAGGCTTTGCTTCTTGTCCTCAGTTTGTTGTCCGCACGCATCCCGTGGCCAGTTTTGCATGATTCTTGATCTTGCATTACGTTTTAGAGGCGCTCTGATTTGTCCTGGTTGCACACATCGGACCTGGTTGCATTACTCCAAGCCGGTTGATTCGGTTTGCCACGCACGCCATTAGTGCACATATGCGGATGTAGCTCGTAAGCCTTGATCTGAATCCTCTATAACTCAAGAGGTTGAAGAACCCTCATATGTGATACTTGTTGGCCCTGATTCCTCCTTCCAGCTGCGTGCTTTTCCTTGGTGTGTGCGCCCCTGCGGGCTCTGTGCAGAGATGGGTGTTGCACCCCTGCGGGGCTTCCTGCAGAGATATGTCTTCGGATATCATTGTTTTATTCTTTATTGAGTTATTTTTGACTTTGATCTTCTTCTTCTTCTTTTTTTGCTTGATTCCCCTTCCACAAGATGACAATCAGAAATGGACTCCATACATAGGAATGGTACTTGGGAGTTATGTAAATTGCCAAAAGGAAAGAATGCCATTGGTAGAAAGTGGGTTTATAAGATTAAGAGAAAATCTTATGGTAACATTGATCACCACAAAGCTAGATTGGTTTCCAAAGGATATGCGCAACAATATGGCATTGACTTTGAGGAAATTTTTGCACCTACTTCACGCATGACTACCATTCATACCGTGGTTGCATTGGTTGCCCAATCGAGGTTGGAAAATGCATCAGTTGGACATAAAAACAACCTTCTTGAATGGTGATTTGCAAGAAGAGGTTTATGTGAAGCAACCTCCCAGATTTGCTATGAAAGGGAAAGAGCATATGGTTTGTCGCTTGCATAAAGCCTTGTATGGTCTCAAGCAAGCTCCACGTGCATGGTATGACAAAATCCATAAGCACTTGATTGCTCTTGGCTTCACATGTAGTCCGATTGAAAGCACACTCTATGTATGGAAAAATGGGGCTGATCTTTATAGTGCTTGTTCATGTCAATAACATACTCTTGACTAGGTCATGTGATGCAAAACTTGATATTCTTATGATTGATTTGTAGTTTACTTTTGATGTCACTTATCTTGGTCTTTTGAGCTACTATCTTGGCATCTAGTTTGTATCCGTTGAGGGGGGAATTGTTATGCATCGAGCAAAGTATGTTGAAAAACTACTTCAACATTTTGACTTTGAGGATTGTAAGCTAGTTTCCACACCAGTTGAGACATGATTTAGGTTCTCAGTTGAGGATTCCAGTGATGCATTTGACACTTCTCTTTATCAGCAAGCTGTGGGATGTCTTATATATGCATGCAACACAAGGCTAGATATACAGTATGCAGTTTCCCAGTTGAGTCGATTCATGCATAGCCCTGGCACTAAGCATTGGCAAGCAGTGAAACGTGTGTTTAGATATCTCTGAGGCACTTTGAGCTTAGGTCTCTTTTATGGTAGAGATGTTTAGCCATGCTTGCACGATTTTTATAGATAGTGATTGAGCTAGTTGTTATGATACTCGCGTGTCCACTAGTGGTAATTGCTTTTTTCTTGGAGACTCATGCATATCTTGGTTGAGTAAGAAGCAACCTCCAGTGGCGACATCGAGTTGTGAAGCTAAGTATAGGGCAATTTTCATAGCTATAGTGGATTGTATATGGTTGAGATGCCTATAGATGGATCTTTGCATGGAGATTGATGCTGCTATACATATTCTCACGAATAGTCAGAGTGCTTTGGCTATTGCACGAAACCTAGTGTTTCATGCATGGAGCAAACATATTGAGGTGCATTATCACTATGTGAGAGAGCGCCTTCATGCCGGAGATATTGATTTGGTATATGTGCCTACACAAGATAATGTGGCATACATATTCACCAAAGCTCTTCCGTAGGAGAAGTTTGAAGCTTTTCGCAAAGCTTTAGGCTTATTACCTTGTGGAGGCTGATCTCTCACTCCCTATATGTGTTCACATCATTCGCTCTAGGGGGGTTTGTTACACTTATGTGTTCATCGAGTAGCTTTGATGTGAACCTTTTCCCTATACATGGACACTTTTTACTCTAGTGCTGGCTATAGGTTTTTTCCCCATGTTACCACATACTTGATACTCTCATATGTGGTGGTACTTTGTACTTAGGGATATTATTCAACTCTTACTTCAGTTTAGTTCATTGTTAATAGAGAGAGCTATTCCAGCCATCGTCTTCTCTATGTGTCTTGCTGCGTTTGTGCTCCTTGTGTGTGCTTCTTGTGTGTCTCTCGCACTTCTACACACACCCAACAAAAACTATCCATTTAAAAGACGGCCATGAACACTAGTACTACCCCAATATAGGCCATACAAATACCCTCCTAGAGAACAAGGCAGAAAAGTTCCTAGGTATAATCAATGTCCAGGACCAGAAGGATCAACTAAACGGTATGAACATGGAGGGTATGGCCAACCTCAACTTGTACTAGGACAACAACCACCCCATCCATAGAATATAGTTCCAGTAAAGTATGCCCAAATAGAAGAAAACCTAGAAAAAGCCCTAGTACTAGTGACACCTTTGACCAGTTCCAAAACAACAAATCAAGGTTTTGATCATACCCAAGGAGAGTCTTACTATTATGAGACAAGCCTGATGGACTATGACCAGAGCTACAGGAAGCAATACTATGATTACGAGGGACATAAAAACCCTTATGGACCAGAATATGCTAATCTCATGTATATGAATCCTAACCCTAGGCCCCAAGTGAAACAAACGGGACCACAAGCCCCTAAAGGACCATGTTTTAGATATAAGGGCAACCATGTCATTCATGAATGTACCCACCCACCAGCTTTGGGACAAGGACAAAACATCACAATACAAGGCTTTTGTCTTGAGTGCGGCAAAGAACATCTCCCAAGAGATTGTCCTAGACATCCCTCTAGTGCACCAAAGGTTACACCCATTAATGTAATAGATTTAGTAGGGGATTCAAGTTCGTGTAGCAGTAATGTGGCTCCTATACATGCATTTACTAGGGCACAAGCCTTACAACAAGCTAAACCAATTGAGCAATTAGAGCCGAGTGAGTCAAGAGAGCCTAGTAAGAGAAAAACAAGAATATGGAAGGATACTAGGGAGAAGGCCAATCGTAAGTGGGCCAAAAGGTTATCCAAACTAGAAGAAAGCCTAAAAGCTGCAAAAACAAAAGCAGAAGATATTGCCTCTCAAAATCCCTTGCATGGTGAAACTCCATCCACACCACCTCATCCCACCCCACCAACCATTGTAAATAGACCACAACTAGGATCTGTTCTTGCAAATCCAACCCTAGAAGACTTGGACATGATGTTCAAGGCATATTAGGCCCGACTTCAAGAAGGGCCAACACCTGCAAACCTAGACAAGAGCTACCCTAGAGAAGATTTAGAGATTGAACGAACAAAAATGTGCATAAAAATGGTGGAACTAGCTCAAGCTATGTTTGAGGCCAATCAATTGTTCAATCACACAAATTCTATTACACTGGGTTTGCACTTCCAAGGCTTACTAGATAGATTAGAGCAATTGGTAAATAGACCGCGAGTTTCTTTACCTCCACAGGCTCAACCAATTGTTGAAAGAGAAAGCTCAACACCAAATAAAATCTATGTTCTTGACTCCATAGATGATGGAGAACCTCTTTCTCTCAAAAGATCTTGTGGGAAATACAAGAAGAGAAATGGGCCAAGGAGAATGATAATCCCCCTCCTATTCTTGAGTTCGATGACCTTCATGATCAATTTCCACAAGAACTTCCATCTATTTATGGAGACCAAGTAGAGCAACAACAAGAAGAAAGGTTAGAATTTGAATCCAATTCTTTACAAGAGTTGCCATAGTTCATAGGCCCATGGGAATCTGAATCTCTCTAGATCAAAGCTCCCACAATATTGGTAAGAAACAAAGACAATGGTTCCAAGAAACACTGAAGTCATGAAGAACACTAAGGTTTGTTTGAACAAATCCATTACAAGCCTAAGTATTGGCTTGAGCTTCTAAGAAAAGACAATGTATGGAAATCTAAGAGTTCACTTGTGAACTCACCCTTGTAATTGTTTGATCATTTACTTGATGTAGAAGTTAAAGGAATCAAAAGTGGTTGAGTCCACTTGATAAAAATAGAGATAGAAGCCACAAATTCTTGATTTGGAGGTTCGAGAATCAATCAATCTCTAAAAATTAGGAAACTACTTTTAGGTGAGCAAGATTCAAATTCAAATCTTGCCTCTAAAACTCTCTATATATACATGGTAGTTTAGTCACACTTTTGGAGGCGTCCATAAGCTGAGCTATATGCTATATCAAGTGTGGATACAAGGCACACACATGTATCTGTAAGTTCATTGTATTCTACAACCAATATACATTCATATTTATGATCATACAAGTTCATATCTTCATGGTTGTGTGAGTCTACTCTTTACTGTTATGCTTCTCAGATTTTTCAGTAAGATTTCAAAGATCATTTCTCTCAGTGTGGTGTATCATTCTCCATGATTTAACTTGCTAACATTTTTTTTTAGAGTCTACTATATGCTCACAGAATTTGGTTGCTATTGGAGTTCTCAATCTTGAGTTATGTTTAGTTGAAGTCAACCCTATTTGTTCATATTCACTTCTCTACAAATTTTTGATTTTTTTATGTCAACTTGTCAGAGTTGGTTTTACACATGTACTTCATCAACTTGCATGATTCAAAGCTTTTTGGATTCTTCTATTATCAACATACAAAATTTCATAACCATTGGATATTGGAATCTAGAGTTATGATCATTTTTTTGCTCACTGGTCTAAGTATTGTTGCAGCCCGTGAAAATGGAGATGATGTCATAACTTGTTAAACTTCATTCTCATTGCACGATTCACTATTTCTGATGAGATTAATCTTGAAAGTTATATCTCTAAGTTAATCAGAGTTCCCCAAAAGGAATTAAGCTAATTACTGCTATGCTCAAAGAATTATTCAAAACACTGGATAGGTGTATGAATCAAAATAGCAAGTTTTTCACCTCTGAAATAATTCTAGCTGATCTGTTTTGATCTATCTTTTTGAGATTGATCTTCCAAGGTCCATAGGGTTTCTAACACATCCATTGCCAAGATAAAAGGGCCCACCACATACTCTTGCAAATCATTTGGCTGGTGTAGATCAAGGATTTTGCAGCACCACTTCATCTTCAAGCATATATCTATCCATCTCTTCACAGTGGTATCAGAGCAAAGATGGCAGATGAATTTGCTTCATCAATTGACAAATTGGATAGAGGTAATTACTCAGCTTGGTCATTAAGGATGGAAGCTTATCTCCAAGGTAGAAGTTTATATGGTTATGTGGTTGGAAATGAAGTTATGCCAAGTTTCAGGAACAAAAGTCAACCAACACAAGAAGAGCAATAAAGATTGAGCACATGGTGCTCCAAGGATGCACTTGCAAGGTCTTACCTCCTTAACTCTATCTTAGATTTTTTTTTGCCTCACATTAGAAGTTGTAAGACATCTCAAGAAGTGTGGGATGCACTTGAAGCCTTCTTCTCTTCAAGTACCAAAGCTAGGAAGCATCAACTATGGCTTGATTTCACAACCCTCAAGAAGGCTCCCAAACAAAATGTCATAAGAGGAGGAGCATATGTGGAAGACCCTAGCCAAGGGTTTATAATAATAGAAAACGAAAAAAACCACGTAGATTATTCACCTTTGAGTTGCAAGACACAAGGAACATAGCTCTCTTCAACTATGGCAATCAGACACTCACAGAACTGTTGGGGCTTCACTCACTAATTAGGCATGGATATATGAAGACATATGAAGAAAGGAAGAAGGAAAGGTGAAGTGAAGAAAAAGTATACAGAAAATTAAGCCTAAGTGAAGGGACAATTTCACTATTGTAAATTAGTGCAAATTAGAGTCTAGTTTTTCCAGAGATCTTCAGAACTTACGAGTTCGAGTCTAGGAGTATGTAAACCATAGGTATATAAGTTAATTTGAGATAAAAACATGTAGAGAGAACTCAATTTTGTAATCTGAGTGAGTAGAGAAAAGTCGTGTCTTTTCTGAGAGAGATGTTCAGGAAAAACTTCTGAGTGTGAGAGAGTTTTCCATGGCTATGAGCAAAATTAGGCTAAGCCAATTTGTACACATCCTCTCTGATATACAACATATGTTTGTGTAGAAGGATTATGTCTAATTCCTCTTGTACATTGAGTTCTAAGTGATTTCACATGACTGTGTAAGTTAGTTGGCAGTTACGACTTTTCTGGCGCACATTTACCTGAACTTCTTAAGGTCAGATCTCGAAGTATACTGTAAAGTTTTCAGTAAGTGATAGCTCATTTTAAAGCTATAATCTTCAACTACATTTGGTCAAAAGACCTTTAAGAAACGGGATGCATACTCAGAGAAATCAGCTTAACAGTGAAGGTATGTCAAATCAATGAAGTCGGTTTTCAGTTTTCAGACATAGTGTAAAGTTTGGAGCAAATTCAGAAGATTTTGAAGTTAGTACTTGAAAGTTTTGCTTGTTATGTGTTACTTAACATTAGCAAGAACTTCTCTTAATAAATGATCAGAGGAATTTGCAAAGATCAAGTTAATACAGGTCAGATTGAAGGTTTGAAGAAAAGGCGCAGATTTCTGTGAAGTGAAATTTTGATTTTCACTAAGTTCAGAGATGAAGACTCACATTAAGAGTATTGCTAAGCTAATGATGGTTATGGAGGTCTTCTAATACCACATTAGTTTAGTTCTTGTGGTGTTTTATACACCAACAAGTGGTATCAGAGCAGATAAGGTCCTCGAGAGTAAAGGGAGAACAGATACAAGAAGAATTGAAGAGTTCTTTATCAAAGAAGGTGGAAGCTGAGGTGTTCAACAAACAAAAGTCATCAGAAGATTATTTCAAAGTTACTTCCAAAGGTAAAGGTCTACAAAAGGTATCATTCTTTAACTCTATACTTACAGGTTGAAGCAGAATCAAGAATATTATAGCAGATCATGTGTCCATTGATAAATTGGACAGAGATAATTATCCTGCTTGGGTGATGAGGATGGAAGCCTTACTTATGAGTAAGGACCTAATGGTATATGTGACAGGTGAAGAAGAAAAGCCTAAATTTGAAGATGAGAGTCATCCAAGAAAGGAAGAGCTAGAAGCTTTGAAGCTATGGCAGAAGAGAGATGCAAGTGCAAGAGCTTATATATATAACACTATTACAGATCATTTGTTACCACATATCAGAGGTTTAGAAACAGCTGAAGACATTTGGAATGCTTTGGAGGATCACTTCCAAAACACTACTAAAGCTAGGAAGGCTAGCTTATGGTCAGAGTTCACCACATTCAAGAAAAAGCAAAATCAGAGCATCAGTGATTATGTCACTAAGATGAAGGACTTGGCAGATAGCCTTGGATCTATTGATGAGGATATTGAAGATCATAGGTTGATAGCACAATTACTTGCAGGATTAAGAAGTGATGAAAGATGGAAGCCTTTTGTACTTTCAACAGAACTCTCATTAAATCATTATGTGCCAGAATTGAATCAATTACTTGGATTGATGCTCACATTTGAGCAAGACTTGAAGTCAGATGGAGACAAAGGACAAAGTTCTGCAATGTACATGAAGAACAAGAAGAAAGGAGATAAAGGTAAAGCAAAGGGTGAAGAAGAGTCAACAACTCAAGAAAATTATGCAAGAGGAAGAGGTATTGGCAAAGGTAAAGGTCGAGGAAATGGAAGAGGTAGAGGTAATCAGAACAATAACAAGAAGACATGTTGGATTTGTGGATTGAGCAATCATCTAGCATATGATTGTTGGCATAATCAACAAGTATCAAGCCAAAATCAAAACAACAATGGCAGAGGAAGAGGTGGAAGATTTCATAATCAATTTCAAAGAGGAAGACAAAATTCAAGAGGAAGTTATGGTAGAGGTGGTGGAAGAAATTTGAATCAGAATCAGTCTTACAATACCACATATTACAATTATGCAAATGATACAGAAAATGACATTCATACAACATTGATGATGAATTCAATAAGTCCATCAGAGAAGGAGGATCTCAAGGTATTTTATATTGACTCTGGTTGTTCAAATCATTTGTCAGGTAATATGAAATTATTGTCAGAATTGGAAGAAGGCAGTTCAAGTCATACAGTACAAACAGGTGATAATACAAAACATAATGTGCATTCAATTGGAAAAGTGAAATGCAGGAGTGGAGCTGATTTGTTAACAAATGTTTTGTATGTTCCAACAATACCAAAGAATCTCATTAGTGTTGGACAAATAGTGGAAAAAGGTTTTCAAGTCAGATTTACAAATGAACGGGTGTTTGTTGAAGATCCAGAGGATGCATACAATCCTATTGTTTGTGGTAAGAAGGAAGCTTTTTACTCTCAAAGTGCAAGGAAATGTTGGTCAAGCCCTAATCACACATGGTGATGAAGTAATTATAGAGTTAGATCTTTGGCATAAGAGATTGGGACACTCCAATGAAAGAGGAATCAAAACTATGGTGGAGAACCAATCTGTAATGGGGCTACCAAATGTGAAAAGTCAACATATGATATACAAGTGTGAAGCTTGTCAGATGGGAAAAGCACACAGATTACCATTTCAGAAGAAAGGTTTCAAGCATGATGGTTTGCTTGAACTCATACATACAGATGTATGGGGACCAACAAAAGAAGGATCAATAAATGGATCTAGGTATTATGTTTTGTTTATTGATGATGCTACAAGGTGGATAACTCTTTATGTTCTAAAAGAAAGATCAGAAGTATTTGGAGCTTTCAAACATTTTCATGCTTATGCAGAAAGAGTTACAGGTCAAAAACTCAAGAGGTTAAGGTCTGATGGAGGGGGAGAATACTTCTCCCAAGAGTTTAATGACTATCTTTGGAATGCAGGTATCAAGAGAGAGATAACTTGCAGGTATACACCTCAACATAATGGGGTGGTAGAAAGGAGAAATAGAACATTGGTTGAATTTGCAAGAGCAATGTTAAAAGAAAAGAATTTCCCTAATTATCTTTGGGCTGAGGCTGTAAATACAGCTACATATCTTGCGAATAGACTACCATGTGGAGCTTTGAATGGTATGACCCCTTATGAAGCTTGGTGGGGTAAGAAACCAACACTTGACCATTGTAAAGTGTTTGGGTCAATTGCCTATGCTTATGTGCCATCACAACTTAGACATAAGCTTGAACCAAAGGCAGAAAAATATGTGTTTATTGGGTATGATGAAAAGCAAATGGGTTATAGGCTATGGAGTCCTTTAACTAAACATTTTATTGTTTCCAGAGATGTTACCTTTGATGAACAGAAGAGTTGGTATGCAGATAAAGATTGTGACCTTGAAACATTTGAAGAAGAGATAAGAAGGAGTGCAAGAGGTAAGTCACATATGCAGATAGATGGAGATGAAGAACATATGCAAGCAAGCACATCAAGAGTTGGATCATATAGAAGAAATGAAGATGGACCAATATTTGATGAAGAAGTACATCCAGATATACATGAAGAGTGTGAACCAAGAAGATCAACCAGAATGAGGAAGCAACCTACAAGGTATTCCTATGATACTTCTTACTTGACTCAAAAAAATTATGCTTACATGGTTAAGGAAGATGAAGAACCTCAAAGCTATGATGAAGCAAAGGGTAAGAGACAATGGGAAGAAGCAATGAAGGAAGAGTTTGATGCACTTGAAGAAAACAAAACTTGGGAACTTGTTCCAAAGCTTAATGGTAAGAAAGTGATTGGAAATAAATGGGTTTACAAAATTAAGAAGCATGCAGATGGAAGAATAGCCAGATACAAAGCTAGATTGGTGGTTAAAGGCTATGCTCAAACTTTTGGCATAGATTATGATGAGACATTCAGTCCTGTGGCAAAGATGTCAACCATAAGGACAATCATTGCCATTGCAGCATCAAAAGGATGGACATTGAGTCAATTGGATATTAAGAATGCATTTTTGAATGGATATATATCAGATGAGGTTTACATGGAGCAACCTCAAGGGTTTGCAGATCACAAGTTTCCAAATTATGTTTGCAGGCTAAGAAGAGCACTTTATGGTTTGAAGCAAGCTCCAAGAGCTTGGAATTATAGACTTGTAAAGTATCTTAATGATCTTGGATATCAAAGTTCAAAGGCAGATGCAAGTTTACTTATCAAAAGAACAGATGAAGGTATGATCTACATTTGTATTTATGTAGATGATATTATAATTACAGGTACCTCAAATGAAGGAATCAAGGAGGTGAAGAAGTTACTTGAGAGAGAATTTAAGATAAGTGATCTAGGAAAATTGTCATATTTTCTTGGAATGGAAATCACTTATGCAGAACATGGCATATATGTATCACAAGAAAGGTATCTTTTGAATCTTCTAAAGAAGTTTAACATGGAGAATTGCAGAGAGGCATCAACACCACTAGAGGTCAATCATAAACTTAGTAGATATGATGGTGCAGAGTTCAAAGACATGAGGAAGTATCAATCTTTAGTGGGAAGTTTAATTTATGCTACACTAACAAGGCCTGATCTTAGTTATGCAGTGGGTGTTCTTTCTCAGTTCATGCATTGTCCAAAGGATCCACATTGGATTGCAGGTCAAAGAGTTCTTAGATATATCAAAGGGACTTTGAAAGAAGGATTGTATTATCCTTTTACATCAAATATAAGATTGAGAGCCTATAGTGATTCAGATTGGGCAGGAAGTCAGGATGATAGAAGATCTACTTATGGGTATATGATATACATTGGAGATAAACTTGTGAGTTGGTGTTCAAAGAAACAACATACAGTGGCTTTATCATCAACAGAAGCTGAGTACAAAGGACTTGTGGAAGCAGCAAAAGAAGTAATATGGATGCAGACATTATTCAAAAGCTTGGGAATTGATCAAGGTATACCTATCATTCATGGAGATAATATGAGCTCATTATATCTTGCAGCAAATCCTGTATTTCATGCAAGGACAAAGCACATAGAAATACAGTACCATTTTCTTAGAGAAAAGGTAATGGAGAAGGAGATTGAAGTGGTGTACACTTCTACAAAAGATCAGATTGCAGATATTATGACAAAGAGCTTGGATGGAGTGAAGACAAGTAGGTTCAAGGAGATGGCAGGAATAAAAGAGAAGAAGATTATATGAAGAAGTCAAAGTATGCTAATTAGTGATTGAGGGGGAGCTGTTGGGGCTTCACTCACTAATTAGGCATGGATATATGAAGACATATGAAGAAAGGAAGAAGGAAAGGTGAAGTGAAGAAAAAGTATACAGAAAATTAAGCCTAAGTGAAGGGACAATTTCACTATTGTAAATTAGTGCAAATTAGAGTCTAGTTTTTCCAGAGATCTTCAGAACTTACGAGTTCGAGTCTAGGAGTATGTAAACCATAGGTATATAAGTTAATTTGAGATAAAAAACATGTAGAGAGAACTCAATTTTGTAATCTGAGTGAGTAGAGAAAAGTCGTGTCTTTTCTGAGAGAGATGTTCAGGAAAAACTTCTGAGTGTGAGAGAGTTTTCCATGGCTATGAGAAAAATTAGGCTAAGCCAATTTGTACACATCCTCTCTGATATACAACATATGTTTGTGTAGAAGGATTATGTCTAATTCCTCTTGTACATTGAGTTCTAAGTGATTTCACATGACTGTGTAAGTTAGTTGACAGTTACGACTTTTCTGGCGCACATTTACCTGAACTTCTTAAGGTCAGATCTCGAAGTATACTGTAAAGTTTTCAGTAAGTGATAGCTCATTTTAAAGCTATAATCTTCAACTACATTTGGTCAAAAGATCTTTAAGAAACGGGACGCATACTCAGAGAAATCAGCTTAACAGTGAAGGTATGTCAAATCGATGAAGTCGGTTTTCAGTTTTCAGACATAGTGTAAAGTTTGGAGCAAATTCAGAAGATTTTGAAGTTAGTACTTGAAAGTTTTGCTTGTTATGTGTTACTTAACATTAGCAAGAACTTCTCTTAATAAATGATCAAAGGAATTTGCAAAGATCAAGTTAATACAGGTCAGATTGAAGGTTTGAAGAAAAGGTGCAGATTTCTGTGAAGTGAAATTTTGATTTTCACTAAGTTCAGAGATGAAGACTCACATTAAGAGTATTGCTAAGCTAATGATGGTTATGGAGGTCTTCTAATACCACATTAGTTTATTTCTTGTGGTGTTTTATACACCAACAAGAACTAGAGGTATGACACAAGAGATTGGCACATATTGTTGAAAGATCATTAAAGCAAATTTGTAGGGACAAAAGTGTACTTGGACTCCCTAACTTGTCAAAACAACACATGATTTATAAGTGTAGTGCATGTCGATTTGGAAAGTCTCACGGGTTACCATTCATGAAGAAAGGTTATATGCATGGAGATCTCTTGGAGTTGGTTGATACAGATGTGTGGGGACCTAGCAAGGATGCTTCAATATCTGGATCAAGGTATTATGTCTCCTTTATTGATGATTGCAACAGATGGACTATCCTATTCTTTATGAAACACAAAGATGATGTTTTTTCACGCTTCAAAAGATATTTGGATCTTGTGGAGAATCAAAAATGTAAATCACTAAAAATGCTAAGGTTAGATGGAGGGGGAGAATACTTCTCCCATGAATTTGATTCTTTTCTTCAAGAAAGAGGAATCAAAAGAGAGGTAACTACAAGGTACACTCCTGAGCAAAATGGAGTGGCAGAAAGGAGGAATAGGACAATTGTTGAAGCTGCAAGGTCCATGTTAAATGAAACACATTTGCCTAATTATCTATGGGCTTAGGCTGTATCTACAACCACTTACTTGATTAACATGTTGCCTTCAAAATATCTTGATGGGATGACTCCATATGAGGCTTGGAATGGAAGAAGACCTAGCTTAGATCATTGTAAAATTTTTGGATGTATTGCTTTTGCTCATGTTCCTTCACAAGTTAGAGGCACGATGGATCCAAAGGCAGAAATGTGTGTATTTATTGGATATGACAACAATCAAAAGGGTTATAGGTTATACAACCCTACCAACAAAGGATTCTTGGTAAGCAGAGATGTAGTTTTTGATGAGAACAATTCATGGTATGAAGATTCATGCAGGAAGGTCAAATTGCCATATGAACTTGAAGAAGATTTTCCAAAGCTTGGCATAGAACATCAACCAAAGATTGAAGAACAAGATACTTCATAAGATGATGAAGAAACTCAGATGGAAAAAATCAAAGCATGGAAGTCTAAAGGTAAAGCAAAATTGCAAGAACTTGGACATGAGGTAGAATCATCACAACATGGCTTAAGAAGATCTATAATAGAAAGAAAAAAACAAAAAAGGTATGGGTTTGAAACCTCATTAGTAACTAAACATTCTATTTACATAGCACATGACATAAATCAAGAGGAGCCATCATCCTTTGAAGACGCCAAAGCAAAATCAGAATGGAAGCATGCAATGAAGGAACAGATTGAAGCACTTGAGGAAAACAACACTTGGGATTTGGTGCCCAAGAATTCATCTATGAAGGTAATAGGCTCAAGATGGGTCTATGAACTCAAGAAGAATTCTGATGGTTCCATTAACAGGTACAAGGCAAGGCTTGTAGCAAAAGGCTTTGCACAAAATCAAGGAATTGATTATGAGGAGACCTTCTCTCCTGTGGCAAAGATGCATAGTATTAGGGTTATGTTTAGTATTGCCTCTTCCAAGAATTGGAAGATACTTCAACTAGATGTAAAGAATGCATTCTTGAATGTTTGGATAACAGAAGAGGTATGTATGACACAAGCACCTAGTTTTGAGAATCAAGTTTATCCTGATTATGTGTGTAAACTTAACAAAGAATTGTATGGCCTCAAGCAAGCCCGAAGAGCTTGGAATTTCAGACTTGTTTCATTCTTGCAGGACAAAGACTTTCAACCAAGCAAGGCAAATCCTTCACTTTTTATTAAAAAGAGTAACTCTGAGGTCATCTACCTATGTGTATATGTAGATGATATTATATTGATAGGAAATGATGCCAATGGTTTGAAGAAGATCAAAGATCAGATGAGAGAAGAATTCAAGATAAGTGATTTAGGATCACTTACCTACTTCCTAGGTTTGGAAGTTGTTTACAAAGATCATGGTTTATTTCTCACTCAAAGGAAGTATATCAAGGATATGTTAGCAAAATTCAAGATGGATGATTGTAAAATTGCAAGTACTCCAATGGAGGTCAACCATAAATTGAGCTCACATGAAGGTGAACTCATAGAGGACATCACATCATATCAAAGCCTTGTGGGTAGCCTCAACTATGCCACATTAACAAGGGTTGATATATGCTATAATGCAAGTGTCCTAAGTCAGTTCATGCACACACCAAGGAAACCACACATGGATGCTGCTAAGAGGATTCTCAAATATCTCAAAGGAACCATAAATGAAGGACTTTATTATCCTTATGTATCTGATTTAGGGTTGAAGCTATTTTCTGATGCAGATTGGGCTGGCTCCAAAGAAGATAGAAGGAGCACTTCAGGTTATCTTACCTCTGCAGGTTCAAAAATTATTTCATGGTCATCCAAGAAGCAACCCACAGTTGCTCTCTCTTCTACATAAGCTGAATACAGAGGTCTTGCCATAGCTACACAAGAAGCTATGTGGATGAAGACATTATTCAAAGATCTTGGATTGGAGTTTTGAACTCCAACTATTTTTGGTGACAACATGAGTTCTATTCATTTAGCTGCTAACCCTATTTTTCATGCAAAGACTAAACACATTGAAGTTCATTATCACTATGTGAGAGAAAAAGTTCTAAGCAAAGAGATTTAGATCTCATATGTGTCCACTCATCAACAATGTGTAGATATTTTGACCAAAGCATTGGATGGTACAAAACTTTGCAAATTCAAGGCTATGATTGGATTGCAGGTTATTCTTGAAGATTGAAGAACTCAAGCATACTTGGCTTCAGGGGTAGCTATTGGAAAAAATCCATTACAGACCTAAGTATTGGCTTGAGTTTCTAAGAAAAGACAATGTATGGAAATCTAAGAGTTCACTTGTGAACTCACCCTTGTAATTTTTTGATCATTTACTTGATGTAAAAGTTAGAGGAATCAAAAGTGGTTGAGTCCACTTGATAAAAATAGAGAGAGAAGCCTCCAATTCTTGATTTGGAGGTTGGAGAATCAATCAATCTCTAAAAATTAGGAAACTACTTTTAGGTGAGCAAGGTTCAAATTCAAATCTTGGCTCCAAAACTCTCTATATATACATGGCAGTTTAGTCGCACTTTTGGAGGTGTCCATAAGCTGAGCTATATGCTACATCAAGTGTGGATAAAAGGCACACACATGTATCTTTAAGTTTGTTGTATTCTACAACCAATCTACATTCATATTTATGATCATACAAGTTCATATCTTCCTGGTTGTGTGAGTCTACTCTTTACTATTGTGCTTCTCAAATTTTTTAGTGAGATTGCAGAGATTATTTCTCTCAGTGTGGTGGATCATTTTCAATGATTTAACTTGATAAAGTTTGCTTTTAGAGTCTACTATGTGCTCACAAAATTTCTTTGCTATTGGAGTTATCAATCTTTAGTTATGTTCAGTTGAAGTCAACCCTTTATGTTCATATTCACTTCTTTGTAGATTTTTGATTTTTTTCAGTCAACTTGTCAGATCTGGTTCTCCAAGTGTACATCAAATTGCATGATTCAAAATTTTTTGGATTCAAAATATTGTCTATTATCAACGTACAAAATTTCATAATCATTGGATATTGGAATCTTGCGTTATGATCATTGTTTTGCTCACTATTCTAAGTATTATTGCAACCTATGAAAATCGGGATGATGTCATAACTTGTTAAACTTCATTCTCATTGTATGATTCACTATTTCTGATGAGATTACTCTTGAAAGTTAGATCTCTAAGTTAATTAGAGTTCCCCAAAATGAATTAAGCTAATTGCTGCTGTGCTCAGAGAATTATTCAAAACACTGGACATGTGTATGAATCAAAATAGCAAGTTTTCCACCTCTGAATTAAGTCGAGCTCATCTGTTTTGATCTATCTTTTTGAGATTGATCTTCCAAGGTACATAGGGTTTCTAACAAATCCATTGGCAAGCTAAAAGGGCCCACCACATACTCCTAGAGTTCATTTGGCTGGTGTAGATCAAGGATTTTGCAACACCACTCCATCTTCAAGCACATATCTATCCATCTCCTTACAAGGTTTAGTGTCATCTCACATTAGAAGAGTTGCTCAAAGTAAAACCTGAGCTATGGAAACATGTGGCAAATCAAGTTCCAAAACTTGATTCCAAGATCTCGAAAGCAGATCTAAGAAAAAAGTTCGAGAGATACCTCTAGACAAAATAGGCGACATGGGCGAAGGTGAAGAAGGTACTACTTATCTTTCGATCACCTACCAAGGTTACACAACCAAAGCGATCATAGGTTCAGGTGCTAGTTTTGCTATTCTGACCATCTGCCGATGGAAGCAATGGGGTAAACCCACATTAAGACCAACTAGAATAAAGCTTCATATGGCTAATGGCCATGTTGAAAGACCTCTAGGATTGCTAGAAGGGATAACTCTAACCACTTGTGGTGTAGAGTTTGAGCACACCTTTGCTATATGTGACTTTGGTAAAACTAATACCTATGAAATGATCCTAGGAAGACCCTCCCTATGGCAATTGCAAATAGTACAGGGTTGGGGAACCACCTCCTTATACTTGCAGCACTTGGGGGTAGCAACCAAGGTCAATTTGAAGGATTGCATCTTCAGAGATGTACCACCCCTACAGTGGAATCCTATCCATAAGGTGCAAGAAGATTCAATCTTTGTGCATTCTAAAAGTTCAACTGACCCATCGTGGATGCATGAAGATACTCACTTGTGGATTTGCAAGGCTGCAAAGGAAGAGGAAAAATGCCTGAAAGCAAGAGAAGAAGGAACTTCTCAAGGAGATGGATCGGTTAGAGACCCAGGCTACACACTAATGATCTTTTGAGATGAGGAATTTGAGCCTCATGGTTGGGCAGAAATCATAGCCACCATGGACATTGCTGTCAATCAAGAACAGTGGACACCTCATTGTGACGAGGAGGGTTATGATATTTCAGTGTTCATGTGTCAACCCATGCTAGAAAAATGTGACCCTAGTGATTTCATAGAAGAAGAGGAGGACAACGATGATCTAGAGTCCATTGTGTTGGATAGTTGCTTTAATTTAGAGAAGCATTATCTAGAAGACATAGGATTATGTACCCAAAAAGAAGAAGAACCTCTCACAAACATCAAAGTTGTAAACCCAAAGGATGGAAGTGAGAATAATCAAAAGAAGAAGAAAAGAAAATTAGTGAAACAAGAAGAGGAGGAATCATTGTTTGAAGTACTACAGAATTTCAAGAAATATGAAGTCGAAGACTGGAAAATTTTGGTACCAATGCCTAAGAGAGAGGCAATCACAGGAGAAGCATATGATAACAAAGAAAAGACCAAAAAATTTGTTGTAACCATTGAAGGGAACGAAGAGCAATTTATGTGCATAGGAGAAGACCTAAGTGCCAAAGAGGAGATAGAGCTTGTAGCCTTATTAAGGGAATATAGGGATGTGTTTGGGTGGACCTATAAAGGCCTGAAGGGGGTAGATAAAAAAATATGCTCTCATACGATGCCCATTATAGCTGATGCAAAGCCCACCATACAGAAGCCCTACACATATAATGACACTTATGCAGCCAAAATAAAAGAAGAAATTGATAGACTGATTGAAGTTGGATTTATTTATGAGATTGCATACGGAATGGGTGTCACCCATTTACTACTTTCTTCTTGAAATCTCTTTGTCTATTTGATATAGTGGTTGTCATGTATGGTTTTGCTTCCCTTTTTGGTTGAGTTGTTGGTATGGCATTAGTCTTTGCACAAGAGGAGGACTCCACTTGCTTTTGAGCATGTTCTTCTATGATTGACTTCTTCTGGAAAACAGAGCTTTTGACACATACAACATCTTTTGCGCTAAGATTAGTCCTAGAAGAACTAAGAGAATGTATGACATTTGGATTTATGAGCATGCAATTCTCTAATTCTAATGTAATGCATTGTTCTTGTACCCAAACTTGAAGAAGTTGGCTTCTTAGGTTTAAGTTGACTACATGGTCGTAAATCCAATCTTGACCTAAGACAAGTGGCTTTATAAGATCCTCATCGTGACACACTAGCATTTTGACTTCCATTGGAACATCTTGAAGGTAGATGGGAAGTTCCACCTCACCCAAACATGGGGTTTCCACACCTCCCAAACCTATGAGATAGGCTTCTATGGGCTTGATGTTCAATTGTAGGTCTTTGCGGTATGAAAGTCTAACTGCACTAGTTGTTGCACCTAAGTCAACGAAGGCTCTCATAGTCCTCACACTCTTTCCTTGTCCTACCTCCATGGGCACAAACGAGTGTCGATCGATTATGCAAGAAGTAATTATGCCCGATTTTTGGCACATGTCCATATGGTATTTTGGGGCTTTAGGGTTGACATCTAGGCCTAGTTGCCTTAACTTATTTCGCCTAATGTGCTCTCTAGCCGCTGCCTGTGCTTCTTCTATGAACCTCAACTCTTCTTCTTTTTGCTTCTCAGTAGTGTTGAGTCTCATTAACACATCCTCTATAATAGGTTCTTGATACAACTTGAGTTGAGATCCACTAATATAGTTTGGCAAGATGTCACCCTCTAGAGTGGCCAATTGTACCGCACCGCTAGTGGAAATTCTATTAATTATCATGGGTCCATATCCTCATTTCTCCAAATTGGGGGCATGCTGCTTTAGTGTATAAACAAACACTAGATCTCCTTCTCTCAATCATTTATCCTTGATGTATGCATCAAAGTATGCCTTTTGTTTTTTCTTTGCAGCATAGATGCCTAGTGCCACTCTGTTGAGAGCAGCATGGGCACCCAAGGACTGACTAGACAAGGAAGCCAGCGGAGAGAGTCAGAGCGAGTGAAGGAGTAAGTAGACAAAGCAGTCGACGCAAATCTGGCAGATAGGCCTTCAAATTTTTGCAAATCAACACCTTTATAACAGTGATTCTTATCACTAACAATCATTGTAAATACCATTTCATATTTTTGTAGCTCCATTTTGTGCAAGCTAAGGAGTCCTTGAGCTTGAGGAGCCTTAGAAGTACCTACATATCAATTTTCGTATTTTTTAGACTCCGTATAAGCCCTCAAATTGGCCCTGGAACCTAATTTTGAACTAGGCCGGACACTAGGTCTGGACAGGGCCAAAACCTAGTAAAAAACTATAAAAAGAGCTAGAGAGCTCATTTTTGAGGTTGGATTGTAATTGAAATGAACTTGTAAGAGCTTTTTGAAAGTAATCTAAGAACTCCATTGCTTCTCACTCTTTGTCTTGCCGTGTGTGCGCGTGTGCGTGTATGTGTGTGCATGCTTGTGTGCTTCTCACTCACGCACTTGTGCCTCCACTTGCTCGAGGTCTTCATACCATCCTCACGTCTTCCCGGATTGACATTAAAGGAGGTGCTACTCATCACTGAGCTACACCAAATTTTGGCGCCGTTGCCGGGGATCGAGCTTTGAGGACGAGCGTGTGATGGTAAGATGTAGATTGGAGACGTTGGCGTTGTAGGTAATTTCTTTACTTTTCCTATTTTTCTCTTTCTTACCTTACCACCATCATCACCATCATCATCATCACCATCTTCCACCTCCACTTCCATCATCACGAAAATTTCAGTTTTGTGACTATATCCTCCTCCTTTCATTTCCTTCATTTCACTTGTGAGAGAGAGCGAGAGAGCGAACTGTTGTGTGCTATTTTCTGCATGCTTTTGGAGTTTCTTGCAGGTTTCAGCTTCACCATCCCCTCCAGCACGCCGCGCAGGTACGAAAATGTGCAGAATTGTCTCGCAGTCGCCGACTTTTGTCGATCGCGATTGACAGAAATTTTCACCTTTTGGTAAATCTGAGTGCACCACAGTGGACTAGAGACCCTGCACACCACATTTCCACAAAAAGTTTTGAAAATTTTGCAAAATTTCAGTCCATCGCGATTGACAACTCTGTCCATCGCGATTGACAGCTCTGTCCATCGCGACTGACTGGCTGTCCATCGCGATTGATTGCCTGTCCATCGCGATCGACTGACCCCTGTCCATCGCGATTGATTGCCTATCCATCGCGATTGACTGACCGCCTATCCATCGCGATTGACTGACCCCTGTCCATCGCGATTGATTGCCTGTCCATCGCGACTGACAGCCTGCCTGTCCATCGCGATTGACTGACCTCCTGTCCATCGCGATTGACTCCTGTCCATCGCGACTGACAGCCTCTCTGTCCATCGCGATTGATACCCTGTCCATCGCGATTAACTGACCCGCCTATCCATCGCGATTGACTGACCGCCTGTCCATCACGATTGATACTCTGTCCATCGCGATTGATAACCCTGTCCATCGCAATTGATACTCTGTCCATCGCGATTGACAGCCCTGTCCATCGCGATTGACAGCCCTGTCGATCGCGATTGACAGCCAATTTTAGCCAAATTTTTTAGGGTTTTTTAATTGAGGAGTTGGGCTAACTTTGGGCATAAACATTTTACTCTAGAGTACATAAGGAGGCCTTAGGAAAACAACTTGGGGAAGACCTGTTGCACAGTGATCCTGTTTAAACCCTGTCTTAACCCTAGAACCCTGAACGATCATAACTTTTTCATACGAAATCCATTTTTTGAGCTCTAGGGCTTGTTGGAAAGCTTGTGGCATATACTACACGCCCTCAACTGTTTTTTATAAAGATAATGCGTTGATTTTCAGCTAGGGTATTTTGAAGTTGACCATACCCAAGGGGATCAAAGTCAGGGGTCTTAAGAATTGTTTTCCTAAAATTCACTATGCAAATTAGTAATTGTGCTACAGGAATGAGAATCATTGGTTCTGTCTTTGGAATTTAAATATTAAAGCTAACTTTGGAACTCTACAGATCTATTGAGAGCATCGAAAGGCGTTCTAAGCAAGTGTAAGTGCAAGCTTGGGGACCACACTTCCTGGGCATTCAAGGGCAACCAAGCAGGAAACAAAAGGTTGGAAACTTTCAACCCTCTCTGTCAATTCCTAGTTTAGGCTAAGAACGACTAGAGGTAGGAGTAAGTCAGGCCGACGATAGGGAATTATCAAGTTGAAGCAGACCTAAACTTTCATGTTCAAGCTAAGAACATAATCTTTGTACTGTCGAGAGCTTTAAAGGAAAAGAACTTAATGTGGAACGATCAACTGTAAGTGCGGAACTACACTCAAATATACCTTACGACGTGATATCAGACAAGAATTTTAACACGGGAATCAACTAAAAAGAATTAAGTAATTGGTACAAAAGGACTCTGCAACGAGGTTGTACTCTGGGCAAAAATTGGGCTACTTAAATAGGCATATGAACCTTAGATCAAGACGACATCTAGTAAGGGATAGACAAAGCCTTAGGTCTTCAGAGGCTAGTGTCAATCATACTGCTAGGACGTGGGCCCAGCAGTTGAGACACCACTCATACTACCCAAGTTCTGAGACTAGCGAATCCGAGATGTCTCAAGGTATGGAGAGACCTACAGGAAGTTCAGGAGTGCCATACTTGCATAGGGTAGAAGGCCCTTACAAAACGCAGTTGGAATACCTTAGGACCAACCGATTAGGTGCCAGCATCTATGAGGACGGCCTAGGAAGATCTGTGGTACAGATTAAGAATCCTGATCAATCCATTGGATTAGAGCACCCAGCTGTCAAGTTTGAAAATGGAGCATACTTGGACAAAGAAGGAACCATATACGTAGTCACCAGTCACCCAGATAGGACGGACGAATTTGGAAATGTGATCCCTGAAGCAGACTTAGGTGACCTGGAGCAAGGAAACATGAGTGCAGAACCTAGAACCCCTCGAGGTAAATCGGTTCTCACTAGGATTATCACACCGGAGTGGATTCCCCAGGATAATAAGAGCATAGATTTGCTGCTCAATCGAGAGACTGACGAAGCCTTTTGGAGGTACAAACCTGATTGGCCAATTGATATAGGAACAATCATGATCTATGACTTTAAGGATCCTGATAGCCTAGGTAGAGTGACCTACTTAGATCACGCTTCGGAGAGGATCTTTGTGGTGACAGAAAATGATAGGCATGCTTACACTTGGAAGGGTGAATTCGTTTTCCCCCAACCAAGATCGAATGTATCCTATGGTCACCCTCGAGCTGGAACATCCCAAGCTCATGGAATGCAAAGAGATAGAAGTAGAGATAGACCAGAAGTAAGCTTTGCCAACCCAGTGGGCAGAGAAAGAACGAGGACAGAAACAAATAGAGTAGAACCTGAGATACTTAGAGCTCACAGGAATCAAAGAAATGCGGATGAGTTCCCTCTACCACGACCTAGAGAGCACACAAGGACTTTGAGACCGACTCAGCTAGTTAAGTCCATGAAGAACTACTTCGATGGCACTGGAGATCCATACGATCATGTGGCTGAGTTTAGGCAAGTCCTGAGAGCTGAACAAGTGGAGGATCTATTCACACAGTACAATGCCTTTGGTCTGACCCTTAGGAACACTGCCCTGACATTGTTTCAGCCACTAAATGAGAGGCAGTTCAGGAGCATAGACCAACTCCTAGAGGCTTTCATTATTGAATTCTCTGAGAGTGGCATAAGGCATAATACCTCCTCGCTGATTCACAGCTTCAAGCAAACCCCTCAAGAAACCGTGAGACTTGCAGGAAGAAGATTTAGGCAATACTTAGAAAGATGCCCTGTTTCGGAGCTACCCACACCAGCTAAGCAAGTGGCTTTATTCTTGGATGGATTGCTAAGTACCAAATTGAGATCTTATGTGTACTTGAAGGACCCTAGGACCATAGAAGATTGTGTACGTATGTGCATTGACATCGAGGATAACCTAGGGGAGGAGTTAGAGCTTTCCAAGATATACAAAGATTCAGATAGTGCCTCTAACCTCTCTTCCACGCAATCCACATCAATTGAGGAACTTGCAGAGAAAGTAGCTCAGAAATTAGGTGTCACTAACAAACAAATCCCAAGGTTTGCCCCTGTGAAAAGGTGTTATACTTGTGGTGGCGCCCACATGGCGAATGTATGTCCCATTATGGATCAACCCCAAGTTAATCCTAGTAGCCAGTACTGCACTATAGAACGAAGGTACACCAATCACACTGCGCAAGATTGCCCCTACAATAAGCAAACCGTTAGAAAGACGTACCCACAGCCATACCCTCAACAAGGAAGATACCAGAACCAATACCCACCTCAGCAGTATGCTAGGCCTCAACAAACCTACCAACCCTACCAAAACCAACAAAGGCCTCAGCCTGTGCTAGCACAACAACCCCCAGCTCCAACTAATGTGATTCCGGTAAAGTATGCTGCTGCAGAAGAAAACCTGAATAGAGCTATAGTCCCTGTAACACCAGTGCTTTCAGAAAGTGATCCCAGTGACCATAGCTTTGATTCTACACATGTTGATAGTCCCCAGGCTTACTACATGCAATCTCCTGAACATGGTGAGTCCTACTATAGTGAAGAGCCAAATGAACCTAGTTGGGAGTGAGATCACACAAACATCATGTATGCAAACCCCAACCCTAGACCTCAACCTAGGCAGGTAAGACCCCCATTCCCTAGAGGACCATGCTACAGATGTCAGGGGGATCACCTCATTCGTGATTGTCTTGTGCCTCCACCGACACAACCCCAGTCAGTAACGATCCAGGGTTTTTGCCAAGACTGTGGAAAGGAACATCTCTTACGAGTCTGCCCTAGGAATCCTAGTAATATGCCAAAAATTACTCCTATTAACGTTATTGGGTTAGTGGTAGATTCCACAGGAAGTGTCCCTTCCACTACACCTGTGCAAGTGATCACTAGAGCTCAAGCATTGCAGCAAAACCAAGGGGTAGACCAGGAGAAGAGCCCAGATGTTAGTGAAACAGAGAGCATGACAAAGAAGAGGACAAGAGCTTGGAGAGATAGCCGTGAACGTATGAAAAGGCAATGGGCAAAGAAGATGTGTGAACTTGAGGAAAGTCTATGAGAAACCAAGGCCAAAATCATAGAGATCACATCTCAACCGCACTCTCACACATTCCCACCGCTACCATCTCCATCACCCTCCATCCCTCCACCCGCTAATACACCCCACGTAACCCACCCACCACCCCAAGCAGGATCAGTATTAGCTGATCCCACTCCCGAAGACCTTAATATGATGCTTAAAGCATATCAGGCCAGAATCCAAGAAGGGCCAAACGTAACTAATCATGAAAAGTGTTACCCAAGAGCAGAACTAGAGTTGGAACGAACCAAAATTTGTGCCAAAATGGTGGAATTGGCTCAAACCATGTTTGAGGCCAGTCGCCTATTTAACATCTCTAGTTCAGCGAAGACGTAGTTGCACTTTGTTGCAGAGCCAAAGAGCGCACAAAGCAGAGAAAAAGACGGGCCCCAAAATTTTTCCGATTTGGACCAAATATCTTTGTAACATATTCATTTGTGTAATATATTTCCCTTGTAAAGGCACTAGAGGAGTCCTCTAGATGCATTCCCATAGAAGAATAGAAGCTTATCCATGTAAAATAGTAGGAAATTAGCTCTTAGGGAATAAAGTGCCGGTCACTTATGTGAAAGGACCATTTTTAGGGCACTAGTATATAAGTCAAATGTGACTCTTTGTAAAGGACTTTTGGCCATTGTGAGAATAGAGAGCACAGAAAATTCGAATTTGTGTCTTCTTCCCTCTTCATCTTCTTCTTCGTGAGCTTGTTTGCATGTGTATTGCTTGGAAAGAGTGCTTGTGAGTGTGATCTATCCTTGAGAGTGTTTCTTTGCTGTAGGAAAGGTGTGTGTGAGGTGTAGGAAGTGCTGAAGTGTAGGAAAGTATTCCCGCGACTCAGTATTTCTGTCATAACTTGAAGTAGGAGTGTCGGAATTGTGTGAAACCACTGCCATTGGATGCGTCTTCTCGAGAGCTTCGAAACGCATATGCTATTCGCTATGTTTGGAGCTCGGAGCTAGGAGAAAAGTCCAAAATACTGACGGCTGCTGCACCAAGTATCGTTTCGTCTTGACCTACAGTTGAAGCTTGTTAGGATAAGTGTTTTTCTCATTTTCACTTTTGAGTAATACTTTTGCATTGACCATTACGCATTTGCATGTCCTCATACACTCGGCTAGGTTAGTATACTCTTCGGATTGATAAATTAAAAGCGTGTATCCTCACTATATGCACTTGTGAGGGGATTGAGGTATAGTCTCTTTCTCCGCAAGTCCCTAAGCTGAAGCTTAGGTCAACACACTTTTTGGCGCCGTTGCCGGGGAGTGACGAATCAAACCGAGGCATTCGCGTGATGGTAAGTAGCTTTTTGCTTTGAAGAACTTGGAAGAGCGGAAATCTTCTCTTCTTTGGTAAGTCAAATTCAACCGCACTTGCTACTTCTCATTCTTGGAGTGTGTGTAGTAAGTTGATAGACTAGGGGAGTGAGTAGAAGAAGTAAAATAGGAGTGAGTGGAGAGTAGAGTAGGTTTTAGGTTTGTTCAAGAAATTTCATTTTTCTGCAAGCTAGGAATTCCCAAGTATAAAAGCCAAAAAAATTTCATTTTTCAAGTTACTTGTTGAACAAGTGTCGTGGAGAGCAGTGTCGAGTATCGTGAGAGTTGCAGCGATCGTTTCGAGGAAAGCAAGCAAAAAGGGAGAGTTCAGTGCAAGAGAGTTGGACCAAGTGATCATGGGAGCTTCCAAGGTAAACTAAACCACCTGTTGGCTCAAAAATTTTCAGTGCTTCAACCTAGGAAAGAGAAAAACGACCTGCGCTGAGTGTCGTTTGGGCATTCAGGGGGGTAAAAATAGTTTGTTGATTGCTACAGTGGGTAGGGATAAGAGAGAGAACCTAGGAGAGAAAGGGGGAAGCATCCAAACCTCAAAAAACAACACAAAAAATTGAAAAAGGGTCAAGTATCGCTTTGCTCCTGCGGTCGAGTATCGTTTTACTCCTGCGGTTGAGTATCGCGATATTTCCCAGCGGTCGTCGATCGTTTTGAGAGATATCGTAGATCGTTTCAGATAGAGATCGTAGATCGTTTTCAGATAGAGGTCGTCGATCGTTTCACTAGAGATCGTTTTAGACAGCGGTCGTAGATCGTTTCGCTAGAGATCGTTTTTGTTCAAGTGTCGTCGGTCGTCGATCGTTTGGCGGAGGTCGCGACACTTGTCAAAGGTCGGTATCGTTGCAAATAGGTATCGTCGATCGTTTCTAGTGAAGGTCGTAGGTCGTTTCGATACGAGTATCGTGTATCGTCTAAGTGGGAGATCGTGTATCGTTTCAACGAAGTATCGCCGATCGTTTCTCTCAGAGATCGTCGGTCGTGTATCGCTTCCTGCCAGAGATCGTCGGTCGTCTCGTTAGAGATCGTTTTACGTAGCGGTCGTAGATCGTTTCAGATAGAGATCGTTTGGCTAGAGATCGTTTGGTCAAAAATCGTTTTCTAGCGATCGTTTTGATCAAATATCGTTAGACCCAAGTGTCGATTCCCAGCGATCGTTTGGATGAAGTATCGTTTGTGAGCGGTCGTTTTGGGTCAAAGGTCGTAGATCGTTTTTGTTGAGAGGTCGTGTATCGTTTCCAGTCAGAGATCGTTTGGGGAAAGGTCGTGAGCCAGCGATCGTTTCTTCCAAGTATCGTCTGTCAGCGATCGTTCTCTTTCAGAGGTCGTGAGAGTCAAGTATCGTGACTTGAATTTTCTTTCAGTCACATTTCAGCCTAAGTTTTCCTAGACTTCTGAGCCATAACTTAGAACTCTAGAGACCAAAGGTGGACAAGATTTGATTAGAGCTCTTAAGTGAATGAACTTGAGATCAGGAAGAACCCTAGGAAGCCGAAGAAGTGTAATTTCTTCCGTAGGGAGTGTTGCCGAACCCAGTAACCGATCACACTATTCTGAGACCTCCAGTGAGTCAGAAGGAGAAATCCCCATGGCCTCCGAGGATATGCAAAACACTGTACCCATGATGGGCCAGATGTCCATCATTGAGGGTGAATACAGAACTTCCTTAGAATATGTGAGCACTAACCTCAATGAGGTCCCTATCTATTTGGATGGTCTAAACAGATCAGTGGCCAGACTGAGGAAGGCTTCAGAAGCCTACATAGTGCCAAGACCAGCAGTTAAGTACATAGGAGGACTGTACATGGATAAACAAGACATTCAATACATGGTCACTGAACATCCGGAAATCATTAATGAACGTGGCGAGGAAAATAACACTTCAAGTCTAAATGGACATGGAGCTGGAGAACAAGTAACAACTCCTAGAGGTAGATCGACAATTACTAAGCTTTGGAGAGGAGACTTAGTTCCCCAGGATGACACTCTAATAGATGTGTATTTGATCAACGGGATGGAGCACCTGCTCAGAGCCCACTCTTCTATTTGGGAAGCTGCTCCTAATCCAGTTACCATCTATGAGCTACAAGATCCTGAATTCCCCACCATCATTACATATTTGGACAAAGACCACAGACGGTATTGGCCAGTTACTGAATTAGAGAGAGCTGAGCTGAAATATCAGAACATTCCAGTGTTCCCCCCACGGGACCAAGCTACCACTTCACGGAACCCACATGGAACTTCTCAATATGACTCAAGTCAACATTCGGGACAAACACAACAAACTCAACAAACCCAGATCCCCATCAGACCTCATGTGCAATTTGCAATACCTGCCACTAATCCCAATTACCGGCCACAACCAGCTATGGACCCAAGACAAGGAGTTCGTGCTCCAGTCAGACCACAGGTAGTACGAGGACCAGGCATACCTATAGGAAGACCAAATTACCCTGTAATGCCGAGACAACCTGAAGTAGGAAGGAGACTAAGACCAATTCAAGTGGCCAAATGCATGAGAAATCATTATGATGGCTCCAGTGAACCCTATAATCATATAGCAGAATTTAAACAAGTAGTTAGAGCCGAGCAGGTAGATGACTTCATGATTCAATATGAATCCTTTGGCCTCACCTTGTCAGACACAGCCCTGGCCTGGTTTCAGCCATTGGATCCAAATACCTTTCAGAACATGGATCAAGTGTATCAAGAAATGATTGAAGAATTTACCAAGTCTGGAATCAAGAACAATTCTTCGTCATTAATCCACAGCTTCAAGCAAGCTCCAACTGAGTCAGTCAGATTGGCTGCCAGGAGATTCAAGCAGTATGTGGATAGATGCCCTGTAGAGGAGAGACCAACACAAAACAAGATGGTATCATTGTTCTTAGAAGGACTATTGAATGGAACCTTGAGGTCATTAGTGTACGTGAAGAGAGTTCAAACTCTGCAAGAGTGTATGAAGGAATGTATAGACCTAGAGGATAACCTTGCAGGAGACTTGAAAATGCCCCAAGGAAGTGTGAAAAGTGAAGAGTCATCAAATAGCACATCGAACCCTAAAAACAACATTGAGGAAATTGCTGACTTGCTAGCGAAAAAACTGAATATGCAAGGACAGAGGAATTATCCCACCAATCCTATGAGAACGCCTATGCTTAGAAGATGTATGCAGTGCGGAGGGGATCATCCTTCTCACTTGTGTGCTAGGGGAGTAGTCGCACCACCTGCCTATGCTCCTCATAGACCCTCTGTCCCAGGACCACTGCAGTATTGCAGCATAGAGCAGAGGTACACAAATCATAGCACGGAGAACTGCCCTTACAATAGGCAAACCAGACCCACCCAGCCTTATGTGAGACCATATGGATATCCGCAGAACCAGCAAGGAGGAGAAGCCTTCAGATATCCGTCATATCAGCCGCAGGCACCAATACCACGACCATACACATACCAAGGATATACACAGCCTCAGCCAGTGCTAGGACAACAACCGCCCCACCCTCAGAACGTTGTCCCAGTTAAAATAGCGCAACCAGAGGAAAACTTAGAAAGGGCTATAGTGCCAGCCACGCCTTTGACTAGTAGTGAACCATGTGACTCATTTTACGAACCTAGTCTAGGAATATACTCAGGTTATGAGAGCTCAATGATGGATTATGGGCAGCAATATGACCCATATGCTTATGGCATGGAGACACCAGAGAATTCATACAACTACGAGCAAGATTATGTACCATTAATGTACACAGCTCCTAGAGCAACCATGCCACCTCGACCAATGAATAGACCACCTGTACCTAGAGGACCATGCTACAGATGTGGAGGTGACCACTATATCAGAGAATGTACATTACCGAACCCACCACCACCACAACGAATTGGGGAAGGATACTGTAGCGATTGCGGAAAGGAACATCTTTTCAGAGATTGTCCTAAGAACCCAAACAAAGTCACATCTAATGTACAGATTAACGTGATAGAGGTAATTGAATCGTCAGGGAGTGATAAAGAGTACACTATACCTTTAAAAGCCATAACAAGAGCAAAGGCTAGAGAAAACCCTGATAAAACCGAAGAAAATAATCAAAGTGATAAAGAGGGAAATACACCCATCCCTCACAGAGTAGAAGACTCAGAAGAACCAGAAAAAAGTATCACCAGTAAACGATCTCAAAGATGGAAGCAAAGGAGAGACAGGATAAAAGAAAAGAAATTGTTGCAAAAGAAGGAAAATGAAAAGAGTAAACACCATTCAACAGAAGAAGCACGGGTGGAAGAAGAAAATAAAATGGAGGTAGAAAAGAAGGAGGTAGGATCGGTATTAGCAGACACAATGCCTGAAGATTTAGCGATGTGGATTCAGGCATACAAAGCGAGAATAAAAGCAGGACCTATCATAGAACGACATGAGAGAGAATATCCGAGAGGCGACTTAGAGAAAGAAAGATTGGAAATCTGCAAAAAATTGATAGAAGTTGCCCAACAAACATTAGAAAAACCCGCATCACCTTTACCAAACAACCGAATTTGCGAGGAAAAATTCCAAGAGTGTCTAAACAATCCGGAAAAGCCTAACGTAAGTAGACCTCTGGATAGTGAAAGTGGTGTTGAAAGAAAGGAAGGATCCATAGTCCCTGAAACAGAAGGAGACTGGACTAAGGATTTATGGGCGAGAGTTCAAGAGGACAAGTGGAAAAAAGTAGAAGGATTGGAACCGCCCTTTGAAGAACTGAAAGCAGAAAACGAAATAGAGGATTCAATACCTGAGCTTAATTCAGAAGAGATTTTTCCGATGGATGCAAGTGACAAAGAAGTGGAAGACGAGGTAATGGAGCTACCTAATTACACCGGGGAATACGAGCACAACTCAGAATTGTATCGCATTCCATCAATACAAAGACGGGAAACGAATCCATCAGTTCAAACATCGGAAATCATACAACGCCTTAGGGAAGTGAAAATCCCATGTACCTTAACATTCGAAGAATTGCTAAAGGTAAAACCACATCTAAAAGAAAAATTGATCAATCAGTGGGAAGCCAAGGAAGAAAAAAAGGAGGTAGATGATGAAGTGAAAACAATGAGAATTCCAGTGGATAAAGTAGGAGATTTTAGTGAAGGAGATGAAGGAAATACCTGTCTACCAATCACCTATAGGGGTTACACAACCAAAGCCATATTAGATTCAGGAGCTGGTGTAGGCATTGCTACCAAAGAAATTTGGGAGAAATGGGGAAAACCAGCATTGAGACCAACACGTATGAAAATTCAGATGGCCGATGGACATACGGAAAGACCCTTAGGATTGTTGGAACGAGTAGTCTTCACTACGTGCGGAGTGGAATTCGAACATACTTTAGCAATTTGTCACTTTGAAAGGCCGAGCAACTATGAGATGATCTTGGGAAGGCCATTCATGAGACAGCTAAAGGTAGTACAAGATTGGGGAAAAGATGCAGTGTACCTACAACACGCAGGAGTCACCACTAGGATCAACCTACATACGTATACATATCAAGATGTACCACCTCTGCAATGGAATCAAGTCCATAAAGAGGAAGACGATCAATCGATTCATAGTGCAGGTTCTAGTGACCAATCCTGGATGAACGAGGACACTCATCTATGGATATGCCAAGCTGCAAAAAAGGAGGAAGAGAGAAGAAAGAGTTGGCAGCAGAAACAAGGTGTAGTGAGATCGGTACAAGATCCAGCTTATATGCCACAAGTATTTCCAGACGAAGAATTCGAACCTCACGGTTGGATGGAAATCTTAGCCACCCTCGATGTGTGTGTAAACGAAGAAGTGGTAACTATGAACGAATGTATTGACGAGGAGGGTTATGACGTTAGTCTGTATATGGTAGTCCTTCAGGAGGCAGGAGAAGGAGAAGCATTTGAGAAAGACTGGAAGGAGGATTACGAGAGCATTGAAATGGAATCAGAACCCCTGGATCTAGGAATTAGTACCACCAACATGGATATCATTGCCAATGAACAACATGAGGATCTCAAACAAAAGGAAGAATTAGAAGTTGAAAGGGAGTTGGAAGATGACGATAATAAGCTTCAAGACCAATTTGAGGTACCAGCGCATTTCAAAAAATATGAAGTAGAAGAGAGGAAGATTGCTATTCAAATGCCTAAAAGAGAGGCACAACCGGGAATAGCATATGATAATAAAGAGCAGACCAAGAAAATAGTTGTAACCATGGAAGGAGGAGAGGAACGATGTACTTTCATAGGACAGGATGTCTCAGAGGAAGAAGAACGAGAGTTAATTCAACTCATAAGAGAATATCGGGATGTCTTCGCTTGGACTTATAAGGATTTAAAAGGAGTAGACCCATCTATATGTGCGCATAGAATCCCCATGACATCCGAAGCCAAACCTTCCAAACAGAGACCTTATACTTATAATGACGTATATTCAGCCAAGATAAAAGAAGAAATAGATAAGTTGTTAGACGCTGGATTCATCTACGAAATTGAGCACACGGAATGGGTATCACCCTTGGTAGTTGTACCAAAGAAAAATGGGAAGTTAAGAGTGTGCATCAATTTGAAAAAAGTGAACTCCGCCACCATAAGGGATAGCTATCCCTTACCGATCACTGACCATCTCTTGGAAAGGGTAGCAGGGAAGGAAGTTTATAGTTTTTTGGATGGCTTTTCAGGGTATAATCAGGTAGCCATTGCTCCTGAGGACCAACATAAGACTGCATTTGCAACTGAATGGGGAGTATACGCCTTTAGAGTCATGCCTTTTGGTTTAACGAACGCCCCAGCTACGTTCCAAAGACTGATGTGTCATGTATTCAAGGAATTTTTGAGAAAGAGTATGGAGGTATACGTGGATGATCTGTGTACATATTCAGCTATACGATCAGAGCACATCCCTGAACTAGAAAAGATTTTTGCCAAATGTCGACAATATCGAGTATGCCTCAATCCAGAAAAATGTGTCTTCATGGTGCGACAAGGGAAAATCTTAGGACATATTGTTTCTAAGAATGGAATTTCCACGGATGAAGACAAAATCAAAGTCATTTTAGATTTACCGAGACCGAAAACTGCTAAAGAAGTTCAAGCATTTATGGGACATTGTGGTTACTATCGAAGATTCATACATATGTATGCCATAATTGCTAGACCTCTTTATGCATTGTTAACTCAATTTAATTGGACTGAAGAATGCGAAAAAGCTTTTAATGAGTTGAAGAATCGATTGAGTTCAGCACCCATTCTTCGAGTCCCTAACTGGAATAAACCGTTTCATATTCATGTTGATGCTTCCAAGTTTGCCATTGGTTGCATCTTAGCTCAACCAGCGGATATAGGTAAATTAGACCACCCGATAGCCTATGCCAGTAGACAGTTAAATCAAGCTGAACGCAATTATACTACTACGGAAAGAGAAGGCTTAGGAATGGTTTATGCCGTCAAAAAGTTTAGACATTACTTATTGGCAAACAAATTCAAATTTTTCATTGACCATCAAGCTCTATTGTACTTAGTCAACAAGCCTTGCAATACAGGACGTCTAGTACGATGGTTTTTATTGCTAATGGAATTTGATTTTGAAGTAATAGTCAAGAAGGGAAACACACACATAAGGGCAGATCATTTATCTCGCATGACCCATGGCGAACCACCTATAGGAGTTCCTGATGATCTGCCAGACACTTATCTCTTTAACCTGGAAGTATGTCCTCAGTGGGCAGAAAAGTTGATCCCGATACTCACACATGGACCTAAAGATGGGATCACACCAAACCGAAAGCAAGATCTCTGGAAGACTAAGAACCTTCACATTATTGTTGGAAGTTTGTACCACCAGGATTCAAGCGGACTGTTGATGAGATGCGTGGAAGAAGGGGAACAAGAAATGTGGCTTCAGAAAGCACACATAAACCAATGGAACACTCATTTGAATGCAAATGGAACATGGCAAACACTCAAGAGATTCGGCATAAATTGGCCAACCATGCAACGAGATGCACATCATTATGTGTCAAACTGTCAGACCTGTCAAGAACAAATCCCAGGAGAGAACTCTACGTTATGCTATTCTACAATAGCACCAAGGTGGAGCATGCCTTTAGTAAAGTTCTTGAAAACTCGAGAGTACCCTGACGGAGCTACCATAGCAAGAAAACGTGCTCTTGAAGAACAGAGTAAAGATTATGTCATCCTAGGAAAACAACTCTTTAAACGCGGAAAGGATAACCAACTAAGGTTGTGCATTCATGAGAATGAATATCTCTCAGTATTAGAAATGGCACACGCAGGAGCTGCGGGAGGACATTTCTCAGCAGATAGAACGGTCAAGATGATTCTCTTTGCAGGCCTGTGGTGGCCAACTCTACATATGGACGCAGAGACATACGTAAGAAGCTGTGAAACATGTCAGAGAGCAAAATATCCTATTAGAAGAGATGACATGCCTTTAAGACCCATGGTTTGCGCGAGAGCATTTACCAAATGGGGAATTGACTTCATAGGACCTATCAACCCACCTGCGAAAGGGTCACATGCGGAATACATCATAGTAGCCACCGACTACTTAACTAAATGGGTAGAAGCAAAAGCCACGAGAAAGAATGATGCTCAAACTACAGCAAAATTTCTCTTTGAGCACATATTCACACGCTTTGGACTACCGATTGAGATAGTAAGTGATCGAGGAACGCATTTCTTAAACGAAGTCATTGAATCGCTAATGAATGAATTCTTAGTGATTCATAAAAAATCAGCCCCTTACCACCCTCAAGCTAATGGGCAAGCTGAAAGTTCCAACAAAGTACTTTGTACTATATTGACAAAGATTGTCAATAATGGAAGGTCAGATTGGGACAAACAATTGCATCACGCAATTTGGGCCTTCCGAGTGGCATATAAAACGGCCATTGGAACTACACCTTTCAACCTAGTGTACGGGCAAAATGCAATTTTGCCAATTGACTTCTTAGTGCCTACATTGAAAGTAGCCCAGCAGTATGAGTGGAACGGTCATGAATTATCTCAGCAATTGGATCAAATTGAAAAGCTGCATGAGACTAGATTGCAAGCGGTAGCGGGCATTTATGCAGCTAAACGGAGACAAAAGGCATATTATGATGCACATATAAAAGACAAAGGACTGAAAGAAGGCGATTTAGTCCTAGTATACACACTCAAACAGCATGCAAAGAAACTACAGAAACGTGGATATGGACCTATGATCATAAATCGAATCTCCACTAGTGGTGCAGTCAATCTCGCCACACTAGACGGAGATATTCTTCCCAACTACATCAGTGGTTGCAGAGTGAAAAGATTTATGGAGCCTCTAACGGATCAAATGTTAGCACGACTCTTAGGAGCTCAGAGTAGAAAAAAAGAAGAAGAACGCATACGCGAAGAAGCAAGGCAAGAAGCCCTAGAACGTATCAGAAAACGGAAAGAGTGGATGAGAGAAAGAGACGAGAGATATCGAGTAGGAGAAGAACTCATCCCTATGGCTAATTTTAGAGCCACAGAGAACTCTGGACAACAAAGAAGACAGCCATATTTGAATCTGGGAGCAGGACGAAAAGAGTACCACTTAGTGGATGCTCTTATAGACACAGGAGCAGCAATAAGTTGCATTAGATTCTCCTTGTCTCAGAGACTTAAAGAGGAGTCACGCCCATCGAAGGCACAACTAATTGGAATAGGAGGAAAAGTTACTCAATGCATAGGTGAGATCACTCTACCTTTACATATGGGGAACAACACAATGGAGCAGAGACTCTTAGTATGTCAGGACCAAGATCTGCTTGAAGATGTGGTGTTAGGTCAAGATTGGATCTATGAATATGAAGTAACCATTCAATTGGCTTTAGGATACATCTCGGCCAGAATAGGACCTCGTGAAGTATATAGTTTGCTAGACGAACGACCACCCAAAGCTGCTATTATAGAGCCAGAAGTTCATCCTAATGAACAAAGTCATGATTGTATGTTCCCTAGCAATATAGGAACCCCATCGTCAAGTACTTCATGCGAAAATACTGTGAGTCCTGTGTGCACTCCATCCTTGAGTTTAGAGAGTCACAAGAGTGCACAAGAACATGAAATCAAGCACAGAGAACCACAAAGTCCAAGAAAAAATATTCCTCTGCAAGACGTGAAGTCTACAACCGTGAAAGTGTACCCCATTCCACATTCTACACAAGCTTGGATAAGAAAGGACCAAAAGAAGGCCTATCTTCAGCAACAGAAAAGTCTTCGACAGCAGCATGAGCCCTGGTATAAGAAGACAAAGAATTGCGGACGCTTTCAGCAACCACGACTCACGAGCATATGGATCCCAAAGAAGCTGATAACTGCACAACCTGATCGAACCAAAATTTGGATCCCAAAGTCATGTACCCAAAGGACGACCATTACAAGCAAGGAACATCCTCCGAAGAGCTATCGTACTCAACAGGGTCAACAGGCACATCAAACGAGAAAGAGGACATATTGGAGGAAGAAGGAATCTCCAAATGCAATACAAACAAACTTGAGATTCCCAAAACAGAATCAGAAGACATACAGCCGAAAACGAACAGCATTCATCAAGAAAGTGGAGAACACAGTACGTCGCACCCAAGTGAAGCAAATCTGGAGGCCGAAAGACAAGACCAGCTGCATACATCGAACAACTACTTCCAATTGCACACATGAGGACTTGCCAAGATCCACAGTATGCATGATAGGGCCACTTCACAAGGCCAAGCATTCGGCACGTTCTTCTTCTATTCTCGGATAGTCACGAACATTTTCCCTTTGGAAATAGGAGAGCACTTGTACATATTTAAATATTACTCCAATAACATTTCACTAACTGCTTCGGCTTTGTACTAACTTTTATGTTTTCTTTTCAGCAAAAAATATAAAAAATGCATAAAAAAATTCAGGTATTACCTTTCTCACACCCACGGGAAAGGGCGACACCATGCACTCGGAGCGACATCAAATTAATAATCAACATCTGGAGGAGGATTTATGGAAAACATATGGATACTAATTCATCCTCTATATTGAGTGCAGATGACATCTTCTGACTCGGAAGCTACACAGCAGGAAGAGGAACTACTTCTTCCATTGGGGTCAATAACCAAGGTCAGAGGACATTGGTTTCGAGATGACCAACCTATCTCGGAACTTCTATTCATGGCTACCATCAAGATTATGGATAGGGACCACTATTTCCCTATTATGTCACAGGATTTCAAGACCATAATACAAGGGTTACCACATATCGAAGAAGTATGGACTCAAGCTGGCATTGAAGCATTTTTGAAGATACCTATATGTGTACCCGACTTCCAAAGATGTACACAAGTAATGAATACTATGCAGCCGGCAGCTACAAAGATTTCGGTTCCAGAAGCAAAGGTTTTGGACAAGGTAGGCAAGTGGAAGACAATTCAATTCACTCATGAACTGATCAATAAGGCCTTTGGATGGCATCAGGAAGGAATTACCAATGTCAAAGAGGAATGCCACGACCCCAAGAAAAGATCATTCCTGGAGATTAACAGAGTGGACATTGAAGATGCAGTACGTCTGGTACACCAACACTTTTGTTTCCCTGGCATGAACAGATACACCGCACCACAAAAAATTGTAGTACAACTCCTATCACATGCCATGAGACAGATAGGAAACAAAGTGAATCTCACAGGCTACGTACAAGAGCGATTGTTTGAAGCTCAGAAGAAATGGGGGCAAAAGAAGTTCCTGAACGGTGGTTCAGCCTTGACCTTATTGATATATGAAGCCCTAGACATGAGACACTGCATAAGAGAGATGCCAACCGCAGAAGGACTAGCAAGGTATGCAAAATCCGCTTCTGTCCCTAAGAAAAAGAAAGCAGCAGTTGTAGTGGATGAGGCCGGAACCAGCACACAGAAGCCCATGAGGGGTACCAAACGCTTGCGAGAAGAAGAAGCCCAAGCAACACCACAGTCCAAGAGAACACATCTCTTGCCTAAGGTCACTACGGCTCAAATGCCGATTTCAAAAAGAGATTTGTCTGCTGCCCTCGAGGAAACACACCAGTATATGCAAGGGCAAGTGAATCTAAATGTCCAAGGACATCAGTATAGACAAGCGAGTCAAAGTCAGCAAAAACAGAGTACAGAAACACCTCCAAAACAACCTGGAAGATACCAAGAATTGGGCATTGATGACTCAAGTACGAACACGGACTCCAGTCCTGAAAAAGACACGCTAGATACTGATATCAGGACAGAAACCTATGAAGAGGAAGGACCGGAACTCAATCAAATGGAAGTAACACCAGACAGCCAGAAGAAAAAAGAAAAGAAAGTGGAAGATGCTCAGGAACAGGAGCATGTCATTCAATTGAATGACACTACCAAAGTAAGTATCAAGGAAGACACAACTACGGGGGTTCCACATGTCAAGATACCTATTAAAGAGGAAGAACAAACCCCAAAGAATATGGATGCGGGAGAGATCCCACAAAAAGAACAAACAATAATCGAGGTGCCTGATGACACACCTCAAGCACAGGAGGAAAACATGAGGGCTGAGCCACGGATACAGCTTCACATCAGGCAGCCCCATGATAACACTTTACACATTGCTCAAGGCAAAGACGTAACTACCGGAGCAGAACCATCAATACCAAAAACATGGCTCAATGTGGATGTGACTCAATTGAAGCCGGTAGTGAAGCAAATGATCCAGACAGCTATGGATACGCAACAGCAAATGATGGACATAGATGCAGACTATGACAAAGCCATGAAAGAAAAGAACCAGTTTCAACTCATGAGCGAACAGCTATCGGCACAGCTAATCGCGGCACAAAAAGAGGTGGCAAACAAAAATACTGAAGTGCAAGCAATCAAGACACAATATGACGAATCCATTGCCCAAAATCAAAAGTTGCTTACACAACTAGAAGAGTTGCAACAATTACACAAAGCAAGCGAGGCTGAGAAAGACAAAATGAAGATGCGAAGTGTGCTATTAGAGCACCAACTCAAGCTATATCTCGAAGAGAACGACAGCCTGCGCGATAGGAATAAAGAATTGATGAAATCTTTATTATATGATCAACCACTGATACAACAAGGCCCCGCAGAAACTAAAGAACAGGAATTAAAAGACCAGATAGCAGAGTATGCTGAGTTGCTACGACAAGCTAAAGTAGTGCAAGAAGAGGCAGAACATAAGCACAATCAGGAAATGAGTGAGCTCAAGAGGCAGCTGAATTCAGCACAGGCCAAACTGGTACAGAGCTACAGTGAAAATATGGATCACATAGCCGACATAGGTAAGGAACTCCTAGCCACCAAAGAAAAACTCGGTGAAGCCCTGCAAAAGGTAAAAGAAAAAGAAGAATGCATTGAAGAGCTACAGACTCAATACAAAGGTAAAGAACCGATCGGGACATCAGTAGTGCCAGAAACAGAACATCCTACTGACGAGGTAGAGGTAAGCCCTCTATCTCAACCGATCTATCATTCTCCAATGCATGAGCAGATGGCGGATATGCATGATGATCATCCAATGCCATACACTGCAGAAATAAGTCAGAAGGAACGGGCACTAGTGGTGTCCCGATTGACGGAAAATTTTGAGAATGAAGTCATCAAGGTCATGAGGGAAGCAAAAATCAAAGGTAAAGACTTGGAAAAGATCATAAAGCCTTTCAACATTCCCTATGGACTGCTGAAAGAGAAAACAAGGCAATATATAAAGAAGGTTACGCACAAAAGTCCAGATGAGCAGCTCCATTTCAAGAATGACACATTCATGTACACTCAAGCGGAGTTCGAAGCTGCACAGCCGGTGTGGAGAAGAAAATTTTTGGAGAAGCATCCCACACTACGGGTGCACTGGGAGGCCGCACCTTATTCATTCCAGGTAAACCCCTCATTTTGCCCAATACCACGCAGAAGGGAGCCAACGGAATTTTTGGCGTTACAACGCAGCGGCAATATTAATAAACAGTGGCTCAACTATCCGATGTTACCTAGCCCGCCGCATAATTATTTGCCAACCGAGGATTATATGATCAAGACCATAGAATTTTGGCTACAACACTATGCGACTGTACCAGATTTAGCAGTTAAAATGACAAATAAAATACTTAGTATGCTACTTACAGTTTTGAAGGTCTTCAAGCATGCAGCGTATACATTTCTGAACTTCATCGGCATTAATCAAGGCACAGATATACTTATTTTTGATTTGTCAGTAATGCCGAGCCGCCCCACAATAATGGCATACTATTCCAGACTCATGTTTTTGCCAAGCTCGTATATGCAGACATTCGAAGAAGCGTTTTTTATAGGATTTTTTGAAATCGATTCAGAGATATTTTTAAAGATGTCATCCAATCTGAATGCCAGACTTGTGGCATACGAACTGAGCTTCTTCGCAGATCACCGACAACCGCCCAACGATGGAGTCAAAGCTGAACAATGGAAACAGCTCATGATACGTGAAGCCAATCTGCTAAATAACACAGAGCAACAAGTATACAGAACATATGCCCGGCGCTTATCAAAGCCTGTCGGGGACGATAGAGTCCAAGAGGGGGGCAGTGTTGAGGGCGAGACGAGTAAGAAGAGGAAAAAAAGAAAGCAACGAAAGAAACAGCTTCACTAAAAGCCAAATTTGAAGATAGACAAATGTAAAGATACATCTCTGCAGGAAGCCCCGCAGGGGCGCAACACCCATCTCTGCACAGAGCCCCGCAGGGGCACGCACCAGGCTACACAGCTTAACCACGGGGTCCAGAGGAGTGGATTTTTCAAACATCAAAGTAGGACCAAAAGTTAGAAAGGGGTAGAGGCTGAAAAGTTGAAGAGGGTGACTAAGAATAGCACATTCCTAGTCACTGGTGGCGTGCGTGGCAACCCAAGTCAACAGGCAAGGCGACTACATCAGGCTCTCGAGTAGTAGAGCTTGAATCAAGAAGGCCATCGAATCTGCATGTCTGTTTAACTGCAGACAACACTGACCAAGGGGAGCGTACAGTGGAAAAGCTGAAGCGCCTCTAAAACGTAATGCAAGATCAAGAAGCAGACAACACTACCCACAGGACGCGTGCGCGAAGCAAAGTCTGTCAAAGGAAGCGAAGTCTGTCAAGGGACGACAGAGGCGAAGAGGGGGAGAGTGTTGCAGAGCCAAAGAGCGCACAAAGCAGAGAAAAAGACGGGCCCCAAAATTTTTCCGATTTGGACCAAATATCTTTGTAACATATTCATTTGTGTAATATATTTCCCTTGTAAAGGCACTAGAGGAGTCCTCTAGATGCATTCCCATAGAAGAATAGAAGCTTATCCATGTAAAATAGTAGGAAATTAGCTCTTAGGGAATAAAGTGCCGGTCACTTATGTGAAAGGACCATTTTTAGGGCACTAGTATATAAGTCAAATGTGACTCTTTGTAAAGGACTTTTGGCCATTGTGAGAATAGAGAGCACAGAAAATTCGAATTTGTGTCTTCTTCCCTCTTCATCTTCTTCTTCGTGAGCTTGTTTGCATGTGTATTGCTTGGAAAGAGTGCTTGTGAGTGTGATCTATCCTTGAGAGTGTTTCTTTGCTGTAGGAAAGGTGTGTGTGAGGTGTAGGAAGTGCTGAAGTGTAGGAAAGTATTCCCGCGACTCAGTATTTCTGTCATAACTTGAAGTAGGAGTGTCGGAATTGTGTGAAACCACTGCCATTGGATGCGTCTTCTCGAGAGCTTCGAAACGCATATGCTATTCGCTATGTTTGGAGCTCGGAGCTAGGAGAAAAGTCCAAAATACTGACGGCTGCTGCACCAAGTATCGTTTCGTCTTGACCTACAGTTGAAGCTTGTTAGGATAAGTGTTTTTCTCATTTTCACTTTTGAGTAATACTTTTGCATTGACCATTACGCATTTGCATGTCCTCATACACTCGGCTAGGTTAGTATACTCTTCGGATTGATAAATTAAAAGCGTGTATCCCCACTATATGCACTTGTGAGGGGATTGAGGTATAGTCTCTTTCTCCGCAAGTCCCTAAGCTGAAGCTTAGGTCAACACACTTTGATGGACTGTTAGAAAGAATAGAGAAGCTGATTGCACAATCAAAAAAGGAACCCGCCTCTCAACACAAGGACAAGGCAAGTGAAAGATTAAGCATTCCTACTCAGGAAGCCTATGTGCCTGAAGCCTATGTGCCTAACTCTACGGAGCCAGACACATCATCTTCTATGAATCGGTTCACACCAGAATTCCTACGCGAGATTCAAGAAGACAAATGGGCTAAAGAGAGTGAAGTCCCTCCTCCTATTGAACTTGTGGATGATGCACACGACCAATTCCCACAAGACATCCCATCCATCTATGAGGAGCAGGAGAGCACCCACTCTCAGGACAGACTAGACTTTGAATCTAACTCTCTACAAGAATTACCCCACTTCACAGGCCCATGGGAAGCTAAGTCTACTTGTATGAGAGCACCTACGGTCATAGTACAAAATGAGGACTCAGTCTTACCTAGGAACACAGAGGTAGTGAAAAACACTAAAGTGCAGTGCAATCTCACTTTGGAAGAGCTACTCAAGGTTAGACCTGAATTATGGAAACATGTCGCCAAACAAGTACCAGCGATAGTGAAACCTCATTCCCAGGTAGGATCACATAGGACGGTGCCAGAGATACCCTTGGATAAGATAGGAGATATGTGTGAAGGTGAAGAAGGGAACACCTATCTTCCCATTACCTACCAGGAGTACACCACCAAGGCAATTTTGGACTCAGGTGCAGGAGTTGCAATTGCCACCACTTCCCTATGGAAGCGTTGGGGCAAGCCAGCACTCAGGCCAACGAGAATGAAATTGCAGATGGCGGATGGTCATATTGAGAGACCCTTAGGATTGCTAGAAGGAATAACTCTCACCACCTGTGGTGTCGAGTTCGAGCATACCTTTGCCATATGTGATTTTAGCAAGAACCATGCCTATGAAATGATCTTGGGACGACCTTTTATGCGCCAGTTGCAAGTGGTACAGGATTGGGGAACCAATTCTTTGTACCTGCAGCACTTAGGTGTTACGACCAAAGTGAATCTCAAAGATTACTCTCATAGAGATGTCCCTCCCATCCAATGGAATCCCATCCATAGAGCCAAAGATGATACAGAATCGGTGCATTCCATAGGGTCAGGATCCTCATGGATGCATGAAGACACCCACTTATGGATGTGCAAAGTAGCAGTAGAAGAAGAGAAGAGGGAAAAGGCCAGGGAGGTAGGTGCAAAAGAAACCCATAGATCAATTCAAGACCCAGCCTATGCACCTGTAGTCTTTCCTGACGAAGAATTTGAACCCCACGGCTGGGCAGAAATCCTAGCAACAATGGATGTAGCCATCAATGAAGAACAATGGACACCTCACTGTGACGAGGATGGCTATGACATTTCAGTTTTCTCCATAGAGCCAATCATGGGAGAGGCAGTGTTAGAAGAATGCGAACCTAACCCTGATGCATTTGAGGATGCAAGTGACTCCGATCTAGAGTCGATCATTATGGACCCACCTTTTGCATCAGATGAAGAATACTTCCATGAAGTAGAATTTCAACCCTAGAGGCATGGAGAGCTTACAAATGATGTAAGATTTGCAACACATGTGACCTCGAAGGAAGAAGGAAAGAAACGAAAGAAGAGAGAAGTCTCACCAGAAGAGGAAGAATCTTTGTTTGAGGTCCCAGAAAATTTTAAGAAGTATGAGATAGACGACAGGAGAGTCATGATATGCCTAAACGAGAGACACAATCAGGAGAGGCCTATGATAACAAAGAAACCACCAAGAGAATAGTAGTGGCCCTAGAAGAAGGAGAGGAGAGATGCACGTACATAGGCCATGACCTAACAGAGGAAGAAGAGCATGCGTTAATAGCCTTGCTAAGAGAATACAGAGATGTATTTGCTTGGAGTTACAAGGATTTGAAGGGTGTTGATCCAGACATATGCTCACACACTATCCCCATGACCTCGGATGCCAAACCTTCTAAGCAAAAGCCCTATACATATAACGATAATTACGCTGCCAAGATTAAAGAGGAGATAGATAGACTGGTCAAAGCTCGATTTATCTATGAAATTGAGCACACTGAGTGGGTATCCCCCGTCGTAGTGGTGCCCAAGAAGAACGGCAAGCTGCATGTATGCATTAACTTGAAGAAGGTTAATGCAGCCACAATTCGAGATAACTATCCGCTTCCTATCACACAGCATCTCTTAGAAAGAGTAGCAGGCAAGGAAGTGTACAGCTTCCTCGATGGATTTTCGGGCTACAATCAAGTAGCCATAGCTCCAGAAGATCAGCATAAGACAGCTTTTGCCACAGAATGGGGCATATTTGCCTTTAGAGTAATGCCATTCGGGCTTACCAATGCACTAGCCACCTTCCAGAGACTAATGTGCCATGTATTTAAGGAGTTCCTGAGGAAGAATTTAGAAGTCTATGTAGATAATCTTTGTGCTCATTCCAACATTAGACAAACCCATTTTCCTGAACTCAGACAAATCTTTGACAAATGTAGAGAATATCAAGTCTGCCTGAACCCAGAAAAGTGCGTTTTTATGGTCAGGCAAGGCAAGATTCTAGGGCACATAGTGTCAAAGAATGGCATATCTACTGATGAAGAGAAAGTGAGAGCCATAGCAGAGCTACCTAGGCCAAGGAATGTCAAGGAAGTGCAAGCTTTCATGGGACATTGTGGTTACTACCGCCGGTTCATTCACATGTATGCTGTCATTGCAAAGCCCATGTACGGACTTCTGACAAACTTTGAGTGGACTGAGGAATGTGAGAATTCCTTCAATGAGCTTAAACGGCAATTATGTTCAGCACCAATCTTAACCACACCAGATTGGAACAAGCCATTCCATGTTCATGTGGATGCATCCAATTATGCCATTGGATGTGTACTCGCACAACCTACGGGTGAAGGTAATATGGATCTTCCAATTGCCTACGCTAGTAGACAATTGAATGTAGCTGAACGAAATTACACCACTATTGAGAGAGAAGGCTTAGGCATGATATATGCAGTTAAGAAATTTAGACACTATTTGCTTGCAAACAAGTTTAAATTTTTTACCGATCATCAAGCATTGTTTTTCCTCGTAAACAAGCCATGCAATACAGGTAGATTAGTAAGATGGTTTCTATTACTAATGGAATATGAATTTGAGGTAGTGATGAGAAAAGGGAGGACTCATTTGAGAGCAGATCACCTTTCTAGGCTCACATCGGGAGAAGCCCCACGAGGAGTGTCAGATGACCTTCCTGATGCTTACTTGTTTAATGTGGAAGTGGTGCCGCAGTGGGCTAAGCCATTGGTACCAGTGTTGACATACAGACCTAACCATCCACTAATAAACACGCAGGATAGAGAGGTAGTAAAAGCCCAAAAGTATCACATCATGGCAGGAAGTATGTACAAGCACACATATCAAGGAATCTTGGCTTGTTGTGTAGAAGAGGACGAGTATGCGAAGTGGTTGCAATTAGCACATGTAGGTGCATTAGAGCAACACTACTCAAAACAACGAACCCTATAGACACTAAGGAGACTCGGAGTGCACTGGCCAACTATGGAAGCGGATGTCCAAAGGTTGTGCAAAGAATGCCCAATCTGTAGCACTAAAACACCTATGGAACATGCCACTCTTTATCAAGTGTCCATAGTGCCAGATTGGAGTGAACCACTAGTATCCTTCCTGAGGACGAAAACATTCCCTCCAGACATGACTCTGGCTAGGAAAAGGAGTTTAGAACAGGAAGCCCAGGATTACTCTCTCATTGGCGATAATCTATACAAACGTGGTAAAGATGGTTACTTGAGACTATGTGTCCATGAGAGTGAGTATCTCAAGATCTTGGAAACTGCTCACCAAGGTGTAGCAGGAGGACACTTTGGACCAGATCGGGTGATCAAGGCAATACTATTTGCAGGCTTCTGGTGGCCGACCCTTCACATGGATGCACATACCTATGTGAAACGATGCGATGTCTGTCAGAGAACTCAGTATCCTATACGTAAAGATGAGATGCCACTGAAACCTATGATGGGTGGACGTGCATTCTCTAAGTGGGGAATAGACTTCGTAGGTCCTATTAATCCCCCAGCTAAGGGTTCCCATGCAGAATATATCATTGTTGCGACAGACTATCTAACAAAGTGGGTAGAGATAAAAGCCACAACGAAGAACGATGCTCAAACAACAACTAAGTTTTTATTTGAGAATGTGTTCACTAGATACGGGCTACCTATAGAGCTAGTCAGTGATAGAGGCACTCACTTCTTGAATGAAGTTATTGAAAATCTGCTCCAAGCATTCTTGGTAGTTCATAAGAAGTCTGCCCCCTATCACCCTCAAGCAAATGGCCAGGTTGAGAGCACCAACAAGATTCTGTGCAATGTGTTGACAAAATTAGTAAACACTAAACGCTCTGATTGGGACAAATAGCTACACCATGCTGTTTGGGCATACCAAGTCGCCTACAAAACGGTACTCCAAGCCACCCCCTTTCAGATGGTATTTGGCCAAAACGCGGTGCTACCCTTGGACTTCTTGATACCTACATTGAAAGTAGCACAAGAACACGAATGGACGGGTCATGAACTCTCCTCTAGACTTTTTGACCTTGAACGATTAGGAGAAACAAGACTGAGAGCAGCTGCAGGGATATATGCAGCTAAGAAGAGACAGAAGGCATACTTTGATGCCCATGTGAAGGATAAGGGCTTGAAAGCACGAGATCTAGTTTTAGTCTACACATTGAAACAACACGCAAGGAAGCTAGAAAAGAGAGGCTACAGACCTATGATAATCAATAGGATCTCCACGAGTGGAGCAGTACAACTAGCCACTTTAGAGGGTGATGTTCTCCCAAACTATATTAGCGGATGCAGAGTCAAGTTGTATCAGGAACCCCTCACGGAGGAAATGCTAAGTCGACTCAATACTGCTAAGAAACGCAAAGAGGAAGAAAAACGAATTCGAGAAAAAGCTCAAGCAAAAGCCCTAGAGCGCATACGGAGAATGAAATTAAGAAGACAAGGTCGAGAGCAACCTGTGCCAGATCCATATGCAGATCCAGGATATCACGTGGCTATGTGTGAAGTTTCAGGTGTTAGCTCACATAGGATAACTGATCGACGTCCTTTCATAACCTTGGATATAGGGCAAGGAAAGAGTGCAAGGATTGTAAGAGCCTTGATTGACTCAGGTGCAGCCACTAGTGCTGTTAAATTGTCTCACTGTCAAGAGTTGCAATTAACTATCAATCCTGTGGAAGCATATCTCATAGGATTGGGAGGCGTGGAAACCCCTTGCATTGGCGAGGTGGAACTTCCCCTCTATATTCATGATGAGGCAATGACAGTTAAAGTACTAGTGTGTCAAGATGAGGACCTCACTGAACCCCTTATCTTGGGTCAAGACTGGATCTATAACCAAGCAGTTAACTTAAACCTAAGAAGTGGACTTTTTCACGTATGGGTTAATCGTAGTCCAATTACAGTAGAGTTAGATAATGGAGCACTCAAGGAACTAGGAAAGGCACACACTCCTGGTCCTTCCAGGAGTACACATGAAGATGACCATGCTGTTCTTGTCCAAAACTATGTGTTGCAGAGGAATGATGGTTGCAAAAAAGGAGTCAGGGATGCAACGGAACTCCCTTCTTTTCCACAGGCCAGAAGGAGGCAGCGACTAAGGGCAGATCAATCACTGAAGCTTCTCCAGGCGAGGGACCAAAAGAACATGCGAAGCAGAACAACTCAGCCGATGAAACAAATGTGGGTGCGGAAAGACGAGTTGCCGACCGTAACTAAGTCGCAACAATGGTCTCAACTTCCTATTAGTAATCAACGACTTGATGCTAATAAGAGGACTCCTAAAACCTCTGTTGAAAAAGTGAAATCCATTTGGGTACCCAAGAAATCGATGAAGGCTGACCCACAATCAAGACAAATCTGGGTGCCTAAGGCTTGCTTGCGGGCTCAACTGACCCCACACAATTCCCATCATACACGACAGGGTTCACTCGCTCAAGCAGCCGCCACTCACTCTTGTCTGATACACTCGAACACACTGCCACCTAGAAGCACGCACAGACTCACTCGTAGATGGGTCCTTAAACAGCCCCCTTTTTCAAATAAATACCCTATCACACTTTCCAGAGCCTCCACAAAGTCAAAGTCAAAACCTATCCGTTGCATTTGGCAACCTAAAACTTGTAATAAACCCCCGGACCCCAATTGTAAATCCATGTCCACCTACTAACTACTTCACTCTCACATCACATCATTCCGCTTAGCTCGTAGGTCTACCCAATTTCTAACTACACACACTAGCACCGAGCACTTATTAACCCCTAACCTCTCCCGAACTTTAGGTTAATGTTGTAACAGGGGACACCGTGTCATTTTTGTGTCCATTGCAATGTTAACATTTATTCATATATTCTCACAGAACCAGCTGCGAAGTTTTCAACATGGCTGAGGTAGCAGGAACTAGCTCTCACACAGAAACAAGCCCGCAAGTGGTGGACTTAGACAGTTTACCCGTTTTGCCTGAGACAAATGAAAGACCAGAAGAATTGCGGGCAATCAAAATCATACCTATTGCGGACCCTCCGCGTGGCCACACCATGCCCGTAGGAAAGACTTCCCACTGGTTTAATGAAGTGGCAGGACCCTTGGGTGAGGGAACGTACTTATGGGAATCAGAGTTGGACTTCAATGGGAAGCAAGGCAGATACCATTTCTTTACAAGAGAATTCGAGAAATTACAAAATGCAGAAGGTCTACGTTCGATATGGGCAAAGGCAAGATTGGATGCATATTTCAGCGCACGGCTCCCAAAGCCTGACTTCATGCGATGCTACTATCTCATCAACACCTTGACTCCAAACCAAAACCCAAAAGGTGCAAGCTCATTTGTGATTCCATCTCTGACAAAGGGAAACGAGCTTACGAGGTTCAGGCTATCAAACAACTTGGTGAGAGAGGCTCTAGATATGCGCGGAATGCATATTCCTACAAAAAAGGAAACCCTAGTACCGGATTACATGAAGAATCGAAGTCTCACCAAACTCAAGGACATGGTGTCCATGACGCCTAATATTGCAATACACCTTCGCATGTGCATGCAACACTTTGCTTTCCCGGCACAAGATAGATTCACCATGCCGCCCAAAAAGATTTGGTTTAGTTTGTATCTGGCAGAGACACAGAGCCTCACCATCAACTTACCCCATTGGATAATTGATCAGATACACCTAGCTCACAAACGATGGCCGCGGAAACAGGTTTTATATGGTTGTTGTGCTCTGACGAGAATCATTTATAGGTGTTTGGCTTATGACATTCCTATTCAACGGGCCCTAATGTGGAATCGTGTAGAGCAGTTTAGAGGCAGGACATCCACTGGACCCCCTTCTAAGAAGATGAGAGGCACTGTCCAAGTCCCATGTGCTCAACCACGTGGAGCCACCCTAACACCAGATGTTACCCCTCCACCCCGAAGAGTCCGACCATTCACACTCCGACTTCCAAGACGTAGCACCGATGGTTCCACCTTGATATTCCCTCCTATCCCAATTGATCTTGAATTTCCCAGTGGTGCACCTTTGGAAGAACTCACTAATGAAGATTTCGAACAATTATTACAAGATGTAGAGCTGGAGGCAGAAGAGGCACAACAAGCGGAAAACGTGCAAACGTAGGCCACAACCTCCCAAGCACCTATCACCCCAGTTGAAGTGGATGAAGAGGATGACGGAGATGAAAAACAGGAGGAAGATGAGGAGGATTATGATCAAGAGCATCAAGAGGAGCAACAAGAAGTGCCAGAACTTGTAGGTGCACCAGCATATACAGCTCAACTACAAAGGTTATACGACACAATCAAAGCAGTACAAGAAAGGCATCAACTCTCTCTTGTATCAGGTCAAGCTTTGATGCAAGAAATGCTATCAGATGAGGGGGTGGACCAACATTTCATTGACACCCTCAAATTAGTGTCAGAATCTTTAGGAGTTCCGGAGGCTGTCCACACTGCAGTCCGCCAGTCCGTGAGGTATGACAAACGCAGAGTTGACACATTACCACGAGCAGGTAAGACTATCAGGATACCCGTCACAGAACAAGAAGTACCCATTGAAACAACAGCTACTCCCACAACCACCACTGACCTCTCTGCCGAAACCTTCGTTCAGACATCACCCATCTCACCCCAGCATCCTCCATCACCACCTTCTCCACCCCCACCACCACCTCCCACCATGGAAGAAATGACAGTCATCACCTCTGCCTTCACTTATAACCCATCCTCATTCACATCATTCTCATTTCGAGAACCCACCTCACAAGACACCCTCTTCTCCTTCGTCACCAATCCCTTGTACACTTCATCCCTTCTATCCTTCGAACCCATAACTGGCCATCCCATAATCCCAAGTGTAGTTGGAAACCCAGCACCCACCGAAGGCACCCTGTGTTTCCCAGCCTATTCCCCACTACAGGTACCTCCATTCCATGACCCTCACTTCCCATCTGGCCCCTACCCCTCTTTCAACCTGACCTCACCACCCCAATACCCGTCCTTTGTGGAGCAGTTCATCCGCTCTCCAATGTTTCAGAGGCACATTTCCCCGATGTTCGCAACGACATCAATTTACACGAACACCACACTCACTTCACCTACCATACCCACCTACATGGTAGCCCCTGTACACACCACCTTGTCTGACCCAATGGACATTTCACCAACCACAGCACCTCTCCCCACAATTCCACCATCTTCCCCTCCCTTACCCCCCACCTCACCACTCACATCATTGGCACACACAGCATTCACTACCCCCCTACCCAATCCCACCTCCCCTACATTTCAAATTTTCCCCCTTGCATCTCATAATGTAAATAGCACGTTCAACACATTACTTCAGTGTGCACATCAACTACAACAAGAATACCATCAATTGGAAGAACGCACTGCTGCCCTCCAGGCAGAATCTCAACGTCTGCAAGCTAGGGTCACCACTCTTGAAGCTGACTACCAAACGCTCCTAACCGAGCATACCACCTTACAGCAGGCTCACTCCGAACTGGAATCAAAGACATCAACAGTGGATGACCAAGCAGTCAAGTAATTAGAAACAGTGCTCCAAGCGCAAATGATATCTAATGCTACACTCAGACGCAACATTAGGCTATTAAGGAAGCATATGGCAGCAGCACTAGAAGAGAACAAGAGACTTCAACAACAAAACCAAGACAACTTTGAAGCGGCTATGGAAGGAACTGTAGGAGCAACCATTAGCCCTACCAGATATAGAGCAGTCCCATCGGAAGACATTCGCATCTTACTTGAGGAGCATGCAAATTTCTTGGAGTCATATGAAAAGTTAGAGACTGAATGTGCAGATCTAAAGAAACAGATAGCCAGTGTCCCCACAGCTCAACAAGAGCCGGCAATCTTGCAACACTCTACAGAAGAAGTAGAGACCCTCCGAAAACAGGTGGCAGAACTCCAAGCACGCCTCTTACCATATGAAAGGCCACCCTCGCCCATTGAAGAACCAGAACCTGAAACAGTAGTGGAAATCCCCGTCGATGACAGCTATGAAGAGCCATATGAGCCGATGCCGACACCCGGTGGTCGAACTACAGAGGAAGGACAAGACACTTTAGAAATTCAAGTTCCAGATTGGGTCAAAAGGGTCGAGAAAGTGGGTAAGACAAAGGGTCGAGAAAGTGGGTAAGACACATGATGATCGTGTGGCCGTGCAAATGCAATCTCTCACAAATCTGGAAGAAACTGTCCTTCGGTCTTCCTAGTTTCAAAACTTATCCCATCAACGGTTAATCACAACATCAGAGTCGCAATACATGCCGTATTTTGTCTTGCTACATGATTATAATGCAAAAGTCAAGAGACATACAGGGAAGGAGCCCACATTCGCCACTCAATTTGAGCTAGGGGATTTACGGACAGATGCACGTGCTGGTTCGATCTTCCAACCTAATTGGCGTGCACGTCTACTAACCGATTACCCAGAGATGATGAGCACCTGGGCAAACATGCCACTATATATCAAGTATAATCCATGCTATTGCCCAGTGGTACGTCGCAGATCTTGGCAAGCATTTGCAATCAAGGTACGCAACAATAAAGAATGCTCGGCTTGGGTTAACTATCCATATTTTGCTCCGCCTCGGGGGACCCCAACCGTAGCTTCCATGATATCAACAATTCGGCATTGGTCTACACGTCTAAATAATGTACCCGACATAGCAGCGAAAATGTGTATGAAGATATTCGAGCTCATGACCAATCCCTTCAAAACCTTTCGGAATGTACAAGCTCCATACATCTCTGCCCCTGGATTCTCTCAAGGTAACAAGGATTTAGTCTACGACATGAGCCAGACCCCCTCGGTCACTATAATCTTTGCTTGGCATGCACGAATAAAGTACTTACCCGCATGCTTCAAGCAGACATTTGAGGAAATGTTCTCTACGGGATTCTGGGAATATCATTCGGAAATTTTCATTCCCAGACCCACACATTTGCTACACCTATTCGCAGTAGAACAAGTAATCCATGCAGATCAGTTACGTCTGCCACATCCGGACATTCCAGGACCAATTGATTGGGATCGTATGATGACAGATTTGGCCATAGGACTACGCATACAAGAACATCAGCTTGCCACTCAGGTTGTGGAATATTACATCCAACACTCCCAGCAACAAGGGTCTGTCAGGGACGACAGACACGAGAGAGGGGGGGGTGTTGAGAGCAGCATGGGCACCCAAGGACTGAATAGACAAGGAAGCCAGCGGAGAGAGTCAGAGCGAGGTGAAGGAGTAAGTAGACAAAGCAATCGATGCAAATCTGGCAGATAGGCCTTCAAATTTTTGCAAATCAACACCTTTATAACAGTGATTCTTATCACTAACAATCATTGTAAATACCATTTCATATTTTTGTAGCTCCATTTTGTGCAAGCCAAGGAGTCCTTGAGCTTGAGGAGCCTTAGAAGTACCTACATATCAATTTTCGTATTTTTTAGACTCCGTTTAAGCCCTCAAATTGGCCCTGGAACCTAATTTTTAACTAGGCCGGACACTAGGTCTGGACAGGGCCAAAACCTAGTAAAAAACTATAAAAAGAGCTAGAGAGCTCATTTTTGAGGTTGGATTGTAATTGAAATGAACTTGTAAGAGCTTTTTGAAAGTAATCTAAGAACTCCATTGCTTCTCACTCTTTGTCTTGCCGTGTGTGCGCGTGTGCGTGTATGTGTGTGCATGCTTGTGTGCTTCTCACTCACGCACTTGTGCCTCCACTTGCTCGAGGTCTTCATACCATCCTCACGTCTTCCCGGATTGACATTAAAGGAGGTGCTACTCATCACTGAGCTACACACTCGTAACCTCCTCTCACCTAAGCGTTCTAGATCAAAGATCCTAGAGGACAATTCATATCCATTCCACTTGTAATCTTGTGCTACTTTCAAATCTGGGATTAGGAAGTCCAATGGTAGCACAACATTCTGTCCAAAGACCATTTGAAATGGGTGGCATTGAGTACCATTTTATAGGCAACTCGGTAAGCCCAAATAGCATGATGGAGTTGTGTTGCAGAGCTAAAGAGCGCAGAAAGCAGAGAAAAAAGACGGGCCCCAAAATTTTTCCGATTTGGACACACAATTTTTGTAACATAGCCACTTTTGTATATATTTTTCGTTGTAAATGCACTAGAGGAGTCCTCTAGATGCATCCCCTCAAAGATTAGTGATTTACCCATGTACAATAGTAGGAAATTAGTCTTTTTAGAGAATAAAGTGCCGGTCTCTTGTGTGAAAGGACCAAACTTAGGGCACTAGTATATAAGTCAAAAGTGACTCATTGTAAACAACTTCTTGTCATTGTGAAGGAGAGCACTTCTGAAATTTCGAGTTTGCCTCTTCCTTGCTGATTTTGATCTTCATTTTGCTCATGTATGTGTGTGTGATGCTTGAAATGCAAGTGTAGGACTGTAGTCTACCCCTTCCCCCTTGTTTTGAGTGGCTGTAGTGCGTGCGTAAGCTAGGAGAAGCAAAAACGCGGGTGTTAGTAGTTCCCGTAATTCACTGTTTCTGCCATAACTTGCAGCAGAGTGGTCAGAATTGAGTGAAACCACCACCGTTGGATTCGTCTTGTCGAGAGCTTCGAAACGAGTACCCTATTGCCTATGTTCGGAGTTCTGGGCTGGGAGAAAACCTCAAAAAACCAAAACTGCTGAAAATAGGTTTACGGCAACACTTCCAGTTTATCAGTAGGTGTGGGTAGTATTAGTCTTTTCTCTTGCTTGGATAGTTAACTCACTTCATTTTCTATCACGTGTGCAAATGTCTTCATACACTTGGTGAGTCACTCCTTGGATTGATAATTAAATGTGTGCAAAGGACTCCACTATATGCACTTGCATTGCAACTGAGGTATAGTCTCGTTGGTGCAAGTCCTTGAGTCATTGCGGCTCAAGTACACACGTTTTTGGCGCCGTTGCCGGGGACGCACTCCACCAAGTTGCCTTCGTGATGGTTAGAGAGCAAGTGTGATTGAATCGTACTTGTAGAGGTGAATTTATCCATTGACGAGTAGTATTCCAGTTCAGCACTTGTCACTTCTCATCCTTGAGGTGTGTGTGATAAGTTTTAGGTTTAAGTGTAGGAGGAGGGAAGAGAAGGAAGAGTTAGGGTTAGGTTAGAAGGAGAGGAGGAGTGAGGAAAAGAGGAGTAGGAGTAGGTCAAAATCCTCAAAAAATCTCCAAAAATTCAAAAATTTTAAGTTCAGTCAAAAAAGTATAAAAACCAAAAAATTTGGCTCATTTGACACTTCACAGTGTTCTGGTATCGTTTGCGAGCAGCGACCAGTGTCGTGAGATTGGTATCGTGGCTTTCAGGCTTCTACAGTTAGGTTTTGAGCTCACATTACAAGCAAGACAGTATCAACGTAAATATTCTCACAATCCATCTGACAAAAACACTTTAAAAATGATCAAAGGCATGATTAAAAGTTTGCGCAGTATCGCGGGGGGGGGAAACTGATATCATAGTTAATTTTTTGTGTGATACAGAGGTCTAGGAAGGAAGGGGAGAGTGAGAAGAGCAAGGGGGTAAAAAAATCTTTGAAAAACTTGCATTTTGGCTGGAGTATCGCGATCGGTTGAGTTTTGGTATCGCGATACCAAAATTCCCTTGTATCGCGATACTCGCCGAAGTATCGTATCGCTTGATACCTGCCTTGGTATCGCGATACCATTTTGGTATCGTGACCCCGAGTTGGTATCGCGATCGTACATTTCCTGTGGTATCGTATCGTTCGATACTAAAACTTGGTATCGCGACACCATTAAGGTGTCGTATCGCCTAAAGTTCTAGTATCGCGACCTTACCTTACCCAGTGGTATCGTATCGCCGGATACAGTGGTATCGCGACACTATTTTAGTATCGCGACACTGCTTCAGTATCGTGATCGTGCCCTCTCAAGTGTCGTATCGTCGACTGCTTGTCTTGGTATCGTGACACTACTTCGGTGGTATCGTATCGCCAAGATTGGTATCGCGATCTCACTTATTGCGGTAGTATCGTATCGCTGGTCATCGACCCTGGTATCGCGATACCATTCTGGTATCGTGTCGCCAAGTTGGTATCGCGACCGCGCTTACTACAGTGATATCGTATCGTCTCCCACTAAGGACAGTATCGCGACACCATCGAGAGATCGTATCGTCATAATTCCAGTATCGTATCGTGGGCAGCAGGGGTATCGTATCGTCTGCTTCCCAAAGTGGTATCGCGACACCACACTGGTATCGTATCGCCTCTGTGGCTGATATCGTATCGTGGGCATGGTCTCGTATCGTATCGTGTGATTGTCCAGTATCGTATCGTTTGGATTCTGGTATCGTATCGTAGTCAAAGCAGTATCGCTGAGAGCAGTATCGCCAGGAAGTGGTATCGCCGAGATAGCCCTTTCATTAGTCAGACACTTTGAGCCTTTAGGAAAACTAACCAAGGGGAGTCTAAGGAGTATAAAGGGAGGCTTAGGTGTGTGAATGAACTTGAGATCAGGAAGAGTGCTAAGTAGCCGAAGGAGTGTCATCTCTTCTATAGGAAGCACTGCTCAGGTCAGTCACCACTCCGTCTACTCAGAGACTTCTAGTGAATCTGAGGAAGACGTACCCATGGCATCAGAAGACATGCAAGGTCCAGCACCACATAGGAACTTCATGTCTACAGTGGAAGGTGAGTACCGCACCGCCTTACAATATGTGTCCACAAATGCCCAGGAGATTCCAATCTACCTGGATGGTTTAAACAGGTCCGTTGCCAGAATGGCAACAACACAGGATGTTACCATCATACCACGACCAGCTGTCAAGTATGAGGGAGGTGCTTACACTGACAAAATGGGTCACATCTACATAGTAACTGAGTTTCCTGAGAGAATCAATGAAAGAGGAGAGTTCATGGATCCCAACAACTCTGAAGAGTTAGTGACCACCCCTAGAGGCAGATCACAAGTATCACGGGTCTTGAGAGGAGACTTGATACCTCAAGATGACTACTTGTTGGAAGTCTACATGATTCAAGGAACAGACTTATTGCTCCAAACTGACGTACCTGTTCAAGGAATAGGAGAGAGCCCCATGACATTCTATGAGTTAAAAGACCCAGAGGACGAAACTAGACTCACTTACCTAGATAAGAATCGAAGAAGATATTGGCCGGTAGGTGTCATAGACAAGGCTCAGCTGAGATATATGGGTGCGCCTGTATTTCCTCAGAGGGAGCAGGCAACTACCTCGCAGAATCCTTTTGGAGATCAACAAGAGACGGAACATACCACATCAGGACAGACCAGTCAAAGAAGTGTGCCCAACCGTACTCATGTACAGTTTGCAACTCCAGGTGAGCACACTCACAATCAGACTCACACAGGGATGGGAAACCATTTCCGACCACCGGTCAGACCACGACCACCTGTGGGAGGACAGCCAGGAATACCCCCATTACGACCAGCTGTCCCGGTCTTCCCTGTAATGCCCAGACCGCCTGAACCAATGAGAAGATTGAGACCAATCCAAGTAGCTAAGTTTATGAGAAACCAGTATGATGGATCAGGAGAGCCATATGATCATATTGCCGAATTTAAACAAGTTCTAAGAGCAGAACAAGTAGAGGACTTCTTTGTGCAGTATGAGTCTTTTGGACTCACTCTCACAGGAACAGCTCTAACTTGGTTCCAACCGCTAGATTCCAATCGATTTGGAAACATGGAACAATTCTTTCAAGAATTCATAGGAGAATTCACAAAGAGAGGGATTAAACACAATTCTGCATCATTAATCCATAGCTTTAAGCAAAACCCTAATGAAACTGTGAAGACAGCGGCCCGAAGATTCAACCAATACGTGGATAGATGTCCTACGGCTGAGAGACCGACTCAACAAAAGATGATTTCACTGTTTTTAGATGGACTCTCTAATGGGACCCTAAGAACCCTAGTGTATGTAAAAAGGCTGCAAACATTGAGTGAGTGTCTTCAAGAGTGCATCGACTTGGAAGATAACCTTGCTGAGGATCTCAAAGGTACTACCGATCTCACAAAATCAGAAGACTCAAGAAGTACGACTACGTCCAATTCTAGTAATATGGAAGAACTTGCAGATCTATTAGTTAAAAAACTAGGAGTCCAAGGACAGAGAGCTTACCAATATCCAGCTCAAAGAGTGCCTATGTTGAGGAGGTGTAACTTATGTGGAGGAGAACATCCCACACACATGTGTGCCAAAGGAGGAGCTGGTGCACAACCAATGTATCCACACAATAGACAGCAACAACAAGGGACTTCTTCATACTGTCACATCGAGCAAAAATATACCAATCATACGACTGAGAACTGTCCCTTTAATAGGCAAACACGACCTGTCAATCCACCACAATACCGACCATATGGATACCCACCTAGAGAGCTTGGTAGGGAGATGCCTAGATACAATCCGTATCCGGTAGGAGCTCCAAGACAATACGAGCAAACACCGTACCCTCCACCACAACCAGTTTTGGGACCCCAACTGTCTCAACCTCAACAAGTGATACCTGTGAAGTATACTCAACCGGAAGAAAACTTGGAGAGAGCCATAATACCAGCTTCAATAGCGACCAATGTAGACTCAACCAACCAAGGGTATGAACCTCCACCAGGAGAGTACTATCCATATGAAGCCAACATGATGGAATATGAACCAGCATATGATATGGCCTATTATGGATACGAAGGATTTGATCAGACCTATGGAGCGGAAACTACAACTTTAATGTATACAATGCCCAAAACACAGCAACCATTGAGACCTCCCATTAGACCACCCGTGCAGAGAGGACCATGTTATAGATGCGGAGGGGATCACTTCATTCGGGAGTGTCCTCGACCTTACAACCCTCCTCCACCCAGGATTTGGGAGGGATATTGTAGCGACTGTGGGAAAGAACATCTTTTCAGAGATTGCCCTAAGAACCCGACAAAAACTCAAGGTCCTGCACCAATCAACGTAATAGAGGTCATAGAAGAATCCGGAAGTGATAAGGAGTACACTGTACCGCTAAAAGCTATTACTAGAGCTCAAACAAAACAACAAACAGGGAAACAACCGGAAGAGAAACTAGAGAACAATAAGACAGGAGACACTGACATTCAAGTAGTCGAGGATTCAGAGAACTCATGTGAGAATACCCAAAATACCAAAGTACAAAAATGGAAAGAAAGACGAGAAAAGCTCAAGGAGAAATGGGCGAGAAACAAGAGCCAAAACAACAAAAAACAAGCAAAGGGTTCTAGAAAACATAACGAACAACAAACGCACAAGGAGATCCCGGCAACACCACCAACTAGCTCAGGGGAAAAGAAGCCAGAATCAATTTTAGCTGACCCAAAACCCGAGGACTTGGACATGTGGCTAAAAGCATACCAAGCTAGAATCAAATTGGGACCAAACCTAGAACAACATGAAAGACTCTATCCTCAAGGGGAATTAGAGAAAGAAAGACTGGCGATATGCAAAAAACTCATAGAAGTAGCACAGGCGACTCTAGAAAAGACTATCCCAACTTTGCCAGAAACAAGGATCGCCCAGGACCTACATGATGCGTGCATCCAACCTAAGGATGAGGAACCTAGTCGAGAAGATGATCGAATTAAACGAATGAAATCTCCAGAAGAACAGGTATCCATAATACCCGACCTAGAGGAAGACTGGTCCAAAGATCTGTGGAAAAGAATTAGAGAAGAGCAATGGAAAAAGGATGGAATCAGCCCACCTCCTTTTGAGGAAATAATAGGAACAAATAGTCACCATGTTCATAACCTAGAGGAAGCATATGAGGAAGTGTCAAGATTTGATAAAGAAAGAGAGGAAACAATGAGCATCTCAACACTGCCCAACTACATGGGAGAATATGAAAGAGAGTCGATAATAATACGAGCACCCACAGTGCATGGGAAAGAAAAAGGGAACTCAGAGGAGAGTTCACACAACCTAACGGAACTTAAGAAAACAAAGGTGCAATGTAAATTGACGGTGGAAGAGTTGCTTCAACTTAGACCACATCTATGGAGACAGCTAGCTAATCAAATAGAACAACCGGCAGAGAAAGGAGAAGTGAAAGGAAAGGAAAAAGAAAACCACTCCAAAATGCGTGTTCCAGTTGATAAAGTAGGAGAATTTAGCGAAGGTGATGAAGGTAACACGTGCTTACCTGTCACCTACAATGGGTACATGACCAAGGCCATCTTAGACACTGGAGCGGGAGTAGGGATTGCAACGAAGGAAATTTGGGAAAAGTGGGGTAAACCAGCCTTACGACCCACTCGCATGAAGCTACAATTAGCAGATGGACATGTAGAGAGACCCCTAGGAATATTGGAAGGAATTAGGTTAACCACATGCGGGGTAGAGTTTGAACACACCTTGGCCATCTGTAAGTTCGAAAAAGCAAACAATTATGAAATGATATTAGGACGACCATTCATGCGACAGATGCGAGTAGTACAAGATTGGGGCAGAGATTCATTATATCTCCAACATCAAGGGAACACTACCAAGATAAACCTGCACACATTCGCTTATAGGGATGTCCCTCCATTACAATGGAATCCAATCCACAAAGAGGAAGACGACCTATCCATTCACAGTGCGGGATCAAGTGACCAATCTTGGATGCATGAGGATGCGCAGTTGTGGATGTGCAAAGAAGCCAAGAAGGAGGAGAGTAAAAAACAAATGTGGCCAATAGGGCACCCTAATTATCGATCGGTAGAAGACTCCGATTATATGCCTCAAATTTTTTCAGATGAACTCTTTGAACCACATGGCTGGATGGAAATCCTAGCTACATTAGACGTTTGTGTTAATGAGGAAGTATTGACAATGAACGACTGTATAGACGAGGAAGGATATGATGTGAACCTCTACATGGTTGTCCTCCAAGAAGTAAAAGCAGGAGAACTCGCAGAGGAAGAGGAGAAAGAAGAATACGAAAGCATAGAAATGGAACCAGAGTTCGATTCTGAAGAACAATATTTAGAAACTATGCAAAAAGAATCAAAAGAAAGGCCGACAGAAGTCTTAGCAATTGACACCATCCCAAGATTACACGAACATAGAGAGGACACAAGTAAAGTGGAACCTGAACCAGACCACTTCGAAGTTCCAGAACATTTTAGAAGATACGAAGTGGAAGAAAGGAAAATAGCAACTCAAATGCCTAAACGAGAAGCACGAGACGGAGAAGCCTATGATAACAAAGAACAAACTAAAAAAGTGGTGGTAACGATAGAAGACGGAGAAGAGAGGTGCACGTATATTGGGAAAGACGTATCAGACGAGGAAGAAGAGGAACTCATACACCTTATCCGAGAATATCGAGACGTATTTGCCTGGACGTACAAAGACCTTAAGGGTGTAGAACCTAGCATATGCGCTCATCGAATCCCTATGACTGCAGATGCGAAGCCTTCTAAACAACGCCCCTACACATATAACGAGGTTTATGCAGCCAAAATCAAGGAAGAAATTGACAAACTACTAGCGGCAGGATTCATTTATGAGATTGAACACACAGAATGGGTATCGCCACTAGTTGTAGTGCCCAAGAAGAACGGAAAATTAAGGGTGTGTATCAACTTAAAAAAAGTAAATGCTGCAACTATACGAGATAGTTTTCCTTTACCCATCACAGACCATCTTTTGGAAAGAGTTGCCGGCAAGGAGGTCTATAGCTTCTTGGATGGATTCTCTGGTTACAACCAAGTAGCTATTGCAACTGAAGACCAGCATAAGACCGCATTCGCGACTGAATGGGGAATCTATGCATTTAGAGTGATGCCTTTCGGGCTCACTAATGCGCCAGCCACCTTCCAACGATTGATGTGTCATGTTTTTAAAGAATTCTTGAGAAAAAGCATGGAAGTATACGTAGATGATTTGTGCACATACTCAAATCGACGACCAGACCACATACCGGAACTGCGGAAAATATTCAACAAATGTAGACAGTATAGAGTTTGCTTGAACCCAGAAAAGTGTGTCTTCATGGTAAGACAAGGAAAAATCCTAGGACACATTGTTTCAAAGAATGGGATATCTACAGATGAAGACAAGATTAAGGTAATTCTAGATTTGCCAAGACCTAAGAATGCAAAAGAAGTACAAGCCTTTATGGGACATTGTGGATATTACCGTAGGTTTATTCACATGTATGCCATAATAGCTAAGCCTTTATACGGTCTATTGACTCAGTTCACTTGGACGGACGAGTGTGAGAAGGCCTTCAACGAGCTTAAAAAGAGGCTGAGTACGGCCCCAATCCTAAAGTCACCCAATTGGAGCAAGCCTTTTCATATCCATGTTGACGCTTCAAACTATGCAATTGGATGTATCCTGGCTCAACCGGCCGATGAAGGAAAGCTTGATCATCCAATCGCCTACGCGAGTAGACAATTAAACCAAGCAGAGAGAAACTACACGACTACTGAAAGAGAGGGCTTAGGAATGGTCTACGCAGTAAAAAAGTTTAGACATTACCTCTTAGCCAACAAGTTCAAATTCTTCATTGACCATCAAGCCTTGCTGTATCTAGTCAATAAGCCTTGCAACACAGGGAGATTGGTACGATGGTTCTTGTTACTAATGGAGTTTGACTTTGAGGTAGTGGTCAAAAAAGGAAACACACATGTGAGAGCAGACCACCTTTCTAGGTTAAAACACGGAGAGCCACCTAGCGGAGTACCGGATGAATTACCAGATACGTATTTGTTTAACCTTGAGGTATGTCCAAAGTGGGCAGAACGATTAATTCCTATACTCACCCATGGCCCTCAGCACCCAATCAACAGGAAGAGCAAAAAAGAGATTCTTCAAACAAGAAATTTACACATTGTTGCGGGAAGCATGTATTATAAGGAACCAAACGGTGTCTTATCAAGATGTGTCGAGGAGGACGAGCAGAAGCAACTAATTCACCAGGCACACATAAACAAGTGGAAAACCCATCAAGGAATGCTGGGAACAATACGAGAATTAAAAAGGTTAGGTGTGTATTGGCCTGATATGTCCAAGGACGTTCACGAACATGTAAATAATTGTGTGGAATGTAAAGAAACTAGTACAGAGGATCACGTGTCCTTACCCTTTTCCACCATAGCGCCTGATTGGAGTAAATCATTAGTGCAATTCCTCAAAACCAAAGAACACGAAATAGGAGCTAGCACAGCAAGAAAGCGATCCCTAGAAGAAATGAGCAAGGATTATGTGATCATAGGGAGACAACTGTTTAGACGAGGGCGAGACAATCAACTCAGATTGTGCGTGCATGAAGGAGAGTATCTTCCCATATTAGAAATGGCACACGCAGGAGCTGCGGGAGGACATTTTTCAGCAGATAGAACGATTAAGATGATTCTCTTTGCAGGCTTGTGGTGGCCAACTCTACATATGGATGCCGAAACATACGTGAGAAGTTGTGAAACATGCCAGAGAGCTAAATATCCCGTTCGAAGAGACGACATGCCTTTAAGACCCATGGTTTGTGCGAGAGCCTTCACCAAGTGGGGAATTGATTTCATAGGACCAATCAACCCACCGGCAAAAGGGTCACATGCGGAGTATATAATAGTAGCCACCGACTACTTGACAAAATGGGTAGAAGCCAAGGCCACTAGAAAGAATGATGCTCAAACAACTGCAAAATTTCTCTTTGAGCATATATTCACGCGTTTTGGATTACCTATTGAGATTGTGAGTGATCGAGGAACACACTTCCTAAATGAGGTAATAGAATCTCTAATGAATGAATTTCTAGTGATCCACAAAAAATCAGCCCCATACCATCCCCAAGCCAATGGTCAGGCTGAAAGTTCCAACAAAGTACTATGTACGATATTGACAAAGATTGTCAATAATGGAAGGTCAGATTGGGACAAACAATTGCATCATGCAATTTGGGCCTTCCGAGTGGCATATAAAACGGCCATTGGAACTACTCCTTTCAACCTAGTGTATGGGCAGAATGCAATCTTGCCCATTGACTTCTTAGTGCCTACATTAAAAATAGCTCAACAATATGAGTGGAACGGTCATGAACTGTCCCAGCAATTGGATCAAATTGAAAAGCTGCATGAGACTAGATTGCAAGCGGTAGCAGGCATCTATGCCGCTAAACGGAGACAAAAGGCATACCATGACTCACATATTAAAGATAAGGGACTAAGAGAAGGTGATTTAGTCTTGGTGTACACCCTAAAACAGCACGCAAAGAAGCTCCAAAAACGCGGATATGGTCCCCTGATCATAAATCGAATCTCCACTAGTGGTGCAGTCAATCTCGCCACACTAGACGGAGACATTCTTCCAAATTACATCAGTGGATGCCGAGTGAAACGATTTATGGAGCCTCTGACCGATGAAATGCTAGCTAGACTGTTGGGAGCTCAAAATAGGAAAAGGGAAGAAGAACGTATACGAGAGGAAGCAAGACAGGAAGCCCTAGAACGTGTTAGGAAACGGAAAGAATGGATGAGGCAACGAGATGAACGCTATCTCCGAGGTGAAGAACCTATCCCTATGGCTAATTATCGAGTCAATAATCCTGATACGAATGGTGTGTACAAGGCACAGCCTTACTTAAACTTAGGGATTGGTCAGACGGAGTATAAATTGATAGACGCCTTAATCGACTCAGGAGCAGGACTTAGTTGTGTACGAAACAAGGTCATAAAAGATCAGCAGTTAAAGGTGAATCCCACAAGTGCACGTTTGATAGGAGTGGGAGGTCAAACCATAGAATGTGTTGGAACGACAAACATATCTCTACACATAGGAAATTCCTCCATGAAACAGAGAGTGTTAGTCTGCAACGATGAGGACCTGATAGAAGACTTGATTTTAGGACAAGACTGGATTATCGAGAATGAAGTATGTATCCACCTCGCTCAAGGGTATATCTCTGCCAAAATAGGGCACAAAGAAATATTTAGCTTACTAGGAGAGAAGCCACTGTGCCAACCTGAGATTGTGAAAAATTCGGAGAATAGCTTAGGCAAAGAACCACAAAAGACATCCGGTACCCAGGCTCCTAAAGTCAAAATGGAAACAGCAGAGACCTCGAATGCAAGGATGACCGCAGAAAAACCTGAACATTCCCAAACGGTCAAGAAAGGTTCAACCACTACCAAAAACTATCAACAGGCTACCCAACCGACCTATTGGAGAACCTCAAGCACAGTTTCCAGTCAGACACAACCCAAATACAGATGGGTGCGCAAGGATCAAATGAGCATTCAAGGACAACCAACACCCAACCCAGAACCAGCAAGAGGAGTAATCAAGTCTGTGGAAAAAGTAATGCAAATTTGGGTTCAGAAACCCTTGCTCGAAGCTCAGAGAGGCCGACAACAGATATGGATTCACAAGAAGACTGCTCGGATTGCAAAGAAAGCTAGGACAACCCAAGAACATATCTCTTTTCAAGAACGACGAAGCAGAAAACCCATGAAATCTCGACAGCAAACCTTAGGCACCGATTTTGGTGTTCCGAGTCAGATCAAACCAATACCAGCCAATCAAGGACGCAACAAAAGAACATGTATCAAAAGGATGACCACGATTCAGATATGGAGGCCGAAACAAGTGCAAAGAAAAACTTCACCATTTGACAATCCCAATTGCACTCATGAAGTACACAATGCACCTAAAGTATGCATAATAGGACAACATTACACGGCCACGCATTTGGCACATGATGCTCCAAACAAAATTAGTGGTGCACATTCTCCAAGGGAGATTAGCTCTCAGCTTGAACTCAAATAGGAATGGATCTACAGTGTAAATAAATAAAAGCTTCGGCTATGCTAACAGTTGTTCTCTTTCAGGAAAATGAAAAAAGAAACTAAAAAGGTGGTAAGAGATCTCAACTATGTGGTTATGGGAACGGAGTGAAGAACGATGATACTCAGAAATGCACCACACTACTGCATTCTTTGGTACGAAACTAATCTACTTCACTTACAAGTGCAGATGGCTTCTGAAGACTCTGAAGCTACGATCCAAGAGGAGGTCCAGGAATTTCCTCCTCAATGTCTTACGAAAGCAAAAGGACATTGGTTCAGAGATGAGCAGCCGGTTGAGGAGTATCTCTTCTTGGCCAACATAAAGATCATGGACACAGAGCATCATTTTCCGATCATGTCCCAGGATTTTAAGGTTTTACATGGACTACCATCCACGATCGACATCATGAAGAAAGCAGGAATTCATAAGTATTTTGAATTACCTATCTATAAACCGGACTTCCAACGTTGTACACAAGTCATGAACACCCTTCGACCAGCACTACATGATCCATTGGCACCGGAAGCCACTGTGATGGACAAGAATGGCGAATGGATGGTGATTCAGTTTTCCCATGACTTAATCAAAGAAGCATTCGGATGGGAAAAGGATGGTGCCAACACGGTAAAGGAAGAGAGTCGTGGTGCAAAAACAAGAACCTTCGTAGACATTAATAGGGTGGACATTGAAGAAGAAGTCAGATTGATTCACCAACATTTCTGTTTTCCGAGTATGAACAGATATACGGCACCTCAAAAAATCATTGTGCAATTATTGTCTCATGCCATAAAACAGATTGGCCATCAGGTGAACCTTACACCCTATGTACAAGAGCGATTGTTCGAGGCGAAGAAGAAATGGGAAAATAAGAAATTCCTCAATGGAACTACTGCCCTCACAATCCTGATTTACCATGCACTGGGCATGCGAGAGTACTTACAAGAGATGCCATCTTCGATGGAGTTGGCTCAATTTGTCAAAGCAGCTACTGTACCAAAACAGAAGAAAGGTGCAAAGATTGTTGAAGAAGCAGAAACCAGCTCGCAACCCCGAATGAGAGGCATAATGAGAGGCACAAAACGACCTCGAGAAGTCCAACAAGTAGAAGAAGAAGTACCAAAATCAAAGAGAACCCATGTACTACCGAAAACAACTACCCAAGGGAATAGACAAATTACGAAGGAAGAGCTGACTCAAGCACTGGAGGAGACTCACAAATATACAGAAGGGCAAGTTAATTTGCCAGTGCAAGGGCACCACTATAAGCAATCACAACAAGCAACAGATCAAAAAGCCAAGCTCACAAAAGTTCATAGATATAAAGAAATAGGCTTGGATAATTCTAGTTCGGTCTCGGAGAAACAAGAAGAACCAGACACTTCATTGCTAAATGTCGATATTCAAAGTGAATCAAAAGATGATGGACAGTGGGAGGAATTAAATGAAGTGGACTATGGCGCAAACCAAGACGGACACAAAGAACAGGATCAGACAAAAAAGATAAACACGAATGCTACTAAACAGTTGGAAGAAGAAGAAAAGCAACAACCTGTTCAATCAAAAGACGCCTCCACCACCCATGTCAAAGAAGGTAAATCTGATAATGAGGAACAATTAGCGCTATCAGAGGATAAGCCTCAAGAAGAAGGACATGATGAAGAACCCTTCACTCCACTAAGGGTTGTGGCAGAACCGTCCCCCATGGATGTAACCTTTCAGGGAAGTGCCACTAAAACCGTTAAGGTGTATAAAGATGAGGACGAACCACAAGTACAACTACAGGTCCGACAACCACATAACGAAACAATCCATGTCGAAAAGGGAAAGGATGTACAAACCGGAGAAACCCCCAGCGTACCAAGGACATGGCTCAACGTCGATATAGCTCAGCTCAAGCCGGTGGTGCAGGACATGATTCGAACTGCACTAGACACTCAACAGTTAATGCTTGATGCTGATGAAGATTACGATCAGGCCATGCGTGAAAAACAGGAGCTTCAAAAAGAAGGTGTGGATCTGGCTAATAGGTTATCAAAAGCAGAAGCTCAAGCCTTAAAGAAACACGAGGAAATAAAGAAGACCAAAACACAATGCCAGATGTTAGAAAAGGAGAATGCCCAACTAAAAGAACAAATCTTGGAGCTCACGAAGAAGTTCGATATGACAGAAAAAGAGAAGACAAGGATCATCGCTCGTGGTAAAATACTCGAATCACAGCTCAAGGTGAGTATGGAGGAAGCGGAAAATTTAAGGAACAGGAACAAGGAACTCATGACCGCTCTCCTCGATGATCAACCACCAGCAGAAACTAAGCATTCAACGGAGGACATAAAAGCACTGGAAGAAAAGATCACCAAGATGGCAGATCAGCTCAAGCAGGAGCAAGACACCATTGCTGACTGGGAGCAACGGTATATGAACGACACTGCAGCACTACGCAAGAAGTGGAAAAAAGCTGAAAATGACTATTTCAAACAATGTAAAGAAGACACGGATCACATGAATATAGTTGCTCAAGAATTGATCAAACATCAGGAGACGATCGCCAAGGCTGAAGCAGAATTAAAGAATAAAGATGACATCATTAAAAAGCTGCAGGAGCAGATTGAGCTAAAAGAGAAACAAGGGACACCAGTAGTTCCTCCAGAAACCACAGCTACTGTGGAGGAAGAGGTACGTCCTCTCTCTCCCCCCTTGTATCATTCTCCAATAACGGCGGAAAAGGAGGTTCCACTAGAACCTAACAAACGCGACATTGCAGAGTTGAGCAGACCTGAAAGGGCACTACTGGTGTCCCAGCTCACTGCCGAATTTGAAGATCAGATAATTCAGATAATGAAAGAAGCTCAGATTGAGCATAAACAATTGGATCAAATTTTGAAGCCATTCAACGTACCATACGGCCTACTTAAAGAACAGACGCGGCAATATATAAAATCTGCAACGAATAAGGATCCGGACCACAATCTCCACTTCAAACATGACACGTTCCATTACACTCAAGAGGAGTTCGAGAGCGCAGATCCGATATGGAGACGAAAACTTTTGGAAAAGAATCCTACATTGCGGGTACAGTGGGAAGCATCTCCATATGCTCTTCAAGTCAATCCATCTTTTTGTCCTGTACCCCGCAGAAGATCTTGGACGCAATTTTGGGAAGGACAGCGCCAAGGCAATATCAATAACCAGTGGCTCAATTATCCACTACTACCTAGTCCGCCACACAACTACCTACCGACAGAAGAATATATGGTCAAAACAATGGAATTTTGGATTGCACGATATGCTACAGTCCCGGACTTAGCTGTGAAGATGACCAACAAAATATTCAGCATGCTTATTACAGTTTTGAAGGTGTTCCAGCATGCTAAGTACACATTTTTAAATTTCATCGGCATTACGCAGGGCTCAGAAGCATTGATTTTTGATTTATCTACTATTCCCAGCCGACTAACTATCATGGCATATTATTCTCGTATCATGTTTTTGCCATCGACGTATATGCAGACGTTCGAAGAAGCATTCTTCACAGGCTTCTTTGAAATTGATTCAGAAATTTTTGTGAAGATGACTTCAAATTTAAATGCAAGACTGGTGGCCTATGAAACTAGCTTCTTCGCTGATCACAGACAGGCGCCAGAAGACGGGGTGAAGTCAAAGCAATGGAAGGAGTTTATGATATGTCATGCAAATCTGCTGAACCAACGAGAGCAAACAGCCATCCAAACATACACGCGTCGCCTCAGAAAGCCTGTCGAGGACGACAGAGTTCAGGAGGAGGGACGTGTAGAGGGACAATCAAGCAAGAAGAAAAGAAGAAGAAGATCAAAGTCCAAACCTATGCATTAAAAAGAGAAAAAGAACATATATCTGCAGGAAGCCCCGCAGGGGCGCAACACCCATCTCTGCACAGAGCCCCGCAGGGGCACGCACCAGGCTACAAAGCTAAACCCCAGGGTCCAGAGGAGTGGATTTTTCAAACATCAGAGTAGGGCCAAAAGTTAGAAAGGGGTAGAGGCTGAAAAGTTGAAGAGGGTGACTAAGAATAGCACATTCCTAGTCACTGGTGGCGTGCGTGGCAACCCGAGTCAACAGGCAAGACTACATCAGGCTCTCGAGTTGTAGAGCTTGAATCAAGAAGGCCATCGAATCTGCATGTCTGTTTAACTGCAGACAACACTGACCAAGGGGAGCGTGCAGTGGAAAAGCTGAAGCGCCTCTAAAACGTAATGCAAGATCAAGAAGCAGACAACACTACCCACGGGACGCGTTCGCGAAGCAAAGTCTGTCAAGGGACGACAGAGACGAAGAGGGGGAGAGTGTTGCAGAGCTAAAGAGCGCAGAAAGCAGAGAAAAAAGACGGGCCCCAAAATTTTTCCGATTTGGACACACAATTTTTGTAACATAGCCACTTTTGTATATATTTTTCGTTGTAAATGCACTAGAGGAGTCCTCTAGATGCATCCCCTCAAAGATTAGTGATTTACCCATGTACAATAGTAGGAAATTAGTCTTTTTAGAGAATAAAGTGCCGGTCTCTTGTGTGAAAGGACCAAACTTAGGGCACTAGTATATAAGTCAAAAGTGACTCATTGTAAACAACTTCTTGTCATTGTGAAGGAGAGCACTTCTGAAATTTCGAGTTTGCCTCTTCCTTGCTGATTTTGATCTTCATTTTGCTCATGTATGTGTGTGTGATGCTTGAAATGCAAGTGTAGGACTGTAGTCTACCCCTTCCCCCTTGTTTTGAGTGGCTGTAGTGCGTGCGTAAGCTAGGAGAAGCAAAAACGCGGGTGTTAGTAGTTCCCGTAATTCACTGTTTCTGCCATAACTTGCAGCAGAGTGGTCAGAATTGAGTGAAACCACCACCGTTGGATTCGTCTTGTCGAGAGCTTCGAAACGAGTACCCTATTGCCTATGTTCGGAGTTCTGGGCTGGGAGAAAACCTCAAAAAACCAAAACTGCTGAAAATAGGTTTACGGCAACACTTCCAGTTTATCAGTAGGTGTGGGTAGTATTAGTCTTTTCTCTTGCTTGGATAGTTAACTCACTTCATTTTCTATCACGTGTGCAAATGTCTTCATACACTTGGTGAGTCACTCCTTGGATTGATAATTAAATGTGTGCAAAGGACTCCACTATATGCACTTGCATTGCAACTGAGGTATAGTCTCGTTGGTGCAAGTCCTTGAGTCATTGCGGCTCAAGTACACAAGTTGTTTTTCCCAATCAAAGTGTTTATTATTTACGAGTTTGTTCAATACATTGAATAGGACCTTATTTGTGCTCTCGGCTTGTCCATTAGCTTGTGGATGATAAGGGCAGACTTCTTGTGTCTCACCATGAAATCTTGAAGGAGATTTTCAATGACTTCGCTCAAGAAGTGCGTACCTCTATCACTAACTAACTCTATTGGTAATCCATATCTGGTGAACACGTTCTCGAATAAAAACCTATCCATCATTTGAGCATCATTCTTTGTTGTGGCTTTGACTTCTATCCACTTTGTAAGGTACTTGGTGACTACAATAATGTATTCTACATGGGAGGCTCTAGCTCGGGGATAAATAGGACCTACAAAGTCTATACTCCACTTTGAGAATGCAGGTCTTCCCATCATTGGTCTCAAAGGCATCTCATCTTTTCTTATCTAATATTGTGCAAGTTGGCATGCGTCAAATTTCTTCACATAAGTATGTGCATCCATATGAAGAGTGGGCCACCAAAGTCCTAAGAATAGAATGGTCTTAATTACTTGGTCAGGCCCAAAGTGTCCACCTGCAACACTGCTATGTGTAGTTTCTAAGACTTTCAAGTAGTCTGATTCGTGAACGCACAATCTTAAGTATCCATCTCTAGCTCTCTGATATAGCTTGTCTCCTACTAAGGCGTAGTCCTCAGCCTCCTGCTCCATACTCCCTTTTCTTGCTAGACTAGCCTCATTGGGTAATGTTCCCGATCTCATGAATTCTACCAATGGAGTGCTCCATTTTGGAATTAACAACACATGATAAAAAGTCGCATGCTCCACTAAGGGTCTTTCCTGGCACACAAAACAATTCTTAATCCACTCATGTATTTCTTTGTCCACGCTAGGCCTATACACTCCTAAATTTTTTAGACTCTGCAATGTTCGTTGTTTAGAGTAGTGATTTCCTAGCAATCCTTCATGGGCTTGTTGCAACTAACTTCTATGTTCGTCATCCTCAACACAACAAGCTAATACATCCTCTGTACCTTGTTTCTACATGCTTCCTGCCAATATTTGATATTTTTGTGATTTTACAATTTCCTCTTTGTTCGTTTTCACATTCTTGTTTGCACGTCCAAAGGTTAGGACAGGTACCAACTTATTTGCCCATTTAGGAACAACTCCTAAATTGAATAGATAAACATCGGGCAATTCATCAGACACTCCTTGCAGTGACTCGCTTGAAGTGATGCAAGAAAGATGGTCTGCTCTAAGGTTGGTTCTACCTTTCCTAACAACCACTTCAAAGTCATATTCCATTAGTAAGAGAAACCATCTTACTAAGCATCTTGTATTGCAAGGTTTATTGACCAGATATAATAAAGGTTGATGATCAGTAAAAAAAACTTGAGCTTGTTGGCCAATAGATAGTGTCTAAAATTCTTCACAACATATGCCATGCCTAAACCTTCTCGTTCACTTGTGGTATAGTTTCGTTTAGTAGCGTTCAATTGCCTGCTAGCATATGCTATAGGCAAATCTAAATTTCCTTCACCCATTGGTTGTGACAACACACATCCTATTGCATAATTGGATGCATCCACATGGACATGGAATGGATTATTCCAATCAAGAGTGGTCAATATTGGTGCTATGCACAAATGTCTCTTTAGTTCATGGAAGGAATTTTTGCATTCATCGTTCCACTCAAAGTTTATTAGCAAGGCATAAAGAGGTGCATACATGTGGATGAACCTGCGATAATATCCACAATGGTCCATAAAGGCTTGTACCTCTTTAACATTCCTTGGCCTCGAAAACTCAGCTATGGATCTTACTTTATCCTCATCTTTTGATATTCCATTCTTAGAAACAATATGACCTAAGCTCTTACCTTGACGTACCATGAACACACACTTCTCTGGGTTCAGACACACTCGATAATCTCTACACTTGTTGAAGATCTGTCTGAGCTGAGGGATGTGGTATCTTCTTTCTTGGGAATGAACACATAAATCATCCACATATACTTCTAAGCTCTTTCCCAAGAACTCTTTGAAGACATGACACATGAGCCTTTTGAATGTTGTAGGTGCATTGGTGAGCCCAAATGGCATAACACAGAATGCAAAGATTCCCCACTCTGTGGCAGAAACTATTTTGTGTTGATCTTCTCGGGCAATGGCTACTTGGCTGTAACCTAAAAATCCATCAAGGAAGCTATAAACTTCCTTGCCTACAACATGCTCCAATAGATGTTCAGTGATCAGAAGCCAATCACTATCTCGAATCATAACAACATTAACTTTTTTAAGGTTAATGCACACTCGCACCTTTCTATTCTTCTTGGGCACCACTACAATGGGGGACACCCTTTCAATATGCTCAATTTTGTAGATAAATCCAGCTTCAATCAACTTGCCAATTTCTTCTTTTATTTTTGCAGCGTAGGTGTCATTATATGTGTAGGGCTTTTGTTTGGTGGGTTTGGCATCAGCAGTCATGGGGATAGTATGAGAGCAAATTTTCAGATTTACTCCCTTCAAGTCTCTATAGTGCCATGCAAACACGTCCCTATATTCCCTTAATAGAGCTATAAGCTCTATTTCTTCTTCTGCACTTAGGTTGTCTCCTATGTACGTACATCGCTCTTTGTTCCCTGCAATGGTTATGACAATTTTCTTGGTCTTTATCATATGCTTCTCCTATGATTGCCTCTCTCTTAGGCATTCGTACCAAAATTTTCTGATCCTCAAGTTCATATTTTTCTTGAATTTTTTTGGTACTTCAAACAATGATTCCTCCTCTTCTTGTTTCACTAATTTTCTTTTCTTTTTCTTTTTACCACCTTCACTTCCATCCTTTGAATTTATCGTTTTAATGCTTGTGAGAGGTTCTTCTTCTTTTTGGTTAAGTACTCCTACATCTTCTAGATATTGATTTTCTAAATTAAAGCAACTATCCATTACAATGGACTCTAGATCGTCATCGTTCTTCTCTTCTTCTATGAAGTCACTAGGGTCACATTCTTCTAGCAAGGGCTGACAGATGAACACTAAAATATCATAACCCTCCTCATCACAATGAGGTGTCCTTCATTGACAGCAGTGTCCATGGTGGTCAAGATTTTTGCCCAACCATGAGGCTCAAATTCCTCATCTGGAAAAATCATTGGTGTATAGGCTAGGTGAGTAACTGGTCTATCTCCTAGAGAAGTTCCTTCTTCTCTCACTTATAGGCATCTTTCCTCTTCCTCTGCGACCTTGCACATCCACAAATGAGTATCTTCATGCATCCAGGATGGGTGAGGAAAACTTCCAGAATGCATAGAGATTGAATCTTATTTCGTTTTGTGGATAGGATTCCACAGTAGGGGTGGTACATCTCTGAATGTGTAGTCTTTTAGATTGACCTTGGTGGTGATCCCTAAGTGTTACAAGTACAAGGATTTGGTTCCCCAATCCTATACTATTTGCAATTGTCATAAGAAGGGTCTTCCTAAGATCATCTCATAGACATTATTTTTCTCAAAGTCACAGATAGCAAATGTGTGTTCAAACTCTACACCACAAGTGGTTAGAGTTATCCCTTTGAGTAATCCTAGAGGTCTTTCAAAATGGCCATCGGCCATTTGAAGCTTCATTCTAGTTGGTCTTAATGTGGGTTTGCCCCATTGCTTCCACAAGGAGGTGCTTGCAATGGCAACACCAACACCTGAATCTATGATTGCTTTTGTTGTGTAACCCAGGTAGGTGATTGGAAGATAAGTATTACCTTCTTCACCTTCATGCATGTCCCCTATTTTATCAAGAGATATCTCTGGAACTTTTTGCTTAGAGCTTGCTTTTGGTATTTTGGAATCAAGTTCTGGAACCTAATCCTTCACATGATTCCATAGCTCGGGTTTTACTTTTAGCAGCTCTTCCATAGTAAGATGACATTGAACCTTGGTGTTCTTCACAACATTAGTGTTCCTTGGAACCACTGAGTCTTCGTTTCTTACCAGTATTGTGGGAGCTCTGATCTGGAGAGATTCAGAATCCCATGGGCCTGTGAATTGTGGCAATTCTTGTAAAGAGTTAGATTCAAAATCTAATCTTTCATCTTCTTGTTGCTCTGCTTGATCTCCATAGATTGATGGAATGCCTTGGGGAAATTGATCATGAAGGTCATCAATCTCAGGAGTAGAAGGGGGATTACCCTTCTCCTTGGTCCATTTCTCTTCTTGTATTTCTTGCAAGAACTCTTGAGAGTACTGTTGAATTGAAAGAGGTGCTCCCTCATCCACAGAATCAAGAACATAAGCTTTCCTTGGCGGTGAGCTTTCTCTTTCAACAATTGGTTGAGCCTGTAGAGGCAAAGAAACGCGCGGCTTGTTTACCGATTGCTCTAATCTTTCTAGTAAGCCCTAGAAATGCAAATCTCGTTTGATAGAGTTTTTCTAATTGAACTTTTGACTGGTTTCAAGCATAGCTTGAGCCAACTCTACCATTTTCATGCACATTTTTGTCTGTTCAATCTCTAAATCTGATCTAGGATAACTCTTGTCTAAGTTTTCAGTTGTTGGACCTTCTTGAAGTTGAGCCTCGTAGGCCTTGAACATCATGTCCAAGCCTTTTGGGGTTGTATCTGTAAGAATAGACCCTCGTTGTGGTTTATTTATAGTGGGTGGTGGGGAGGGATGAGGTGGAGTGGATGGAGCTTCGGCATGGGAGGGGCTTTGAGATGCAATGTCTTCTATTTTTGTTTTTGCATCTTTCAAGCTTTCCTCTAGTTCATATAACTTTTTATTCCACTTATGATTGGCCTTCTCTCTAGTATCCTTCCAAGTTCTTGTTTTCCTCTTACTTGGCTCTCTTGATTCACTTGACTCTGATTGATAAGCTATTTTCACTTGTTGTATGGCTTGTGCCCTAGTAACTGCCTGTATAGGAGCCACGTTACTCCTACTTGTGTTGGAATCCACCACTAAGCCTACCACATTAATCGGTGTAACCTTGGGTGCACTAGAGGGGTTCCTTGGAAAATCTCTCGGGAGATGTTCTTTGCCACACTCGTGACAAAAGGCTTGTATTGTGATGGCCTGCCCTTGTCTCAGAGTTGGTGGATGGGGACATTCATGAATGAAATGGTCACCCTGACATCTAAAACATGGTCCTCTAGGGGCTTGCGGTCTTACTTGTCTCGCTTGGGGCCTGGGGTTAAGATTTGTATACATGACATTGGAGTATTCTGGCTCCCAATTTTGTTCCATAGATGGTGCCTCATATTGATAGGAATAAGCCTGACTACACTGTTGGAAGGATTTCCTCACTCGAATTAACATATGGAAAAGTAAAAATGTTTTGATTCAAAGTTGATTAATTGATATCTCTCTCAAAGATTTTTTAATGCATTGGTTTAAATTGACTAAACTTTTCTCTTGAGTACGTGCACGCAAAAGAAGAAAATATTTTTTGAACAGAGAATGGACGATAATTTGAACCCTTATTTGGACTCTTCATTTTATGTCCATTATATGTTTATGAAATCATTAAGTGAGTTTTTGTGTGTCCATGATCATATGAGGACACCTATGTGAGAATGAAGGAGAATTTAAGTATGGATAAATATATGTGCCTATGTTTATAGGGTTTAATATCTATATATATGTGTAAAATGCACTTAATTATGTATGTGTTCATGTGCCTATGAGTGTGAATGTGAATGAGGGTTTTATGCCATATTTATGTGTTTGCATATATATACTTAAAAGATATATATGTGTGCACCTATGTCTATGTGTTTATGAATTTTTGCCTACCTAAGCATAGGTATATTTATGGAGTTCCAACTAAACCTATGAATTGGTTAGTTTTCCTTAAATGAGCATGTATGTGCATATGTGTTAATATGTTGTATGTGTGCCTATGTGTTTTGGTCTATAAGGTTTAACATGTGTGCACCATTAAAAAACCCCATGTTACATGAACTTTAATTGTGCATCTCCAAGTGACTTACTCAAAGTGCCTATATATAAGGACATTAAAAAAATATATAGGACATTTGACTTGATAATGTTAATATATATATGAAATCTAAATGATTTTTTATTATTAAGCAACATAATAAATATATGATTACCTAATCTACAAGTGTGTATGTTAAAGTAGGACTTACTATTAGTTTATTCCTATGTGCACCTAAGTTAGTAAATACAATGCATGAGATAATATAAGTTGTGTATTAGTTAAGTAAGGGAATGCATGCACTCGTATGAATCTATATGGATACACATATATATATATATATATATATATATATATGATATTAATAAGGTATTTCCTAATGTTCTACTTGTAGGTACAATGAAGCGACACAATGAGAGAGAGAGAGAGAGATCATTCCACTTCTGCACCTCCCCCTCCTCCTCCATCCTGCGCAACACACATAAACGTAGAGGAGAGAGAGAGAGAGAGAGAGATAGATAGATAGATAGATAGAGAGAGAGAGAGAGAGAGAGATCATTTCACTTCTACATCTCCCCCCTCCTCCATCGCCATGCTCACACGGACGACAAAGAGAGAGAGAGAGAGAGAGAGAGAGAGATAGAGAGAGAGAGAGAGGGAGAGAGATCATTCCACTTCTGCACCTCCCCTCCTCCTCCATCCTCGACAGTACACAAAAATGCAAGGGGGAGAGAGAGACAGAGAGAGAGAGATAGAGATCATTTCACTTCTACATCTTCCCCCCTTCATTGCCATGCTCACATGGATGATAGAGAGAGAGGCAGAGAGAGAGAGAGGGAGCGAGCGAGCGAGAGAGAGAGAGAGAGAGAGAGAGAGAGAGAGAGAGAGAGAGTATGCATGTGTATGTATGATGCATGTATGCATGTGTATGTGAGAATGCATGTGCACATTAGGGTAAGATGCATGTGCATATATAATGTGTGCATGTATGTTAGAGGTGCTGCATGTGCATGTATGTGAGTGATGTGTGCATGAGAGGTGTGTGCATGTGCATGTATGTGAGTGATGTGTGCGTGTGTGCATGAGAAGTTTGTGCATGTGCATGTAGGTGAGTGATGTGTGCATGTGTGCATGAGAGGTGTGTGCATGTGCATGTATGTGAGTAATGTACCATGTATGTTAGAGGTGATGCATGTGCATGTATGTGAGTGATGTGTACATGTGTGCATGAGAGGTGTGTGCATGTGCATGTATGTGAGTAATGTGTGCATGTATATTAGAGGTGATGCATGTCATGTATGTGAGTGATGTGTACATGTGTGCATGAGAGATGTGTGCATGTGCATGTATGTGAGTGATGTGTGCATGTGTGCATGAGAGGTGTGTGCATGTGCATGTATGTGAGTGATGTGTACATGTGTGCATGAGAGGTGTGTGCATGTGTGCATGTATGTTAGAGATGTATGCATGAGTAGATATGATAAGCATGTGCATGAAGTGCATGTCTATATGTGAGTAATATGTGCATGATGTATGTATGTGAAGTGCATGTATGCATGTGAAGTGAATGTATGCATGTGAAGTGAATGTATACATGTGAAGTATACATAAATACATGTATATGTATGCATATATGCATAAGTTTATGTATGATGTATATATGCATAAACGCATGTGCATAATAGTGTAAGATGCATATACATATAAGTTGTGTGCATGTATGTTATAGGTGATGCATGTGCATGTATGTAAATGGTGTGATGTGCATATGCATAAATATGGTAGATGAATAAAAGCATGTGCATAATAGTATAAGATGCATATGTGTATGTGTTTGCATGTATGCATGCATATTTATGAAGTATGCATGTATGCATGAGTGTATGTATGATGCATGTATGATGCATGTATGCATGAGTGTATGTATGATGTATGTATGCATGAGTGCATGTGAGAGTGCATGTACATATTAAAGTGAGTGCATGTGCATATGTGTAAGAGTGCATGAGTGCATGAGTGCATGTGTAAGAGTTCATGAGTGCATGTGCATAAATGAAGTAGATAGGTGATATGAATGTGTATATGCATGTGTGAAGTATGTGCATATGCCTATATGAATTAGATGTGTGCACGAGTTAAATATATGTGTTTACTTGTGCATAAATGCATAATAAGCATGAATGGAATTGCATTAGAAGTACATGATAGTGTATGAATATGCATGTTAAAGTTAATAATTGTGTGTAAGCATATAAAATAGATATATTTATATGAGAATGTATGTGAGTGTGTAGTTATATTTACATAAGAGGGTTAATTAACATGTGTTAGCATAGGTTTAAATTATGTTAAGTTTTGAATGTTAGATTGATAAGTGAGTGTTTTATATTCATGAAAACATACTTATGTTATTTTTTAACTTATCTAGAGTTTTGCCTTTACTCTCAATTGTCTTACCTGAACCAGAAAATAGGGAAGATTTGTTTCCTCCAACCTTAAAAAGAAATACTCTTCTACAACAAAAAGAAAACGCCGTAGTTGATCTCATTAAAGATAGAATAACTAACAAAGAATTAATTTTACCTTCATATTTAGACACTATATCTAGGTATAGAAACACACCTCCATATGGACCATAGAGACTTACTTTTCATGTTTATGACTATCGCATCTACAAGTAAGACTTCAACTAAAAAAGAAATAGATAGCTCTTTTATTCTAGATACGCTTTTACCTGCTCCATTAGAGAATAGTACTACACAAATCAATGAGAGCAAGAACATTGTAGTTTTATAAGAAAAAGAAAAAGTTAAAGATCATATTATAACTGAAACTTTATACTCTTCATCTTATGCTTATAAATTATCTAGATTTAGAACCTTCTATTCAATTGCTTTCCTAGATTCTGATGAAAGAGAAATCTAGATTCCACCTTCCCCTAAAAGGAAAACTTAATCTGAAAATGACGAGGTAGATATTATTAAAAATTGTATTACTGAGGAAGTTTCTAAACGTATTACTAAAGAAGAACTTATCTTGACAACATATCAAAACACTAGAGATGCACTTCCATATGAACCTTAGTTTTTTAGATTAAACTTAAATAGATTATAAAACTCTTAGCTATTAACTCCCACACACCAAAAACACAACCTAGGTCCTGAAGCACAAAAAGAAACACCCAGCGTGTAGTCACACAATGAGGTTAGCGTGAACCTGTTTGGATGAGCGGCTGCCTCCTTTCACACCCCTAGACCACAACGCTCTGGTGACTCTGTGTAATAAGTTTGTGGACTATCTTCATGGGAGTAGTCTGAACTATGAGCATGAGAGTAATTTTCTAAGACCAACGGGGTTAGTGGCACCAATGCTCTATTAAGGTTCTCCTCTACCACTGCATACTTAACTGGGATCACATTCGCAGGAGCTGGTGGTTGGTTTCCTTGGACTGGTTGTGGCCTATATGGTGCCTGATATTGCTGTTGCGGCCTATAATATGGTTGTTGGTATTGATTATGATACCTGACCTGCTGGTAAGGTTGTTGATAATTTTTTCTGATAGCCTGCCTATTGTATGGATAATTTGTGTATTTCCTCTCAATGGTGCAATATAGAGCATTAGGGTGTCCTTGGGGCTGAGCCATCATTGGGCAAACATTAGCCATGTGGTCTCCTCCACAATTGTAACATCGCTTCAATGAGGTGATCCTTGGTGTTTGTCTGTTTTGAACTCCCAGCTTCTTGGCAACTTGCTCAACTATCTTATCTATCTTAGTGGAGGATCTAGAGGTATGACTAGTAGAACTCTAAGAGTCATTATAGGTTTGAATAGTCTTAACTCCTCACCCAAATTTTCTTCTATGTCAATACATATCCGCACACACTCTTCTATGGATCTAGGCTCTTTCAAGTACACATATGACCTCAACTTTGTGCTTAGTAAGCCATCTAAAAACAAGGCCACTTGTTTGGCTGGTGTGGGTAGCTCTGGAATAGGGCATCTTTCTAAGTACTGTCTGAACTCTCTTCTTGCAAGTCACACTATTTCTTGGGGTGTCTGCTTGAAGCTGTGGATCAAGGATGATGTGTTATGCCTTATACCACTCTTGGAAAATTCTAAAATGAATGCTTCTAGCAGTTGGCCTATGTCTCGATAGTTGTGACTATTTAGGAGTTGAAACCAAGCTAAGGTAGTACCCTTAAAAGTCAAACCAAATGCCTCGAATTGAGTGTACAAGTCCTCGATTTGTTCAGCTCTTAACACTTGTTTGAACTCGACCACATGATCATAATCCCTAACCCATCAAAATAGTTCTTCATAGCCTTGACCACTTGAGAAGGTCTAAGGGTTCTCGGGTGCTCACGGGGTCTAGGAAATGGAAAATCATGTTCATCTCTTTGATGCCTATGTACTCAATGTCTCTCTCTTTCAAGTCTTCCACCTTCAAGTCCAGATCTCTCTCCACCCACAATGTGTGCAAAACTTACCTCCGGTCTCTCTCTTGTTCATTCTCGTTGTGCCTCATGATCCTGGGATGAACCTACACCTTGATGGCCATGAGAAATATTAGATCGTGGTGGAGGAAAAACTAACTCTCCTTTCCAAGTGTATGCATGCCTATCATGCTCTGTTATCAAGAACATTTTCTCAGATGTGTTATCTAGATAGACAACTTTCCTGGCATCTTTGGATCTTTGAACTCATAGAGGGTGACTATTAGGCTAGGTTGGTCTAGCTTGAATCTCCAAAAAACTTCCTCCATTTCCCTATTCAAGAATATCTCTATGCTTTTGTTATCTTGAGGGATCCAATCTAGATTGAACACCCTAGTCACGATTGACTTACCTCTAGGAGCCTTGGGTTCTTATCCTAGGTGTCCTACCTCATTCTCGGGAATACCATTTCCAAACTCATTCGTCCTATCTGGTAAGTTGGTAACCACATACATGGTTCCCTTGTTATCAATGTATGAACCCTCTTTGAACTTGACCACGGGGTGTTCAAGTCCAAAGGGTTGGTCTAGATTTTTGAGTTGGACTACTGATCATCTCAGGCCATCCTCATAGATGCGAGCACCTCATCGGTTGGTCTTGATATACTCCAATTGTGTTTTAAAGGGACCTTCTGGTGTCTATAAATAAGCAGTACCTGGGGTATGTGTGGGTCTCTCCATGCTAAAAGACATTTCTGAGTCACTTGTTTTAGAACTTAGCACGTAGGGATAACCACTAAGTTGTTGTGCCCACGACCTAGCTGTATGGTTGACACTAGCCTCAAATGATCTAATGCTTTTCCTATCCTTGCCTAAGTGTCTACCAGATCTTAGGTTCATAAGCTTTGTCTTCTGGTTCCAATTTTCCCTTTGTATTGCTTAAAATCCTTTGGGGCCCCCTTGTTTTCCTGGTCTCCATGGGCTTTCCAACGAACCCAAAATCACAACAAACAGATTTTGTATGAGAAAGTTATGTGAGTTCAAGGTTCTGGGGGTTAAAACAGGGAAACATGACCTCTCTGGGATTGCTTCAGATCAGGCGATACACGAAAGAAGTATCGATGATACTTGGGAGCAGAGGATACATGATACTTGCCTTGCCATGATACATGATATCTGAACTAAACGATACACGATAATTGGTGGCAACGATACACAACACTTAGGAAGTATTGCGATACTTGGACTAGGTGATACACGATACACGATACTCAGGGAACCCACAATACTTAGTATCACGATACACGACCAACACAATACACGATACCTAAGTATCATGATACGCGACAATCACAATACACGATAATAAGTGATCGGTGACACACGATACCCAGCTATCGACGATACACGATACACGAAGCCTTGCGATACATGATACCTAAGTATCACAATACTCGACCTGGCGATACACGATACAAGATACTTGAGAAGTGACAATACATGATACTTGAGATTGGTGATACTTGGACTTCAGGATACACAATACTTGAGCTACCGTGATACACGAGACCGACCTTCGTGATACACAATACCTAAGTATCATGATACACACTTAGGCCATACACGATACACGATAATCGACCCGACGGTACACGATACATGTGAGGTATGGCGATACACGGAGAGATGATACACGATACTCAACAAGTATTGTGATACATGGGGAGACGATACATGATACTCGACAAGTATCATGATACACAGGAGTTCTGGTATCGAGATACCTGAACTCAATTAGACACAACACTCGGAGTTTTTGAAGTCCAAATTCAAAAATTTTTGCAAATATGTGTACCTTATGTCCTCCTTGTCACTCATATGTGCCTTTAGATGCAAAATTTCTCTCCCAACCCGCGATACCACACTCACGATAGTTGGCGCAGGTCATGTCATGTTCGAGACTTGTCACTCAGTTTTTGGGGATATTGAGGTGTATTTCTTTAGCGCTTCAGTTTTGCACCACCCCTAAGCTTCTTGCTCGCAACCACAAATGACAAACGAGGTCAATGTACACTAAAAAAGGGAAAAACCTAAGAAGATGAAGGTGGGAGAAGATGGTGATGATGATGAAGATGAGGGTGGAGAAAAACTCAGAAAAAGAATTGAAAATGGTGATTTTTTACCTTCCCATGTCACAACTCTACGTCTTACCATCACACGCTCATCCTCCAAGCTCTCCCCTCGGCAACACGGCAAATTTGGTGTCACTCAAGCACAATGGTAAGTACTAATGTGAGGAGATTCACCTCATAAATGTCAATCCCTGGAGACGTGAGGGCCGGTATGAAGACGGTGAGCAAGTGATGGCACAAGTGCGTGAGTGAAAGCACACAAGCATGCACACACATACACATACATGCGCATAAGGTAAGAGTAAAGAGTGGAACAATGGAAGGACTTCGATTACAAAAGAATTCTCTTATCAATTCTACAACCAACTAACCTGAAAATGAGCTCTCCAGCCCTTTTTATAGTTTTTTGAGTGGTTTTGGCCCTGTCCAGACCTAGCATTCGGCCTAGTTAAAAAATAGGTTCCAGGGCTTGTTTGGGGGCTCAAACGGGTCTAAAAATTATGAAAATTGGTAGGATGATAGTTCCAAAACTCCTCAAGCTTGAGGACTCCTGGGATTGAAAAAAATGAAGTTGCAAAAATGAAAAATGGCATTTACAATTCTTTTTAGTGATAAAAATCACTATTTTTATAGGGATTTTTTTCTAAAAAGTGGACATGTGCTTCTTGGAGCTACCTACATGATCCCCCTTCTTGTGTGTCCACTTCCTTGATGCGCTTCCAGGCTTTGTCCTCAACCTTGAGTGCCAACGATATATGTCGTAAAGAAGTTTAGGCACTATCTATTGGCCAACAAGCTTAAGTTTTTCACTGATCATCAAGCTTTATTATATTTGGTCAATAAACCTTGCAATACAGGATGCTTAGTGAGATGGTTTCTCTTATTAATGGAATACAAATTCAAAGTTGTTTTTAGGAAAGGTAGAACCCACCCAAGGGCTGATCACCTTTCTCGCATCACTTCAGGAGAGTCATCGCAAGGAGTGTCTGATGACCTACCGGATGCTTATCTTGTTCAATTTAGAAGTCATTCCTAAATGGGAAAATAATTTGGTACTAGTCCTAACCTTTGGGCCTGCAAATAAGAATGTGAAAACAAATAAAGAAGAAATTTTAAGATCACAAAACTATTGGCGGGTAGCATGCATAAACAAGATACAGAGGGTGTACTAGCTTGTTGTGTCGAGGATGATGAACATAGTAACTAGTTGCAACAAGCCCATGAAGGATTGCTAGGAAATCATTATTCTAAACAATGAACATCACAAAATCTAAAACTTTTAGGAGTGTATTGACCTAGTATGAATAAAGAAATACATGAGTGGATTAAGAATTGTCCAATGTGCCAGGAAAAACCCCCAGTGGAGCATGCTACCCTTTATCATGTGTCGTTAATTCCAGATTGGAGTGCTCCATTGGTAGAATTTATGAGAACGGGAATGCTACCCAACAAGAAGTCTAGCAAGAAAACGAAGCATGGAACAAGAGGCTCTAGACTATGTATTAATAGGAGACAACCTATACCAAAGAGGCAAAGATGGTTACTTAAGATTGTGCATGCACGAATCTGACTATTTGAAAATCTTAGGAATTGCACACAATGGTGCTATCGATGGACACTTCGATCTTGACAGAGTAATCAAGACCATTCTATTCTTAGGACTTTGGTGGCCCACTCTTCATATGGATGCACATACCTATGTGAAGAAATGTGACACATGCCAACATGCACAATATCCGATAAGAAAAGATGAGATGCCTTTGAGGCCAATGATGGGAGGATGTGCATTCTTGAAGTGGGCCATAGACTTTGTAGGTCCTATTAACCCCACAACTAGGAACTCCCATGCGGAGTACATTATTGTAGCCACAAATTACTTACCAAGTCGGTGGAAGTCAAAGCCACAACAAAGAATGATGCTCAAATGATGGCTAAGTTCTTATTTGAGAACGTTTTCACCAAATACAGATTACCAATAGAGTTAGTGAGTGATAGAGGCACACATTTCTTGAATGAAGTCATTAAAAACCTTCTTCAAGAATTCTTAGTGATATATAAGAAGTCAACCCCTTATCATCCACAGGCTAATGGACAAGCCGAGAGCACAAACAAGATCCTATGTAATGTATTGAGAAAATTGGTAAATAATAAATGCTCTGATTGGGATAAACAAATTCATCATGCTGTTTTGGCTTTTCAAGTTGCCTATAAAATGGTACTCAATGCCAATCCATTGCAAATGGTCTTCTGATAGAATGTTGTGCTACCATTGGACTTTGTAATCCCCGCTTTAAAAGTACCACAAGAGCATGAGTGGAATGGACATGATTTATCCTCTAAGATCTTTGATCTAGAATGCTTAGGTGAGACAAGGCTACGACCGGCAGTAGGCATCTATGCTGCAAAGAAAAGGCAAAAGACATACTATGATGCACACATTAAGGATAAAGGATTGAAAGAGGGAGACCTAGTGTTGGTTTATACACTAAAGCAACATGCTTGTAAACTAGAAAAAAGAGGATATGGAACCATGATCATTAATAGAATTTCCACTAGTGGTGCAGTTCAATTGGCCACACTAGAAGGTGATACCCTACCAAACTATATCAGTTGATGTCGAGTCAAGCTATATCAAGAACCTCTTACAGAGGATACACTAATGAGACTCAGCACTGCTAAAAAGCGAAAAGAAGAAGAGTCAAGGGTTAGAGAAGAAGCATAGGTGGAGGCTAGAGAATGCATTAGGAGAAATAACTTAAGGCGCCTAGGCCTAGATGTCAATCTTGAGGCCCCAAGATACCACATGGCCATGTGTGAAACATCACGTGCAATTGATTCTTGAATAATTGATCGACATCCCTTTGTGACCATAGCGGCAGGACAAGGGAAGATGGTAAGGATTGTGAGAGCATTGATTGAATGAGGTGCAACAACAAGTGCAGTGTCATAGAGATTCTCATCTCTACTTTTGCCTTTACATGCTGCAAACCGACACACTTCCTTGATCATCCATTACTGATGCGACTATCAGAATGAAGTGCAGAAGCAAACATGAACATGAAAGGAGATCATTCACAGTGATGATGAAGGAGTTCTGAAGCACCACATCAAAAAAGGCAACAAATATTTAGCAGTAACAAACTTGTGAAGTTTGGTTCATTGGATGTTGTACATGTTTCATAGGGGTGAAAATCTCAGAGATATTGTCTCTCTTTTCTTGGGCATCAAATGCTATCGTTAGTGTCCATGTGAAAAGCCAAATGGCCATTGGACACTTCTTTGTATATGTTCTCTAATAAAACATATAGTGGCATGGTCAGCCATAGTCTATACGTTTGATTGCATTTGTGAAACCTAAGAAGTGTGTCTTCATGCTCCATGTGTACTGTGTTTTCTGTGTATTCTACAACATCTGTGCAAAGTACTCTCTGTGGCCTCAAGAGATCAGTTTTCTACTCCGAGCATATCATTGTAGAGCTCCCGAGAAGGAGAGCACACTGTGGTGCACCCTCATAGAAATACTTCACTAGTATTAGAGCAGTTTGATGTAAAAAGCTTTGTTCCTTTTGTGTGAGCAAAGTGAGCACCCCCTCCCCAAGGCTTTCTCCAAGGCAGGCGACGACCAATGCATAGACCTTGGCATACCTTGTCATCTGAGTCACCGAAGTCACTGTTGGTGCCATTGGCTACGTGCAAGGGAGGACCTCAATGATCAAGGAAGATAGAGGTTCCCGATACTTCCTGGGAGGTCACCCATCCCAGTACTATTCCGCCCAGAGTTTGCTTAACCATGACAATCTCTTGCCACTAAGATACACTCTTGTGGTGTCTAAAGAAGGGGAAAGACTAAGGTTGACATTACCTTGAACATGTTTTGGTCCCTCAAAGCTTCATTTTTTGCTTTCAAAGCCTATTTTTGAAGCATTTTTGGGTATCTTTTGGAGCCTTTTTGGAGTACTTTTGCACATAGTTCTCTTCACATAGGTTTGCAAACATCAAGAAGAGTGTTCTTTGTACTTCTCCGACAATAAATATCAACCTTTGGGGCTGTGTTTTTCAGCCACACTCACAAAACTATAGGTTTCTAGAAATGTTTTCAGTTTTGGTGGGAGAAGTCGCTGCAAATTTATGCAGGTTTTTGAGTTAAAAACATCAGAGTTGACAATCACTTGTGGAGTTATTGGCTAGTTTTTGGGCTATGCATTCAGCCTTTTAGTTTCATTTTACTGCATATATTGAGCACATACACATCATGTACACTTTTGTGGATACTGCTTATGTATGTCCATGTGGTCATTGATATAGCGGTTATGTTCTTTGCATAAAGCCTTTTACGTTTGATAATGAGGGTCGTGGTGAGGTTTTCTTAACTGGGAGACACCCAGATGTCAGGGTCTCTTCGGTGATACAGGTGGAAGACTTATCGAGCCTCACCATAGGAGATGTATGATAGTTGTTCATAGCTGCTCGATAAGCCTAGTTGGCTTCTATTAGGTAACTGATTATATGCAGTGGAGTTAGCGATTCACTATGCAAGCAAACATGTCCGTACTTGCAGTTTTATGATATTTTGACACTCGTCATACACTCATTTTGTAGAGGATACTCTGGCAAAATTTTTCTAGATTTTTGGTTGTCAACTATAGAGTGGTCGAGTTACTCCATGATACACTTATTCATTGGTGTTTGTACTCTTCTAGCTCCATTATCATCCCATTCAGTTCTCTACCATCATGGCATCAAAGGTCTCAGACACATTCGGTGGATCAGGGTCTAGTGCTAGTGTTCCGAAGAGGAGCTATAACTTGCAAGGAAAAGACCATTTTGAGATCCGAAAATTTGATGGCACAAACTTTGCTCTATGGAAGAATCAGATTAAAGATGTGATTCAAAGGAGGCAATGGAAGCCAGTAAATGGGATTTCAAAGAAGCATGTTGACATGGATGAAGATGATTGGGATGAGTTAGATGAAATGGCCAGGTCTACCATTCGCTTGCACCTATCAGATAATGTTCACTTTATAATATTAGACTGTGAAAGTGCAGAAGAGCTTTGGAAGAAGTTATGCAATACATATAAAAAAGAGACGGCATCAAATAAAGTGTATCTGATGAGAAAATTATATGACCTTCGTATGAGGGACACAGATAGTGTTGTTGCTCATCTAAATGAGTTTGATGCTATATTCTCCCAGTTACAGGCTCAGAAAATGGATATGGAGAACGAAATGAAAGCAGTATTGTTGTTATGCACCCTTTCATCATCATGGGATACATTTTGCACAGCTATTAGTAATAGTGCACCTGGTGGTAAACTTGTCTATGATGACATACATGGAGCATTCTTGAGTGAGGAGATTCATAGAAAATCTATGGTTGATACTCAGAGTGGAGATGCATATAATTTTCGTGATTCTTACCAAGGAAAGAATCAGCAACATGCTAGGAGCAAGAACAAGGAAAAGAATGGTCAGCAAAATAGGAGTAGAAGTAAATCAAGGAAGAGGGATATCGAATGCCATTATTGTCATAAGAAAGGACATATGAAGAAAGACTGTTATGCATTAAAGAATGCTAAAAGTAAAGGACCGAACGTTGATGGGCATGTTAAACAGTTACCTACACCATGTACTTCGACTATGAAGATTGAAGAAATTAATGCTATTTTTGATGATGTTGATGTGTTGACACTTGATAGTACTGTGCCATTTGAGGCGCTTATGGCTGATTCTCTTTCCCACGCATTGCTGCTAGATTTTGGTGCTTCTTTCCATGTGACACCACACAGAGAATGGTTCTCTAATTATGCAGCAAAGTCTCTCGGTACCGTGAGACTTGGTGACTCTTACCAATGTGATGTTGTGGGGATTGGAGATGTGGTTGTGTAGTTCATTGATGGTTCAAAATTTACTATGCATAATGTATGCCATGTACCTCAATTATCATGCAGTTTGATGTCAGTTGTCAACTTGATGACCTTGGTTACAAGATGGTCTTCTATGCTCAGTCCTTTCGCATATCAAAGGGCAATATGCTTATTGCAAAAGGAAGCAAAGTTGGCTCACTTTATCCTTTATTTGTATAATAGAAAGAACACTTGTTAGCTATTACTTGAAAACCTATGGCTTGTATTTGGCATGGTCGTTTGGGCCATATATCTCGTAGTGGAATGGAAGATCTTTCTTGTTCTCGCTACTTACTTATGTTATCTTTCTTCGATTTTTCATTTTGTGAGCATTGTCAATATGGAAAGCAAACCAGAAATGTGCATAGAACACACATTGACTCTTCAATTCAACCTTTAGATCTCGTTCATACAGATATGTGTGGTCCCATGCCCACTACGTCCTTAGGTGGTTCTCTCTACTTTGTCACTTTCATAGATGATGCTACTAGAAAAGTTTGGGTATATCCTATCAAATGGAAGGATGAGGTATTCCCTACTTTTAGAAAATGGCTTGCTTTAGTTGAGAGTGAAAAAGGAACTAAGCTTAAGGCTTTACATTCACATAATGAGGGTGAGTATACCTCACATGAATTTAGCCTTTTCTATTAGTCTAGAGGGATCCGTAGAGAGTTTACAGCTCCTTATACCCTAATACAGAATGATGTAGCTAAGAGGATGAATAGAACAATTCAAGATAGAGTAGTCTCTATGTTGCATCATGCAAACCTCTCACAAGGCTTCTAGGTAGAAGCGGTATTGACTGCAGTTCATGTGATTAACCTTTCACGTAGTACTGCCAAAGGTCTGAAAGTGGCACAAGAGTTATGGACAGGGAAGCCACCATATTATGATGATCTTTGAGTTTTTGGGTGTGAAGCATATGTTCATATACCCAAGAATCTTAGACAAAAGTTGGACCGTAAGTCAAAGAAAAGCATTTTTCTTGGATATGGTCGAGAAGGAAAGTTTGGATATCGCTTATAAGATCCTGAAACACGATTAGTGATCAGAGGTAGTGATATCATTTTCAATGAGTCTAAGATGCATAAACATCCCATTAAGGAGGTTGAAGTGAGAAGAGTGGTGTTTGAGGATACTAGTCCTCCGGTTAGCATGCATAAAAATGCTTCACATATGGATGTTCAAGAGAATGTCCATTCAGATCAGTCTGCACATGTTCCTATTCAGCAACCATTGAGACGTTGTGCACGTATCTCACATCCACCTCATAGATATGTTCCAGGTTTAGATTTTGTTATGCTAACAGATGCCGGTGATCCTTCTTGCTACAAAGAGGCTATGCACACATAGGATCATGTCAAGTGGGAGCGTGCCATGAAGAGTGAGTTGGATTCTATTCACAAGAATGGTACTTGAGATTTAGTACCTTTGCCAAATGGCAGGAAAGATTTACCATGTAAATGGGTATATAAGCTGAAATTCACATCAGATAGTGCTTCTCCAAAGTATAAAGCACGACTTGTTGCAAAGGGTTTTAAGCAACAACATGGTGTTGATTTTGACGAAATCTTCTCTCTAGTGGTCAAGATGACTACCTTGCGCATGTTGCTTGGATTTCTTGCAATGGAGGACTTAGAGCTAGTCCAAATGGATGTTAAAACTGCTTTCTTGCATTTGGACTAGCTCTAAGTCCTCCATTGCTATGTAATGAGGATCATTGTCTCTACACAAAGAGAAACTTAGATGGCAACTTGATATGCTTGATACTTTATGTCGATGATATGTTGATTGTTGGGAAGTCCCCTTATGATTTGTCAATTCTCAAAAAGAAGTTGAGTCAGACATGTGATAGGAAGGATTTGGGGGATGCCAAACATATTCTTGGCATGCACATTACTTGTGATAGGAGTAAAAGATGCATATACTTGTCTCAAAGTGAGTACATATCCAAAGTACTTTATAGGTTCAATATGCAGGGTGGAAAGGCATTGAGTACACCTTTACCCACATATGTGAAATTGAGCAAGGATGATTGCCCCAAATCAGATGAGGAAAAGGAACTCATGACCGAAATTCCCTATCAGTCTACTATTGGTAGTCTCATGTATGCCATGCTATCTACGAGACCAGATATTGCATTTGCAGTGTGAGTTGTGAGCAGATATATGCCTTATCTTGGCAAGAAACATTGGGAAGCTGTCAAGATGATTTTAAGATATCTGAGTGGCACTAAGGACAAGTGTCTATGATTAGGTAGATGCAAAGCATCCATTCTTGGTAACACAGCTTATGACGATGCTAGTTGTGTAGACAATCGTAAGTCTACATCAGGGTACATTTTTCATTTTGGTGGAGGTGCTATCTCTTGGAGATCTCATCTTCAAGAACATAGATCTATTTCCACCACAGAAGTAGAGTATGTTGCAGCAAGTGAGGCATGTAAGGAAGCACTGTGGCTTTCTCGTCTTGCTTGTGATATGGGTTTACCTCAGCATGTACCTCGTTTGCTTAGTGATAGTCAGAGTGCCATTTCTTTGGCTAAGAATCCAATCTATCATGCCAAGACCAAGCACATTGAGGTGAGGTATCACTTCATTAGAGATTGCTTAGCCACTGAGCACATTATTCTTGAGAAGGTTCACACTCGAGATAATGCTGTAGATGCTTTGACTAAAGCTCTACCAGAGGATAGCTTTCGATACTATTGTCATTTGATGGGAGTTACTTGATTCTTGATCTTACACAATCACTTGTCTATTGTGTAACATGCCCATCAGGTGGGAAGTATAGTTTATATACTTACACTCAGGTATTCTTTATCATTCTTTATTTATTCTATGATAGTTACTTTGGGAATATTGGCCTTTAGTGGGAGATTGTTACCGTTAGTGTCCATGTGAAAGGCCAAATGGCCACTCAACACTTCTTTGTATATGTTCTTTAATAAAACATATAGTGGCCTAGTCAGCCACAGACTGTATGTTCGACTGCATTTGTGAAACCTAAGAAGTTTGTCTTCATGCTCCCTATGTACTAGTTTTTCTGTGTATTCTACAACATCTATGCGAAGTACTATGTGCGGTCCTAGGAGATCGGTTTTCTACTTCGAGCATATAATTGTGGAGCTCTCGAGAAGGAGAGCACATTGTGGTGCATCGTCATAGAAATACTTCATCAAAGTTCTAATGGTGAAGTGGCGGGTTCAAATACTGCTATTGTGATCATGTAAAATATAACCTTATTGTTCCCTTTAAACCCTTCACTATCCAAATTTCCATATTGAATATTTTAATAGTTAGAGATTCTCCAAAAGGCAAAAAAAGCGATCACTATTCTTTCGATCACCTAAAACAACTGAGGTGCATGCAATAAAGGAGGCTAGTATGTGTGCACTTTTTGTTGGGAGACAAGGAGTGAAACTGATGAGCAGAAGGCGGCTGTATGAATCTATGCCAATTTACGTGTTGAGGAGAGTAGCTCGACTAGGGAGGAGAAAAGGAAAGGAGGTGCAACTTTTGAGCTCTCTCGGATGAGGGGGAAGACTTTGGCAGAACAGGAGATTGTAAATGATGTTGTGGTAGCTATTAAGAAAAAGGAAAGATCATGAAAGAATGCCTCTCGGCTGCTGCGTACTCACATGGTGAAAAGATGGAGAGAAGAGATCAAATGTTGAAGCATTAACAGGCCAAATCTTATGAAGTTCAACGTTGAACCTTAGCAAGGAAGAGAATATATCTCTAAAATCTTTTTTTAATATAAAGGAAGTTCAGCAATAGCCTACTCTCCCGGACTTGAATTAGATAAAGAAAAGTACAAGAGAAGGGGACTAGTGCCCACGGGACCCCCCAGATCCCACAAAGCAGGGGAAGCTTTTACAGAGCTTAGATGACATTACAAAGAAGGTTAATTACCCTCTCATCACCCTCATGTGGGGCCCACTTGGGTTTAAGCTTGTTATCGATCAAAAGGAGAACTTGATGATGCCTAAAGGGGGGGGATTTTTTACAGTTGACGATCCTTTTGCCAAGGAGGAACAACGATTTCTCAATTGAACACTCCTTGGGGGAGTCACCGAAGTTGAAAGCACATCTTTCCCACCAGATTTTCCATAGGATCTCCCCTCTGATGGCGTTCCAGAGAGTCGCGGAGCAGCCGATAGCTTCTCCCAGCAGGGCTTGCTGCCAACTGAGACGTTTTTGAAGTCTAATTCTCTTTCCAACCACCTGCCAGAGTCTGTTGGAGTTGGGGCAGGTAAAGAAGATGTGTGAAACATCTTCGATAGACCGGTAGCAGCGTTTGCACCAGGGAGGGATCCCACAAATTTTGCTAGCCTTAAGGTTGGTCCAGATTCCATGATGAAGAATTTGCCATAAGAGGACAGACTTTTTGATTTCTATGAGGCGGTGCCAGATAGCCATGAACTTCATGTCCCACCGAAGCCGCGTCCATGACAGGCACCACTTTTTGTTGAGGTTAACCTGATAGTCGATCGTTTCTTTGATGTTCGGGATTTTTGATAGGCTATTCCCATTGTGCCATTTGAGCCCAAGCGAGCTCGACATGTCGTGTCCCATGAGAAGGCGAACTTCGTGTCGGTCTCAGGCGAGACATCTGCTTTGCAAAGTGTTCCATTCTTCATGCGAAATGTTGATGCTAGGGTCAATATCCTCAAAGTTGATCCAGCAGTTGGTGTCTTGTTTCCAGAGATGTTTCCATTTTTTGAAGCCTTTGTTCCATAGCTTCTTGGCATTTTGAATGTTCCAAGATTCCACACTCCGGATGCCATGGATCGGAAACCAGATAGAGTCATTTTGTCTGATACCAGCAGCCCACTTCCAGTCTTCACTTATTCTTGTGAAGCTTTTGACTTTATTCCAACTCTTCCAAAGGGAGCACACCAGATTAGAGCCTTTCGGGAAGACGGGGATCGGGGAAAACAGCAAGGTCAAGATGTCAAGATTCTTCCAATTTGGGAAACCCATGAGCGCCAGCTCATTCTTGTTTCTGAAGATCAGCTTGGCCCACGAGGCCTCCCCGTTGCACCAAGCCTTAATCATCCATTTGGCCGACAGTTTGTTAGCCATGCACCCAATGTCCAAGATACCAAGTCCCCCACTATCTCTATGGCTGGTGCAGATGGACCATTTGATTTTAGGCACCCCCCTCCTATTATGGTCGCCCGTCCAAAGGAAGTTTCTACAAATACTATCCAGTTTGGACAGATCATGCTCTTTCGGTCTCCAACAAGAAAGGAAATAAATGGTAGATGGTAAGAGGAATGTGTTGATAACCATAGCACGACCAGCAAGATTGATTTGCATACCTCTCCAATAGTTAAGCTTGTTTTCAAGTTTGGCAAGCACCCAGTTCCACCGCTGTTCCATAGAGACGCCAAACCCCAAGGGAATCCCAAGAAGCCGAAAAATTTGGCCCTGCGGAATGATTTGACAGCCATGATCAATGAGAAGGTCGGGCTGTGACCCACCAATAGCTCTAAAGGCGGTCTTAGAGTGGTTGATTATGGACCCAAAGGCTTCACAAAAAGTAGCAAGACACTTCCAGAACGTCTCTAGGCTGGTGCTATCATTGTGTACAAAAGCGTTCATATCATCGGCAAAAAGTCTCATGGTGATCTGACTGTGGTCATGCAGCAAACGAAGGCCTTTAACGTTACCAGCTTCCACCTGATGCTCCACCAGCCTGCTAAGCCCTTCCATGGCAATGGCAAAGAGAAGGGGAGCCAAAGGGCACCCTTGTCTGATAGATCTTCTAAGTTTGATCACCTTTGAAAGCTTTCCATTAATGTTAATTTGGGTCGATGCGTTTCCGAGAAGGGTCGCGATCATCTTGGTGAATTTTTTACTACACCCAAGATCTTGTAGCGACTGTAAAATATAGTCCCATTCTAGCCTGTCGTAGGCTTTATCAAAGTCGATCTTGAGGAAAACTACTTCTTGTTTAGACTCATTTGCAAATTCAAGACCTTCCCAGATATCTATAATGGTTTCCAAAATTGACCTGCCTTTGATGAAACCTTTTTGGTCCTCGCTTAACCACGCTCTCAAGTGGCAAGAGATTCTGTTGGCGATGACTTTGGCGATGATCTTGTATCCTGTTTGGAGCATTGTAATGGGACGCCAGTTCTCTATTCTGTTCTTTTCCCCTTTTTTGTGTACTAGCTTGATAATGCCATTGTTGAGACAAGAAGGAAGCGCGCCAAACTTGAGTGCCTCTTGCCAAACCAAACGAAGAGGGGTGGCAACCACCAACTTGAAGGATTTAAAGAACTCATTAGTGAGCCCGTCGGGTCCCGGGCTTTTACCTGAAGGGAGGGCATCAATGACCTCGATGATTTCGGCTTCAGAGTTAGAGGCATGAAGCAGAGAGTGAAGGTTGAGTGGTATCCTGTGGGGGGAAACCCTAGATATGGCTGCCATACAGTCCCTTCTATGGTGGGAGAGGGGGTTTGAGGTCCCCAGGAGTCTCGTGAAGTGCCCTTCAATGATCCCAAAATTATCTTCTTCCGTATTGCATACATTGCCATTTGCGTCTAGCAATAAGGGGATCGATTCTCTGTTGTGTTTCCTTTTGAGGATACGACACATCTCTTTGGTGGGTTTGTCGGCTAAAATCTTTTGTACAACTAAGTTTTTTACTATAGAAGCTCTTTAATACAAATTTAAGCACGCATTAAATCTATTCCTATGCTCTACATATCCATTAATTTTCTGATTTTTCTTTGAAACAATTTGTGATTGATCCGTAACTTGTTTATTAGTATCATATATTTTCTTATCCAACAAATGATTCTAATAATAGCGCACTCTGCAATGATGCATGCGATTCAGATTTAAGGCTTTGATTTCCAACTTCTGTTTAGATTTCAGTTTTTTATGTCTGCATATTCCGAAATAGATTTAGTATAAATTGCTCTGGAAATATATAGTCTATGTGAAATTGCATTCGTATTTAATGAGGCTTTCTTTTGTGTTGCCGCTGTGCGAGAGTATATGACTCTGCTTGCTTTGATGCACATAATACTCTCCTTTTTTATTGTGATTTTGACTATTGTATCAAAAACTGTATGCAAATTCACATGTCGCTCTGATCATACTTATGTTCCAAAACTATTGAGTTCGAAGTCGGATGAAGTTTGTTCGAAGTAAAAAGAAGTTTGAGTTTAGAATGAAGACTAAATAGTTGATGAAATGAGGATGGAAGTTCTACGGTAAAAGTTGAGCCTATGCAGTTATTTGATGCAGTTTTGAAGGGTTTATAGTTTTACAAAAAAAAAAAAAAAAAAAAAAAACTCTAGGAGATTAGTTGCACTAACAATCTGAAGGTGTTGTTTCCATTACTAGGACATGGTTGTATGGTTTAACGCAAAGAAGCTATTGTGAAAAATAAGAAGTTACTTGCACATAAGAAATGAATAGTTTTTTATTGTGATTGTTGAACTGCATAGGCTAGCCTCTATTGCAGGTGGTATCCTCTCTTGCACTCCACAACGAAAGATGAAGTATGCCTCCGATTGTACGTTGACAGAACTCGAAAAAACAAATTCGTTTTGTTTCATTCACTTTTTGAGCACATTCCAGGAAACAAAGTAGTTGCGCTGGAATTTATGTTTTCATATGGAAGTTTTTTTTTGAGTTTGATTTATGCTTAACATATAAATCAGTCTTGTGAATTGAACGTGACATATTACACAACGCTACATGTTGTACTCTTTAAGCTACACGAATCAATTGAGAACATTGAATCTTTGAGTCCATCTATGAATCCAATTTGACAACTGAAGAGTACAAAGAGGATTACTTTATTGTCCATCATGGAGTTATTTCTTTTGGGAAATGTTATGCAAGTTATGTTTCTTATGAAATGATATGTTTTTTATCCATTGTGAAGTGCAATTCCAAGGTCATATGGATTGGAAAAATTTATGCAAAAAGGACTAATCCTTCTTTCTTGAGTTTAACGTTATTGATATTCACGTGAGACTTCACTCACTTGAGCTGCCAATAAGCACCTGTCAATTGAAACTAATTTTCCATCGAACTTTAGAAATGGTAATATCCTATCTTATGAAAATCTTGTATGTGACTTAATTAAGAGATGAATGTTGAAGATAAGTGTTTGTACGTGATCTAATCATCCTCTTGGAGTTTGGTTTTCCCTTCGAGTCTTCATCTCTTTTCGTCACCGTTCACACCTGAGTTTGCTGCAAGCACCCAACATGCGCCATAATTCGAGCAATTGGCTTGATCCATGAGCCATCGCTTTCATGCCTACAAAAGTTAGACTTTCCTACTACCAAGATCTACAATTGAACATCAATTCCATTGACGCCTATCTCATAGGATTGGGGGTTTCAAAATCAGAAGACATATATTCCCCCCCTCGATCAGAACGGAGGGTGCACATTTTACATGCTGATAGATTTTCAACCAAAACTAAAAATTGTTTGAAGCACATGAACACTTTGGACTTTGCCTTCAGTGGATATACCCATGTATGCCTAGAAAAATCATCAATGAAAGTCACGAAGTAAAGATAATTTCCAAAAGAAGGTGTCTGCATCGGACCACAAACATCACTATGTACAAGCTGCAATTTTTGAGTAGCCCAAATTGAACCATCTTTTGGAAAGGATGAACGCTGCATTTTTCCCAAAATACAGCCTTCACAAACATGTTTTCTAGGTGCCTCAAGTTTGGGCAAAGAGGACACCATTTCAGATTTCTGTAGGCGTAGCAAACTAGCAAAATTCAGATGACCAAAGTGTGCATGCCAAAGCTTTGCATCTCACATAGCCTAAGAATCATTTACTGCACATGCCAAATCATTTACAGATCTTTCATAGTCTATGAGTTTATAAAGCCCACAACATAAAATGCCAAAAGCAATAATCACATCGCCATTTGATAGATCATGAAACATACATGTGTCATCAACAAATTTCACAAGCAAGCCAATCTTGGCTAATGCGAAAACTGATAAAAAGTTTTTCTTGATCCCTGGCACAAATAAAGCATCTGACAAAGTGAAAGAACTACCATCAACAGTAGTCAAAATGATCTTACCAACTCCCATAACAGGATAAGAGGAGTTGTTGGCACATGTAAGAGTATTCCCTGTAGGGGCAGGCTCGAGTGAAGAGAAGAAACTACGCTGCGAGGTAATATGTTTGGTCGCCCCACTATCAAAGTACCAAATATCTGAGTCTACTACAGACGTGCACTGCTCATGAGAAGATGGGTCAAAACTGCAGACAGTAGTAAACGCCCATTCTTCTTCCCGCACAAGATTAGCAGACTCTGTTTTGGTGTAGAGGCCTCTGCAACAACCATTCTAGATTCTTTCTTCTTTGCCTCTTTAGCAGCAAGTTTTGGACAGTTCTTTATTATATGATCATTCCCTTTACAGTACTTACAAAACAATTTCTACTTTCGTGATTCCTTCTAATCTTTATCTTCCTTCTTCAAATATCCAGAACTAGCAGATTTCTGCTTACTAGTTGAAGAGCTCCATTTTCCTTTGCCCTTCTGATTAGCCAGGAAAGCTTGATCTACGACTCCCGTAATGGACCTGCTCTGCCTAGACTGATCTTCTTGCAATAGAACAGAGACTAATTCCTCAAATGATAAGGCATTTGGATTGCCTTTCACCATCAACCAAAGAGTAGAAGTAAAACTCTGATATGAATTAGAAAGACCATTCAGAATGGTCTACACAAGTGAGCTATCTGGTATAACCTCATCAGCAGAAATCAACTGTTCCTTCAAGTCTTTGATCTTCGTTAGGAAATTTTCCATGTCCATAGAATCACCTTCATTCATGTGCTCACTCGGAGGTAAGCAACACGAGCCTCATTCCTAGCTTGGTACAATGTGGTAAGTGTATCCCAAGCATCCTTAGTTGTTCTACAAGAGCGAATGCGAGGAATAATGGCACGTTTGACAGACAAAGCTATCAATGCATGTGCCTATGCACCTCTGCCATCCCAGTGAATCTGCTCTGCAATAGGTGCAGCAAAAACTGCAGCAGGAATAGGAATATGCAGAATATCATCATCTCCGACACCTTTTGCATCAGCTTCAATACCTGCAGTTGTAACAGTTGTAGGTGTGATAGGACGTTTTTCGACACCCTCCATAATGTTCCGCAATCCTTTTGAAACCAATACATGTTGCATCATATAAGCCCATAATGGGTAGTTGGTACCATCCAACTTATCCTCAACAGCCAACATACGGAATACATAATTGCTTTCAGCCATGGCCGGTGACTAAAATACCATGATGCAAAAAATTGACTGTATCTCAACAAGTTGAACAGAATTGCCCAAACAAATTCTGCTAGACTTGTAGCAAACTTCGAGATGCTTATATTGGAGAAAAGAAACTGGTATATACCTTTGGCACAAAAAGATGAAATAGCTTTTATAAGCACTATGATACTGTGTTCGCAGGCCAAAACGAGCTCATATCACAATTTTGGCACTACAGAACGAAGCTGTTTTGATCTGGAAAACATGTTGAGTATGCTCACAAAAATTCGTGTGATTTTGAGATTGCAAACAGAGGAGTGTCGACGGCACCCTAGATGAAGCGACAACCTGCTCTGATACCAATTGTTGGAGATAGACGTCTGTGGAAGCACGCGAACAACACAAGGAAGGAGAAGAATCTTGGAGCACAACACACAATACTGAATGTATTACTAGAGAATGTACAAAGATATGTAGCCCATTAGGGCAATAGGCGTATATACAAGCTGGGGGAAAAAAACCTCCTAAAGAGGGAAAAAAGTACCCTGGCGGTCCTAGAGTGTTCACACACATCACTACCTAAATATATCAACAAAGAAGATGTTGTATGTGTCAAAAAAGCTATGATCCAAAAGGACTCAATCATGAAAGAACAGTCTCAAAGGAGAGAGGACCCCTCTTCTTTTTCAAAGACAACTATAGCCACAACAATGCAACCAAAGAGGCAAGTAAAACAGTACATGAGCATGGTGACATCAAATAGACAAACAAAGTGCAAGAAGAAAGAAGCTCAGGACATGAAGCAAATTTGGGTATGAAAAGGAGAGCAACCACTAGCTTGGCCACAACCATTCCCATCGAGGCAAGCCTACCATGCTAAAAAAAGCACCAAGCAACGAGGACAAGCTCAATCACAAGGTCTCCAAAAAATTTGGGTACCAAAGCAATCGATGAAGGCCAACCATAATAACGTACAAATTCGGGTGCCTAAGAAATTAGTTGCAGCTCAACAAGGACAATTACACACGTGGGTACCCAAGGAACTCTTACATGCACAAACACCACCGATCTCCCTTACAAGAAAAGTATCAACAAAGAAGCCAAGGAGAAGCAAGGCTCAGAACCAGACACAAAGATCCAAAGAAGCTCAACTCACCTCTTCAACAATAATAAGAAGACAACCATACAAAATATGGGGAAGCCAACAACACCAGTAGCACCCACAGAACCAAAGTGCCAACCGCAAGGGCTACAAAATTTATGCAACCACTCAAAGAAGAAGAAGTCACAAGTGACTTGTACACAGCCACACACAATTCTAAGATGGATCCCTATGAGGAGAAAAGACCCATTGTCATTCGGGGATCCAATGGATGCCTCCAACAAAGGCTACATCAATGTATGCCAAACAACCATGTGCCTTTGGCATAATCTTGTCTTTTGCACCATTCAGGTCATGCACTTCCAAAGTATGCATCAATATAGGGCCACATTACATGGCCGTGCATAGACACAATTGAAAATCCCAAGCACATGCGACACATTGGACATATGTAAAATATTTTTGATGCTAACACCTTTTTTCTTGTTTTATGAAATTGTTCCCAAAAAAAGGGAGAAAAAATGGACAGGATTGTGCGCTTGAAGAATCTCCAACATGAACCATCACCAAGGACATCCAAAAGCAATGGAAAAACAAGCCAATGGTCAATCACCATGCTGGAGCACTACACGCAGAGATGAATATCGATGGACCATTGACATGGTAAGAATGGAGTACTTCGACAACACTCTAACCATGATAGATTAGGAAACCTCTTCGTCAGCATACCCTTGAGCAATTTGCTCAAGAACCAAATTCTTGCACCATACTTCTTCCAATGCATTCCCCAAGTATGCACGCATATGGCCACATTCCAAGGCCGTTCACAAGGCACATATCTATTTCAATCCATGAGCTAATGCACTTACCCATCAGTCATTATGGGTCAAAAGTACTTGGCATCCTACTATGAAACTCATGTTCAAAGATCCAAGGACATCAAGGATATAACATCAGCACCTATGAAACTCATGTTCAAAGATCCAAGGGCATCAAGGGTATAATATCACTACCTACGAAACAACTCATAGTTGACAACTGCTCAAGATCAATCTTGACAACCTCTTTTGAGCAACTAACAATCTTTAAGCACAGAAATAAACCATCTAGCTCAAATCCAAGGAAGAAGTACCTACAAGGGGACGAACTCTTGCATATGCTAGCAGTGGAAAATTGAAGAACCAGACCAAGCTACATTTGAAAGATGGACTGCTACTGTGAATACATGAAGGACACTACCTCTCAAAGAACTACATGGAACAACCACTCCAACAAGGGTCTGTCCGGGACGATAGACTCGAGAGGGGGTGGAGTGTTGATACTCAAGGTCAATCGCAAGCATGGAAGCACATCAAGGAAGTGGGCACACAAGAAGAAGGAGCATGTAGGGAGCTTCAAGAAGCACATGTCAAATTTTAAGAAAGAATCCCTATAAAAATAGTGATTTTTATCACTAAAAACCATTGTAAATATCATTTTCTATTTTTGCAACTCCATTTTGTTCAGTCCAAGAATTCTTTGAGCTTGAGGAGTATTAGAAGTATCATCGTACCAATTTTCATAATTTTTAGACTCTGTTTGAGCCCCCAAATAAGCCCTGGAATCGAATTTTTAACTAGGCCAAACACTAGGTCTGGATAGGACCAGAACTACTCAAAAAACTATAAAACAGGCTGGAGAGCTCATTTTTGAGCTTAGCTTATTGTAGATTTGAGCTTTTGTAAGAGAACTCTTTTCTAATCGAAGTCCTTCCATTGTTCCACTCTTTGCTCTTACCTTGTGTGCGTGTGTGAGTGTGTGCATACTTGTGTGCTTTCACTCACGACTTGTGCCATCACTTGCTCACAGTCTTCATACTAGTCCTCATGTCTCTATGGATCGACATTTAGGAGGTGGATCTCCTCAGGTTGGTACTTACCATTGTGCTCAAGCAACACTCTCGACAAGTGGAGCGGTACAATTAGCCACCCTAGAAGGAGAGATAATGCCTAATTACATTAGTGATTGTAGAGTCAAGCTTTATCAAGAACCTCTTACTGAGGATATGCTTAGACGACTCACGTTGGCAAAGAAACATAAGAAGGAAGAAAACAGAATATGTGCGGAAGCTCGGGCAGAAGCTATAGAATGCATTAAGCACATGAAGCTAAGAAGACAAGGACAAGGGAGAGAACATTGTAACCATCTGGAAGAAACACCCAGATACCCCATGACCATGTGTCAAACAAAGTAAATTGTTCATCCTAGCATAGTGGATAGGAGACCATTCATTACAGTCATGCTAGAGCACAACAACTCTTGCCATGAGCTCAGGGCTTTAATTGATTCAAGTGCTGGGACTAGTGCGATTAGATTGTCCCACTATAAGGAATCAAGAATAGAAATGCGGCCAATCGAGGCATACCTCATACGGTTAGGGGGTATGGAAACCCCCTACATGGGTGAGGTGGACCTTCTTATCCTCATACACGAAGTGACCATGAGAGTGAAGCTCCTAGTGTGCCATGACGATGACCTAATAGAACCCCTAATCCTTGGCCAAGATTGGCTATACGATCACTCAATGGACCTAAATCTTAGACAAGGCTCCTTGCATATGAGGCCCTTGGACCAGCACTGAGTGATACCACTTGACTTCCCTAACAACACTCCCCCTAAGGTATGTAACCCACACCCCTATGAAATGCTTGCGACGGAGGACTGAAAGATCTTTGGTCAGATCCATCCGCTCAGCATGCTCCTTCCAAAGCCAACCCATGAGAGCTTGGTGCTGGATAGTTGCTAGACAGGAGGATGTCAAGAGATCTCCCTCGGGCCTTCCATTAGTGGAGAAATGGGGACCATCAGTGGTCAGGTGGGTTGCATCAATGGTCAGGTGGTCTGCATCAGCGGACAAATGGGGACCATTGCATCTTGTGTCCCATCCTCCACACTTACTCTGGAGTGGCCTAGATCTATGGTACAGAATGCCTCACTTCCTAATGGGCAAGTTTTGCAAGTGTTGGACCTCCCTTCTTTCTAAAGCAGAGTGTTATACCGACCTCTCATCCCCAATCACACAAGCATCGACCATGACTTAGGAACCCGACGACCATACCAGATGACCCAAAGATGATAGCCACATCAGCAGACTAAGAATACCTGCACAAAGTAGGTATGGGTGCCAAAACGATAGAAAACACAAACAGTTTCCAACAACACAAATAATGACAATAAGAAGTTTCTGCAGAATCTGAGGCAGTATTCAACACCTGCTCGACCTTCTCCTACCTCTTCAATGAGGATTTGAAAGATCTGGATCGCCAAGCAATACCTAAGCAATCGACCCACACCCACACAAATATGGGTACCCAAGCATTGCATTATAGCTCAAACCTCCAGCCTTGTAATATATACCCCTCAAAAATCTCTTCACCCCTCAACACCACAACATCCAATATCACCTTTTTTCCCTCAGCAGAAGCGTACCACCCACTCAACAACCCTTAGGAAATGGATACCAAAACGTATCCAAAAGCCTTCACATGTTCCATTGTACAACATAACCCCCATCCCGAATAACCAACCCCCTTGTAATAATTCGTTCACAACTTAACTTTGTATAAACTCGCCTACACTAACCCAACATCACTTGTAATAACATCTCATCAAGCAATGTATGCACTATCTAAAGCATGTAGGTGTTTAGTGACCTGCATTAGTTTTGCAAAAATCATTACATAAACCACATCACAACACTCGGCTACACGGGTTACACATTGGTTATGGAAAGAGATTGTGGTCTCACCTTATTGGGATCATGATTAATTTCCATACTAATGTGTTAATCTTTTGTAGCAGATCTCCTTCGCATTCATATCGCTCATCATGTAGATGAAAGTACCTTCTACAACTGGCCCTAGCGTGCCTATGGTCAATTTTGGCAACCTACTAGCTCAGCCATATCCTACATTGCAACCTCCGGAGTTTCAAGGATTCCTAGGACCAATGCCCATAGATGATCCTCCTGTGGGATACAATGAAAAAGTTCATAGCAATTCGCATTGGTTTCAAGGTTAAGCAGGACCCTTGGTGGATGAAGACTTTATCTTTGATGCCATGCTGTGTTTTGACAATATTAAGTGGGGGAGGTATCACTTTTTCTCTAGAGAATTTGAAGCGCTTCAAAATTCAGAAGCTTTACAACACATTTGGGCTCGAGCGACTTTTACCAAATATTTTAGTGATCTATTGCCCAAACATGAGTTTTATAGATGCCACTACTTAGTGACTACCCTTCAGGCCTTCGAGAACAAGGATTTACCCGGTACATTCATTCTTCCATCTTTGGTAAATACCCCCCTTACAAGAAGTTTTGTATTTCAAAAGATCTGATTCGGGCTCCGCTTAAGATCCACGAGATTCACACACCGAAAGAGTGCGAAAGGCTGATTCGAGAGTCCATAAAGCATGGTGATGTTTTGAAGTGGGTGGATATTTTGGCAATCACACCGGAACTCTCTAAGCTGTTGTGCATTTGTATGCAACATTTTGCATTTCCAGCCCAAGATCACTTTACTATTCCTCAAAAGTGCATCTGGTTCGGTTTGTATTTGACCACCACAGGACCCCAAACCATAGATCTGGCTAGTTAGATTATTGATCAGTTGTATCAAGCTTAGCAACGTTGGGAATGCAAACACATTATCCATGGCTGTTGCGCTCTAACTAGAACTGTCTACATGTGTTTGGCATATGATTTGCACATAGAAGGTGCAATGACTAGTGAAGAATTAAAAGCATTCAAAGTAACTACTAAGAAGGTAAGGAAAGCTAGGAAAGGAAGGGAAGGCAAGTGCATGCACAATTCTATCCCATGCTTGCAAGTTCCAGAGTCCCCGTCACCTTAGTCGTCCCCACAACAGTCTCTCACGGAAACCCCCCACACCTGCACAACCCATCCGTATATGCCTCTCATGACCTGTTATCACAAAAGGCACTAGCAGTGCGGTGACTTCTCAAGCAACCACAATTCATGAACCTACCACTACAGTAGGAGAACTTCCCACCACCGTTGGTGCAGAAGCCTTTACTTTCCCTATACCTAACTTGGAGGCAGAACCAACGAACACCACCTTTGATTTTGAAATGCAGAATGCTTTCTTCAATGAATTCCAATTCTTTGAAGGGAATTTTTTCTCACAAGAGTGTGAGCATCCCACTTACCCTACCACTCCCCCCCCCCCCCCCCCCCCCCGATCAACTGCACGAACAAGTTGTCTCCAGCTCCGAAGACAAGAGAATAGAAACCGACAATGAGGACGGAGATGATGAAGCTAGTCAGGATAGCCACAATTCTCAAGAGGATGTACCGAATGATGAACAAGAACATCAAACAAAGAAGACACGTTTGAAGCATAGGCTTACACCTTGGCAATTCAAAAATTATATCCCACTATGTAGGCACTCTGGGCATGCAAACAACTATCCACATCAGAAAGTCAAGCAATTCTCGAACAGGAACTTGCTACAGGAGGTTTCAAAGAAGCTTTCATTCAAGGCTTCAAGGAATTAGTTAAATCAGTTGGAACCAATGAAGCACTATGTTATTTGTAGAGAAAGCCACTACCAAAGTTTGACCCACGATGCATCGGTTTACTATCCAAGCTAGGTTAGTATGTTTGCATACCAACAGATGCCCAATCTTTGCACCATGCCAAGGAAGCATGACTTATTCTAGACACCCAATTTGAAGAAGTGAACATACTCATTGACTCCCCACCTCATCCTTCCACTGTAACTACCACCACCACCCTCGAAGTACCCACCACACCACTTGCTCCTCTTTCACTTCTCGTCCCTCTAGTTTCCCCAGTACAATCACCTCTCCTAGATTGTGCATGTTTATCCCAAGTACTATAGCAAAAGCCCTCATTGCCTCAACCCCTCAACCTCTTCCCGCACCCATTCAACCTATCCTTCCTCCTATGGCTCCCACCATTCCACCCAACCCATTTCTCACCCCATCCGTTCCTTTCCCATCCCTCCAAGACCTATATTCCCATTTCCCCCTCCAATGACCTTCTCACCCATCTCACCTCCCTACCCCATTGCATTCCCTCTATCCTCCCCTCTCTACCAAGCAATACACGAAACCCAATCTGTAATTTATTTGTCCACCTTTGTAAATCATATATTCACACCCACTCATGCACCCACTATCACACCACTCTTCACAATCACGACACTCGACACCACGTCCAATGACATGGATATTTCACCAGCCATCACACCATCATTCACCTCATCTATTTCCCCACCCCATTTAGGCACATCGCACTTCTCCACGGTCACCATTGCATCCACCTTTCCACCCCCTTTTCCCTTCCCCCTGCATCCACACCCACACCCACAACATTCTCACTCATCGCACCATTAATATTGTCACTCTTGATCGACACCGCTTTTTGCCAGATGTTTTCTTGCATGACACAAATAAGAGATGAATTCACATCTCTTGGGACCAACTACCAAACACTGTAGCAAAAAACTACCGATTTACAAGAGTAATTAAACCCTTTGACCATCGAGAATGCCTCACTTAACGCGTGATATCAAGAGCTACACGAGTCCTACCATTCCCTCGAATTAGAAAGCAAACACAAGATGAAGGAAGCCATTACTGATATTGACAACCTATTACGGGATCAAACAATCAGAAATGTGACCCTCGCTCAAAATATGGGATTGTTACGATGCCACCTCATAGTAGCTAAGGAAGAGAATCAGCGACTGCAAGAACATAATAGAGAAAATCTCAAAGCATCTTTGGATCAACCGGATGAACCTCTGAGTCCCAACCCGTTTAAAGCAATGCACTCTGAATCTATGCAGATATTATCAGACGTTCATGTCCGACTCTTAGAAGATTATGACAACATGAATGAAGCATATCAAAAGCTACAAAATGACCATAAATTGCTACTATCACGAACACCTACATCACAACCACCACCAGCTCCTGAGGTCACACCTCTAGAGATCATAGAGGAACTCAATACTTTACGTGCCTAAGTAGTGACTCTTCAAGTGTAGATTGCTGCTTACGTAGAGCCTCTCAGGCCATAGTCCCACCCGAACTCTCAACTGATGATGAAACTATGTCTATACCGATGGAGGAAACTTATGAAGAGGCCTATGAACCACAACCCATCCGAGGCAAACATGTCATGGCCGAAGGCCAAGACACTTTTGAACTCCCTACACCCGTATGGATGAAGTCAGTAGAAGAACTTGACGAGACCCACTCTACATGGGTGGAGGCACAGTTACATGCCATGGCTATGATAGACAAACACATTTTACAATCACTGTAATTTGCTTACTTGGCCCCTCGAAGGTATATCTCAGGCCATGAGCTTCAATATAAACCATATTTCATGTTGATGGTAGAATGTCAATTGGCAATTGAAAAGTAGATGGGCAAGAAACCATCCCATGCCACTCAGTTTGAGCGTGATGACTTGCCACAAGAAGCACAAAAAGGTCAAAACTTTCAACCCAATTGGCACCAAGAGTTACTACAGGCATATCCGGAAACGATGCACACATGGGTCAAGGCACCCTTGCATTTGAAATATAACCCATGTTGGGGACCTATGCCAAGATGCTGCTCTTGGATGGCATTCACGATCAAAGTTTAGAATAATAAAGAGTGCCATCCGTGGCTTAATTACCCATGATTCACTCCACCTCCCGAACCCACTACCATTGACTACATGATGGCCACCATTTGCCACTGGTTCCCCCGCTTACACCGCATGGATGATGTGGCCACACATATGACTGTCAAAATATTTGATATGATGCAGACTGTATTTAAAATCTTTCACTGTATCAAAGCATCGCATGTTAACACCCCAAGATTTGAGCATGGTAATCAGGACTTGGCATGTGATATGAGCACGATGCCATCGTTCCGGGTGTGATATGCTTGGCACTTCCAAATCAAGTACTTACCGACCTACTGTAAGATGACATTTGAAGAGATGTTCACCACATGGTTTTGGGAATACCATTTCGAAGTCTTCATAAGCAGGCCAACACATCTCCTTCAATTATTTGCTTGTGAACAACTCGTGTACCCCACACACTACCGACTTCCACCTCCCGATGAACCTCAGCCCATAGAGTGGGAAAAAATTGAAGCGGATCTTGCAGGAGGTATTCGCATTGCAGAGCACAACCTCGCTCATGACCTCCTACATAACTATATCATGCAGATCCCACAACAAGGATCTATCGAGAATGAGAGACGGGATAGGGAGGGGGTGTTGGCAATAGCCAAAGGCATAGATGACAAGGAATCATGTGAAGGCGGATTATGAAGAAGTCGTGGGGAGCCAGGCGGTTTAATTTTTCCAAAGAAACATGTTTTATATTAGTTTCTCAAAACTCTAAATAGTGATTTCCATCACTTTTGTATCATATGTAACATAGAAGCACACACTTTTCTAATTACATGCTCCCTTTTGTGCAAGCCGAGGAGTCCTCGAGCTTGAGGAGCTTAGGTAGAACAAGCATACCAATTTTTGCTATTTTTAGATCTTGTTTACACCTTCAAATAGTGCCTAGAACCCATTTCTTAACTATGCAGGACACTAGATGTGAAACCGGTCAAATCTAGTAAAGAAACTATAAATAGAGCTAGAGAGCTCATTTTTTAGGCTAGCTAGTGTACTTGTATGAGTTAGTGTGAGCTTGAGCTTGTAAGAGTGTTCTTGAGTAATAGAGTCCACTTTCAACCTGCCATTGTATCTTGCTTGTCTCTTTATTGTGTGTGTATGTGTGTGTGCATCTCTATGCTTCTCACCTGCACTCTCACTACATCTCACGTTCACAATCTTTATATCACTCCTATCTCTTCTGCGGATTGACATTAAGGAGGTGGAGCTTCTTAACATGGTGCTTACCATTGTGATAAAGCAACATGTCTTCTGACTTTAATGCATTTCTGGCAGAATGTGGGATAAAACATCAGTGTACAGTGTCGTATACACCTCAGTAGAATGTAGTTTCTAAACGGAAGAACATGTCACTCATGGAGATAGCAAGGTGTGTGGTCAAGGGTCAGTCTTTACCACATAGTTTCTAGCTTAAGGCTATCATGTGTGCAACATATGTACTTAATGGGTGTCCCACTAAAGCACTGTAGTCTATCACTCCATGTGAGGCTTGCCATGGTCGCAAGCGATCTCTTGTTCATCTGCATGTTTTTGGTTGTCTGGCATATGCTTTAATGCATGAACAACATCACAAGAAATCGGATGATAAAGGAGTAAAATGTATTTTTGTTGGGTATAGTTCTAAAAGCAAAGGCTATCGTCTGTATCATCCATAGACTAAATGCATTTTGGTTAGCCGTGATGTTGTTTTTGTGGAAGATGCTATTCAGCTTTTACTTTCATGTACGAAAGAGCCATCTCTTAGCTCTAAAGGAATGTATGATACTTTGCTACCTCTTTTTACAAGTGGACAGTCTAGTGCTAGTCCTATTGAGGAAACTTCTGAACCTTTGTAGGTTTCATGTGATGATGTAGATTATTCCATTTCTGATGCAGATTTACATGATGCACTTGTTGATGAGAGAGCTGATATTGAGGAGGCAAAAACTATGCCAAAATGGCTAGTACAGACTTTGCGTGATAGCAAATTAGATGCACCTCTATGTTACCGTTAGTGTCCATGTGAAAGGCCAAATGGCCATCGGACACTTCTTTGTATATGTTCTTTAATAAAACATATAGTGGCCTGGTCAGTCACAGTCTGTAAGTTCGACCGCATTTGTAACACCTAAGAAGTCTGTCTTCGTGCTTCCTATGTACTGTGTTATCTACGTATCTACAGCCTCTCTTGAGGAGTGTTGTGTGCGGCCTCAGGAGCTCAGTTTTCTACTCCGAGCATATCGTCGTGGAGCTCTAAAGAAGGAGAGCGCACTGTGGTGCATCGCTAACGAAATACTTCACTGGTATTAGAGCAGTCTGAGGCAAAAACTTTGTTTCTTTTGTGCGAGCGAAGCGAGCACCCCCCCCCCCTCCCCCAGGCTTTCGACTAAGGCGGCGACCAAGGCATAGACCTTGGCATACCTTGTCATCCGAGTCACCGAAGTCACCGTTGGTGCCGTTGGCTGTGCGCGAGGGAGGACCTCAACGATCAAGGAATATAGAGGTTCCCGGTACTTCCCGGGAGGTCACCCATCCCAGTACTATTCCCCCCAGAGCTCGCTTAACCGTGGCAATCTCTTGCCACTAAGCTACACTCTTGTGGTGTTTGAAGAAGGGGAAAGACTAAGGTTGACATTACCTTGAACAAGTTTTGGTGCCTCAAAGCTTCATTTTTTGCTTTCAAAGCTTATTTCTGAAGCAATTTTGGGGGGTCTTTTGGAGCCATTTTGGAGTACTTTCGCACATAGTTCTCTTCACACAGGTCCAAGAACATCAAGAAGAGTGTTCTTTGTACTTCTCAGAAAGTAAATATCAACCTTTGGGGTTGTATTTTCAGCCACAGTCGTAAAACTACAGGTTTCTCGAGAGGTTTTTAGTTTTGGTGGGAGCAGCTGCTGCAAATTTATGCAGGTTTTTAAAGCCTAAAACATCAGAGTTGACAGACACTTGCAGGTGCTATTGGCTAGTTTCTGGGCTGTGTATTCAGCCTTTTAGTGTCATTTTACTGCATATATTGAGCACATACACACCATGTACGCTTCTGTGGATACCGCTTATGTATGTCCATGTGGTCATTGATATAGTGGTTATGTTCTTTGCATAAAGCCTTTTACGTTTGATAAAGAGGGTCGTGGTGAGGTTTTCTTAACTAGGAGACACCCAAATGTCGGGGTCTCTTCGGTGATGCAGGTGGAAGACTTACCCAGCCTCGCCATAGGAGATGTATGATAGTTGTTCATAGGTGCTAGATAAGCCTAATTGGCTTCTATTGGGTAACTGATTATATACAGTGGGGTCAATGATTCACTATGCAGGTAGACATGTCAGTACTTGCAGTTTTATGATACTTTGACACTGGTCATATGCTAATTTTGCAGAGGATACTCTGGCAAAATTTTTCCAGATTTCTGGTTTAGTCAACTATACAGTGGTCGATTTACTCCTTGATACAATTATTTGTTGGTGTTTGGACTCTTCTAGCTCCATTATCATTATGTTCAGTTCTCTACGATCATGGCATCACAGATCTTAGGCACATCCGGTGGATCAAGGTCTAGTGCTAATGTTCCGAGGAGGAGCTATAACTTGCAGGGCAAAGACCATTTTGAGATCCGAAAATTTCATGGCACAAACTTTGCTCTATGGAAGAATCAGATTAAAGATGTGCTGATTCAAAGGAGACAATGGAAGCCAGTAAATGGGATTTCAAAGAAGCCTGCTGACATGGATGAAGATGATTGGGATGAGTTAGATGAAATGGCCAGGTCTACCATTCGCTTGCACCTGGCAGATAATGTTTACTTTACAGTATTAGACTGTGAAAGTGCAGAGGAGCTTTGGAAGAAGTTATGCAATACATATGAAAAAGAGACGACATCAAATAAAGTGTATCTGATGAGAAAATTATATGACCTTCGTATGAAGGACACAGATAGTGTTGCTGCTCATCTAAATGAGTTTGATGGTATATTCTCCCAGTTACAGGCTCAGAAAATGGATATGGATAATGAAATGAAAGCAGTATTGCTGTTATGCACCTTGGCATCATCATGGGATACATTTTGCACAGCTATTAGCAACAGTGCACCTGGTGGTAAACTCGTCTATGATGACATATGTGGAGCACTCTTGAGTGAGGAAATTCGTAGAAAATCTATGGTTGACACTCAGAGTGGAGATTCATATAATGTTCATGATTCTTACCAAGGAAATAATCAACAACGTGGCAGGAGCAAGAACAAGGAAAAGAATGGTCAACGGAATAAGAGTAGAAGTAAATCAAGGAAGAGGGATATCGAATGCCATTATTGTCATAAGAAAGGACACATGAAGAAAGACTGTTATGCATTAAAGAATGCTAAAGGTAAAGGACAGAATGTTGATGGGCATGTTAAACAGTTACCTGCACCATCTACTTCGACTGTGAAGATTGAAGAAATTAATGCTATTTCTGATGACGCTGATGTGTTGACACTTGATAGTACTGTGCCATCTGAGGCACTTATGGCTGATTCTCTTTCCCACACATGGCTGCTAGATTCTGGTGCTTCTTTCCATGTGACACCACATAGAGAATGGTTCTCTAATTATGCAGCAAAGTCTCTTGGTACTGTGAGACTTGGTGACTCTTACCATTGTGATGTTGTGGGGATTGGAGATGTGGTTGTGCAGTTCATTGATGGTTCAAAATTTACTATGCATAATGTACGCCATGTACCTCAATTATCACGCAGTTTGATGTCAGTTGGTCAACTTGATGACCTTGGTTACAAGGTGGTCTTCTATGCTCAGTCCTTTTGTATATCAAAGGGCAATATGGTTATTGCAAAAGGAAGCAAAGTTGGCTCACTTTATCCTTTATTTGTATCACAGAAAGAACACTTGTTAGCTGTTACTGAACAGCCTATGGCTTGTATTTGGCATGGTCGTTTGAGCCATATATCTCGTAGTGGAATGGAAAATCTTTCTCGTTCTGGCTACTTACCTATGTTATCTTTCTCTGATTTTTCATTCTGTGAGCATTGTCAATATGGAAAGCAAACTAGAAATGTGCATAGAACGCACATTGACTCTTCAATTTAGCCTTTAGATCTCGTTCATACAGATGTGTGTGGTCCTATGCCCACTAGGTCCTTAGGTGGTTCTCTTTACTTTGTCACTTTCATAGATGATGCTACTAGAAAAGTCTGGGTATATCCTATCAAATCAAAGGATGATGTATTCCCTACTTTCAAAAAATGGCTTGCTTCAGTTGAGACTGAAAAAGGAACTAAGCTTAAGGCTTTACGTTCAGATAATGGGGGTGAGTATACCTCACATGAATTCAGCCTTTTCTGTCAGTCTAGAGGGATTCGTAAAGAGTTTACAGCTCCTTATAAACTAGTACAGAATGGTGTGGCTGAGAGGATGAATAGAACTATTCAAGATAGAGTAGTCTCTATGTTGCATCATGCAAACCTCTCACAAGGTTTTTGGGCAGAAGCAGTATTGACTGCAGTTCATGTGATTAACCTTTCACCTAGTACTGCCAAAGGTCTAAAAGTGGCACAAGAGTTATGGACAGGGAAACCACCATATTATGATCATCTTTGAGTTTTTGGGTGTGAAGCATATGTTCATATACCCAAGAATCTTAGACAAAAGTTGGACCATAAGTCAAAGAAATGCGTTTTTCTTGGATATGATCGAGAAGGACAATTTGGATATTGCTTATGGGATCGTGAAACACGGTCAGTGATCAGAAGTAGTGATGTCATTTTTAATGAGTCTAAGATGCATAAACAGCCCATTAAGGAGGTTGAAGTGAGAAGAGTACTAGTCCTCCGGTTAGCATGCATAAAAATGCTGCACATAGGGATGTTCAAGAGAATGTCCATTCAGATCAGTCTGCATATGTTCCTGTTCAGCAACCATTGAGACGTTCTGCACATGTCTCATATCCACCTGATAGATATGTTCCAGGTTTGGACTTTGTTATGCTAACAGATGCCAGTGAGCCTTCTTGCTACAAAGAGGCTATGCAGACAGAAGATCACGTCAAGTGGGAGCGTTCCATGAAGAGTGATTTGGATTCTATTCACAAGAATGGTACTTGGGACTTAGTACCTTTGCCAAAGGGTAGGAAAGCTTTACCATGTAAATGGTGTTGGGGATGTAAGGGTCATGTGACCTTACCCCCATATTTATATATATACATCATATATAGAGCATTGCCTCAAGAGAGATCATTATGTGGGTTTCGAGGCTCCCACGCATATCCGCGCGTCGTTCCTCTCTTCTCTCTCATTCCATCTCCTCCTTTCTCCTCTTCTTCTGCACACCAAAGCCCTTCATTGGTATCAGAGCATGCTGAAGGCTTGTGTGCAACAAGCTTCAATGGAAGCTTAAGTGAGAAGAGGTAGAAGTGCAGGTCGGCATCTCTTGATAGCTATTCAGTATTTCGGTCATAACTCGAGCTAGGAAGCTCGGATTGACGCGTTTTAAAGTTCTGTGCGTAGCTAACACAGAGAGCTACAACTTCACAGAAGGGCGCAAAACCTGGTTCGGACTTCTGAAGTGCCGAAAATTCGAAAAACGCAGAGAATTGTAGAAAGCGAATCTACATTGAGTAGGACAGCAGGTCGGTTTTTTTGTCATAACTTGAGTTCTACAGCTCGGAATGCGATGATTCAACTTGCTGCTCGTAGCTTGGAAAGATAGCTACAACTTTGTAGAAGAAGTCAGATCCAGATTCTGAGTGTTAGGTTGCCGAAATTGCAGAATACAGAGCAGTACTGTTGCAAGTGAAATTGAAATTGACAGCAGGTGCTTGTCTTAAGCATATCTTGAGCTACGCACCTCCGATTGAGGTGTTCTTTATCTCGTTACGTAGCCAAGAGTTAGATCTTGAAGTTTGCTGAAGACCAAAAGTTCAGATTCAGAGGTTATCACCTCTGAAACAGCAAAACACAGAGCAGTAGATTTTTGTCAAACGAACCCTAATTGCACTTGGAGGTTGAATTTGCTTTGGAACTTCTTCGAGAGAGAATTTATGGTGTGCAAGCTCTTATTTTCAGAGCTTCAAGACATTGTACATGTATGATCATTGTGGTAGCTCCTCCATATGAGAGTAGAGCATGATCTTGTCACGCGTTTGGCATGTAAGATGACATTGTGGTATACTCTTTTTGAGGTTTATGTCATCATGAGTTTGATCATGGATGTATAGTGGCATTGTGGTCTACATCTTGCTTTTGCCACTTGGTTATGGATTTACTTGCCGGTTGCACATACTTTTGTGAGAGTTGATTTTGGATCTTGTTTGGTACTTGTATCTTTTGTTTTCTTTGCAGGTACATGATCCAGATTGGAGCCTCAGTTACACGTTTGTTTGTCACCGTTATTAGCATTTGGTCATTGATTGATATATATTTGCCAGTGTGATTCTTGGCATATGTGGATGGTGATTCCCACATGGTTATTTTGGTTCTAGAGTCCATTTTACAAAGGAGATGCTGCCGAAATTTCGACAACTTTTATGCTAGAAGAGAACTCTAGTGGATCTTGAAGCTTTTGCGATAGCTTTGGATCATTGACTATCTCCATTCACTTGGATTTGGTCACAGGTTGTTTGTGACAAGTTGGACCATCTTGCAGGATTTATTCTTGAGTGGGAGTTGTAGTGCCATTGTATTGGCGTGTATTGCCATTAGTTTTTTGGCACATGTAGTTGCCATTATCCTCTTGATTTATATCAGTGACAGGTGATGACAGATTATTCATTGTTCTTTGCTGATTGGTTATCTTGTTTGATTGCTCAGTTTTCAGGGGATACTCTGTCGAATTTTTCCCAGGATTCTTTCACATCTATTTGGTCCCTTTGGAGACTTGGTGAGCAGGCTTATGCTCATGGTTTTATATGCATGCTAGATGCATGGTTATGTGACAGGTGGTTCACATAGTTCCTTCTCCATCGAGACATTTGTGATATGACTTATGCATATGGATATGCAGGTGTGATCCTATTCAGGATAGAGTATTGTTTCTAGTCTCTTATTACATTGCTAGTCTTGGATTGCCAGCATGGTGTCTTCTCGATTTGATGGCACTGACTTTCCGAGATGGAAAGCTCAGATGTGGCATACATTGGTTCGTGCAGGGTTACACGTGTATGTGCATAGAGATGCACAGAGGCCTCGTGACATGCCCGACCACGTATGGATGGATATGGATGCATTGGCCAGCTCCACTATCCGATTACAGCTTGTGGATTCTATATATGAGTCTGTTATGTATGAGGAGACGAGTAGTGCATTATGGCAGAGACTACATGATATGTATGCGAGTCCATTGACTCATGTGAGACATAGATCATATCGACGACTTCGATGTTGGCATTGTGGTCATGAGGGCCATATTCGACGATGTTGCTTCAGGCGGATGCGACGACGACGTCAGAGATATGCATGTGATGCAGGTCAGGTAGTAGTTTCAGGAGAGTCTATGGCAGTTGATTATGCCAGTGATGGTGATATCACTTTCTCCTATGGTTTATCTTTGGATTCCTCTTATTCATTGGATGGCACACATATGGCTTGGTTGCTTGATGCATTAGCCAGTTTTCATGTTACTCCATATCGTGAGTGGTTTTATCGATTCTCAGGTGAGAGTCGTAGATGTGTGCAGTTGCCTGATGGTACGATATATGATATTGAGGGTGCAGGAGATGTATGTCTTATGCTACCTAGTGGAGCATCACTTATACTCAGACATGTACGCTATGTGCCTTCATTCCCTATGAGCTTGATTTCAGTTAGCCAGTTACAGGAGAGCAGATATTATGCATTCCTTGGTGAGCATCATTTTCAGTTGCAGTTGGGACAGCTTATGCTTGTTAGAGGTGCCAGGGTTGGGCACATGTATCCACTGCAGGTACTTCATGTGAGAGACAGTCTCGTCTCAGTGGGAGTTCAGCCTTATGTGCGATGTGAGACTCGTCATGTCTCATTTTGTCTACCTACAGATAGGTCTATTGACATTCATGATGCACATGTATGGCAGGATTCAGATGCTCAGATGGATGCATATGTAGAGCATGGTTTGGTTGATCATATGGATGCTCATATGGAGCATACTTTGGATGATCAGTTGGATGCTTTAGAGCATGATGTGGATGCTCATGTAGAGCATTGTGATGATACTCAGTTAGAGTGTGATCATCAGTTTGATCTTGGTGTTGATGTTGTGCATTTAGCTCATATGGAGCATGATGATACACTTGGTGTGGTAGAGCACGATAGCTCTCATGATACACAGTGTATGGTAGAGCATATTAGCTCTCATGATGCACAACTAGATACATCCTTGGTTGTGAGCATGGCTGATTTAGATGCTGAGGAGTCAGCAGTTATGTAGTCATTCTTGGATTCGCTCATGCCAGATGTTGACATAGATATATCAGGACATGTTGGTCTTGATGATAGTGCTTTGGATGCCTTGGATATAGGCATGGCCGACATACTTAGGTTAGCCAGGATAGCACATGTTTCGTCAGCATTCGGGAGTCTGATATACGAGTTGTTATGCTCGAGACCAGACATTGCAATTGCTATTGGAGCATTTGCACTTGGAGTTGTCAGTCGTTCGATGATTGACATAGGCATGGAGCGAGTGGGAGCTTTGCAGGAACTTCATCAGTTCTTGCATCAGTCAGATGTGAGCTCGACTCTTACTTGTATGAGTCTAGAGCAGTTTGAGGTGCATGGATACACCTTGTTCGAGGCAGTTGGTGTAGGCTGATCTGGTATGGGTTGAGATCCAGACTCTTCCTGTATATTATTGTATAGTCCTACATCATTCTTTGTATATTTTTCCACTTATGGTCACATTGACCCTTAAGTGGGAGATTGTTGGGGATGTAAGGGTCATGTGACCTTACCCCCATATTTATATATATACATCATATATAGAGCATTGCCTCAAGAGAGATCATTATGTGGGTTTCGAGGCTCCCACGCATATCCGCGCGTCGTTCCTCTCTTCTCTCTCATTCCATCTCCTCCTTCCTCCTCTTCTTCTGCACACCAAAGCCCTTCAAATGGGTATATAAGCTGAAATTCACATCAGATAGTGCTTCTCCAAAATATAAAGCACGACTTGTTGCAAAGGGTTTTAAGCAACAACATGGTGTTAATTTTGAGGAAATCTTCTCTCCTATGGTCAAGATGACTACTTTGCGCATGTTGCTTGGATTCGTTGTAATGGAGGACTTAGAGCTAGTCCAAATGGATGTGAAAACAGCTTTCTTGCATGGAGATCTTACAGATGAGATCTATATGGAACAACCAGAGGGTTATGTAGTTCCTGGCAAGGAAAGTCTAGTTTGTAAGCTCAAGAAGAGCTTGTATGGACTTAAACAGTCTCCTAGACAATGGTACCAAAAGTTTGATGCTTTTATGAAGTCCCAAGGCTATTCTTGGAGCAATGAGAGTCATTGTCTCTACACAAAGAGATGCTCTGATGGCAGCTTGATATGCTTGATACTTTACGTCGATGATATGTTGATTGCTGGGAAGTCCTCTTATGATTTGTCAATTCTCAAAAGGAAGTTGAGTCAGACATTTGATATGAAGGATTTGGGGGATGCCAAACATATTCTTGGCATGCGCATTACTCGTGATAGGAGTAAAAGATGCATATACTTGTATCAAAGTGAGTACATATGCAGGGTGGTAAGGCATTGAGTACACCTTTACCCACATATGTGAAATTGAGCAAGGATGACTGCCCCAAATCAGATGAGGAAAAGGAATTCATGACCAAAATTCCTTATCAGTCTGCTGTTGGTAGTCTCATGTACGCTATGGTATCTACGAGACCAGACATTGCATTTGCAGTGGGAGTTGTGAGCAGATATATGTCTAATCTTGGCAAGAAACATTGGGAAGCGGTCAAGATGATTTTGAGATATCTGAGTGGCACTAAGGACAAGTGTCTATGCTTAGGTAGAGGGAAAACATCCATTATTGGTTACATAGATTCTGACTATGCTAGTTGTGTAGACAATTGTAAGTCTACATCAGGGTACATTTTTCATTTTGCTGGAGGTACTATCTCTTGGAGATCTCGTCTTCAAGAATGTACAGTTGTTTCCACCACAGAAGCAGAGTATGTTGCAGCAAGTGAGGCCTGTAAGGAAGCATTGTGGCTTTCTCGTCTTGCTTGTGATATGGATTTACCTCAGCATGTACCTCACTTGCTTAGTGATAGTCAGAGTGCCATTGCTTTGGCTAAGAATCCGGTCTATCATGCAAAGACCAAGCACATTGAGGTGAGGTATCACTTCATTAGAGATTGCTTAGCCACTGAATGCATTATTCTTGAGAAGGTTCACACTCGCGATAATGGTGCAGATGCTTTGAGTAAAGCTCTACCACATGATAGCTTTCGACACTGTTGTCACTTGATGAGGGTTACTTGATTCTTCATCTTACGCAGTCACTTGTATACTGTGTAACATGCCCATCAGGTGGGAGGTATAGTTTGTATACTTACACTCAGGTATTCTTTATCATTCTTTATTTTTCTCCCATAGTTACTCTGGCCATATTGGCCTTTAGTGGGAGATTGTTACCGTTAGTGTCCATGTGAAAGGCCAAATGGCCACTAGACACTTCTTTGTATATGTTGTTTAATAAAACATATAGTGGCCTAGTCAGTCACTGTCTGTAAGTTCGACCGCATTTGTAAGACCTAAGAAGTCTCTCTCTTCGTGCTTCCTGTGTACTGTGTTTTTTGCGTATCTACAGCCTCTCTTGAGGAGTGTTGTGTGCGGCCTTAGGAGCTCAGTTTTCTACTCCGAGCATATCATCATGGAGCTCTAAAGAAGGAGAGCGCACTATGGTGCATTGCTAACGAAATACTTCACTCTATCATATCATACTCGATCAGGCTCTCGTAGTGCTTCTTTTGCATCAGATTGCTATGCTATCATTGCCTCTAGCCTCGTTGATGAGAATGAGCCTGTTTCTTTTGATGAAGCACAAAATTCTGAAAATTGGATGGTTGCAATGCAATCTGAATATGATGCTATCATGAAAAATGGTACCTAGTCTTTATATGACTTGCCTCCTAGCAAGAAGGCCATTGACATTAAGTGGGTATACAAGCTGAAGTGTAAGCCTCATGGAACAATTGGCATGTATAAGGCTAGGCTTGTTGCAAAGGGTTATGCACATGAAAGAGGCATTGATTTTGATGAGACCTTTGCACCTACATGTTGAATGACTACTCTTTGTAGCATATGTGCACTTGCAACTCATCGTGGTTGGAATGTACATCAGTTGCACATTAAAACAACATTTTTGAATGGTGACTTGCATGAAGAAGTGTATGTTTTTCAGCCCCTTGTCTTTGTGCAAAAAGGGAATGGAAACTAGGTGTGGAGGTTAAAGAAGGCAAGCACCACGTGCTTGGTATGAAAAGATACATGCCTATCTGATTGCACATGGTTAAACTAGGTGTGGTTTAAAGCAAGCACCACGTGCTTGGTATGAAAAGATACATGCCTATCTGATTGCACATGGTTTTGAGAACAGTCCAATTGATAGCACCTTATAGTCTAATTTGCATGCCTCAATTGAGATGTCTGATTTGGGACATTGGCATCGTTATTTGGGAATTGACTTTATGCAAGTTGATGGTGGAATGGCTTTGTGAAACGAAATATATTGACACATTATTGCAGCATTTGGCCTTGAAGATTGTAAGTCTATTGCCAATCCTATGGAGACACATTTACGATTGAGTCTTCATGATGCTGGAGATGCATTTGATGCTATTCTCTATGAACAGGTTGTTGGATGATTGATGTACTTATGTATTACTTAGTCACATATTTAGTTTGCTATCTCATAGACGAGCAATTTTATGCATTGTCTAGGTGTCAAGCATTGGCAGTCGATTAAACGCATCTTTTGCTACCTGAGTGGTACTCAACTACTTGGGTCATTTTATCCCAAGATGGGATCACTACCAGTAGATTTGCATGCTTTTTTTGACTCTGAATGGGATAGTTGTTATGACACTCCTCTGTCCACTAGTGGTTTTTGCTTCATGCTTGGTAGCTCATGCATATCTTCGTTGAGCAAGAAGCAGCCTACTATGGCCACTTCTAGTTGTGAGGGTGAGTGTAGGGTAGCTTTCACAGTGATAGTTGAGTGTGTGTGGCTTAGATGCCTTATGGTTGATTTGGGTTTTGGTTAGTTCTGCCACCACCATCTTCACTGACAGTCAGAGCACATTGGCAATTGCGAGGAACCCAGTGTTCCATGCTCGCACTAAGCACATTGAGGTGCATTATCATTATGTTAGGGAAAGGTTCTTTGCTGGAGATATCAGCTTGGCATATGTGCCCACACAGGAGCACATTGCATACCTTTTCACGAAGGCTCTACCTAGGGAGAAGTTTGAAGCTTTCTGCAAAGCTTTGGGCCTACTTACTTTCGCGGATTGATTCCGCATAGCTTGGCATTTCCTTATACATGAGTGCCAACTCCTTGTTCATCGCATCACTCTTAGGGGAGATTTGTTGATATATTTAGGTAGTGATGTGTGTGAAAACAATAGGAGCAGTTTTCTCCCTCTTTATGAGGCGTTTTCCCTTGGCTTGTATATATGCCGATAGCCCTAACGGGTTACTTATCTTTGTACATTCTAGTGGTAATACATTTAGTATTGTGTGTTGTGCTCCAAGCTTCTTCTTCCTTGTGCTATTCACATGCTTTTGTAGACGTCTAACTCCAACAGAGACCTCTGCAACAACCATTCTAGTCTTTGTTGCCTTTGTCTCTTTTGCAGCCAGTTTTGGATAACTCTTTATGAAATGATCATTTCCTTCACAATATTTGCAAAACAATTTCTTCTTTTTTGTTTTCTTCTCATATTTGTCTCCCTTCTTCCATTGTGCATCATTAACCGGTTTCTTCTTACTAGTAGATGAGCTCCATTTACCTTTGCCCTTCTGATTAGTTAGGAAAGCTTGATCTACAACATGCATAATGGACCTATTCTACCTGGATTGATTTTTTTGCAACAAAACAGAGACTAAATCCTCAAATGTTAAAGCATTTGGATTGCCTTTCATTATGAAATCGAAGAGTAGAAGAAAAACCCTAATATGAATATGGAACAATCTGCACAAGTGAACTATCTAGTAAGACGTCATTATCAAAAATCAACTGCTCCTTCAAATCTTTGATCTTTGTCAAAAAATTATGCATAGAATCTCCTTCATTAATGTGCTCACTCCCTAATTATTTCTGAAGGTAAGCAACATGAGCCTCATTTCTTGCTTAGTATAAAGTGGTAAGTGTATCCCAAACATCCTTTGCTATTTTACAAGAGCGAATGTGAGGGATAGATGGATCCAAAGGCAAAAAGGTGTGTATTTATTGCATATGACAACAATCAAAAGGGTTACAGGTTATACAACCCTACCAACAAAGGATTCTTGGTAAGCAGAGATGTAGTTTTTGATGAAAACAATTCATGGTATGAAGATTCATGCAAAAAGGTCAATTTACCCTATGATCTTGCAGAAGATTTTCCAAATCTTGGTAGAGAACAACCAGAGATTGAAGAACAAGACACCTCAGAGGATGATGAAGAATCTCATATGGAAAAGATAAAATCATGGAAGTCTAAAGGTAAAGCAAATTTGTAGGAACTTGGACATGAGGCAAAGTCATCACATCATGGCCTAAGAAGATCTATGAGGGAAAAGAAAAAACCTAAAAGGTATGGGTTTGACACCTCATTAGTAACTAAACATTCTATCTACATAGCACAAGACATAAACCAAGAGAAGCCATCATCCTTTGAAGAGGCCAAAGCAAAATCAGAATGGAAGCATGCAATGAAGGAAGAGATTGAAGCACTTGAGGAAAACAACACTTGGGATTTGGTGCCCAAGACTTCATCCATGAAGGTAATAGGCTCAAGATGGGTCTATAAACTCAAGAAGAATTCTGATGGTTCCATTAACAGGTATAAGGCAAGGCTTGTAGCAAAAGGCTTTGCACAAACTCAGGGAATTGATTATGAGGAGACCTTCTCTCCTGTGGCAAAGATGCCTACTATTAGGGTTTTGCTTAGTATTGCCTCTTCCAAGAATTGGAAGATACTTCAACTAGATGTAAAGAGTGCATTCTTGAATGGTTGGATAACAGAAGAGGTATATATGGCACAACCACCTGGTTTTGAGAATCAAGTTTATCCTGATTATGTGTGTAAACCTAACAAAGCATTGTATGGTCTCAAGCAAGCTCCAAGAGCTTGGAATTTCAGGCTTGTTTCATTCTTGCAGGACAAAGGCTTTCAACCAAGCAAGGCAGATCCTTCACTCTTTATCAAAAAGAGTAATTCTGAGGTCATCTACCTATGTGTATATGTAGATAATATTATATTGACAGGAAATGATGCAGATGGTATGAAGAAGATTAAAGATCAGATGAGAGAAGAGTTCAAGATAAGTGATTTGGGTTCACTTACCTACTTCCTAGGTTTGGAAGTTGTCTACAAAGATCATGGTGTGTTTCTCACTCAAAGAAAGTACATTAAGGACATGTTGGCAAAATTCAAGATGCAAGATTGTAAGATTGCAGGTGCTCCAATGGAGGTCAATCACAAATTGAGCTCACATGAAGGTGAACTCATAGAGGACATCACATCATATCAAAGTCTAGTGGGTAGTCTCAACTATGCCACATTGACAAGAGTAGATATATGTTACAGTGTGAGTGTGCTAAGTCAATTTATGCACACACCAAGGAAACCACATATGGATGCTGCCAAAAGGATTCTCAAGTATCTCAAAGGAACCATAAATGAAGGACTTTATTATCCTTATGTATTTGATTTAGGTTTGAAGCTATTTTCTGATGCAGATTGGTCTGGCTCCAAGGAAGATAGAAGGAGCACTTCAGGTTATCTTACCTTTGCAGGTTCAAAGCTTATTTCATGGTCATCCAAGAAGCAACCCAGAGTTGCTCTCTCTTCTACTGAAGCTGAATACAGAGGTCTTGCCATAGCTACTCAGGAAGCTATGTGGATGAAGACATTACTCAAAGATCTTGGATTGGAGTTTGGAACTCCAACTATTTATGGTGACAATATGAGTTCTATCCATTTGGCTGCTAATCCTATTTTTCATGAAAGGACTAAACATATTGAAGTTCATTATCATTATGCACGCGAGGAGGTTCTAAGCAAAGACATTCAAATATCATATGTGTCCACTCATCAACAATGTGCAAATATTCTAACCAAAGCATTGGATGGTACAAAGCTTTGCAAGTTCAAAGCCATGATTGGTTTGCAAGTAATTGGAAGATTGAAGACCTCAAGCATACTTGGCTTGAGGGGGAGCTATTGGAGCAAGTCTATGACAAGCCTAAGTATTGGCTTGAGTCCCATAAAGTCATGGAAGAAGCCTTAAAATGAAGACAATGTAAAGTTCACTTGTGAACTACCTCTTGTAACTTTTGAATACTTTACTTAATGTAAAAGTGAAAGAATCTTAAGTGGTTGAGTCTGCTTGATCAAAAAGGGAAAGAGGAGCCATGAATTCGTGATTTGTGGTAGATAGAGAATCAAATCAATCACTAATTGATTGGAGAGTGATTGAGGGAAGTTAGCCTCCCAAGATCAACTATAAATACATGGTAGTCCTAGTCATGGTCATGTGAAGACCTCCAAGAGCTGATCTTTATGCCATATCAAGGTGTAATTACAAGGCACACATATGTATCAATAAGTCCATTATATTGTACAATCAATATACTTTCATTTTCATGATCATTTGAGTTCATATTTTCATGTTCTTGTGAAGTGTACTACTCACTGCCATATCTCTCAGTTTTGTCAGTCAGATTGCAGAGATAGTTTCTCTGATCTTGGTGCATCATTTTCAGTGATTTAACTTACTAAAGTTATATCTATAAATCTACTATATGCTCACCAATTTTTGTTTCATTTGGGTGTTTCAAACTTTAGTTATGCTTAGTTGAAGTCAATCCTATCTGTTCATTTTCACTTCTCTATCAGGTATCCAACTTTTTTACTCACCTTGTCAGAGCTGTTTCTCAGTGTGTACTTATCCAAATTCAATGATTTAAAGCTTGTTGGATTCAGCATACTGTCTAGTATTAGCCTACAAATTTTCATAATCATGCAGTTCTTAAATCTGGAGTTATGTTCATGTTTCTACTCATTGGTCTCATTACTATAGCAGCTCGTGAAAATCGGGATGATGTCATCAGTTGTTAAACATCATTCTCAATGTGTGGTTCATTATTTTTTATGAGATTACTCTTGAAAGTTAGATCTTTAAGTTAACTAGACTTCCCCAAAATGAATTAAGCTAACTACTGCTGTGCTCAGAGAATTATTTGAAATACTGGACAGGTGTATGAACCAAAATAGCAAATTCTTCACCTCTGAGCTAACTCCAACTTATTTGTTTTGATCTATCTTTTTGAGAGTGATCTTCCAAGGTACATAGGGTGTCTAATACATCCATTGGAAAGCTAAAAGGGCCCACCACATACTCTTGGAGTTCATTTGGCTGGTGTAGATCAAGGATTTTGCAACACCTCTTGATCTTCAAGCACATACCTATCCATCTCTTCACAAAACTCCACCACAATCGATAAATTTTGGTCCACCTTTCTCCATTCACCCATCCCAATTTTCAAAACCTTGTTTGGCTATCCTTTGATTATCCCTTCACATAAAAAGAAGGCAAGAAAAGGAAATTGAGTGAGACTTGCATTAAAAAAAGGATCAATAGATGCACATATCAAACAAAGATCAACACATGCATATGTGAGACACAAAAAAGTCTTAGTGTCGAATAATCTAGTTGCATATACCAGACACAAAAGAATCTTAGTGGCGAATCATTTAGAGTGTGATTTGTGAATTTCTTAATTAGTGGAGTGATGCAGTGAACAAGGAGTTGGCACTCATGTATGAGGAAGTGCCAAGCTATGTGGAATGAAATCAATTCATAAAAGGTGTAAAAACTTCAAACTTCTCCCTAGGTAGAGCCTTTGTGAAAAGGTCTGCAACATTATCCTATGTGGCCAAATAGGCCAAACACATCTCTCCAATAGAGAGTCTCTCCTTTACATAATGCTAGTGCACCTCAATGTGCTTTGTGTGAGCATGGAACACTGGGTTTCTTGCAACTGGCAATGCACTCTTGCTATCACTGAAGAAGGTGGTGGAAGAAGACTAACCAACACCCAAATCATCCAAAAGGCATGTGAGCCACATACACTTAATAACCATCGTAAATCATTGTAAAACTTGCCCTATTGTATATTGCAGGCTACAATTATATGCTATCTTTGTTGTTTTGCTACGTTCTTCCATACTTAGTTGATAGGGACTGTGAGGACTATTCTTGATGTTAGACTCGAGACATGACATGCAAGAGATGGTTGAACCACACCCTAAGAGAGGATTAGGAAGTAGTCATCAACCATGGATTTTGGGGCAAGTGATTAGGCCATCATACTCCTAAATGGTAGGTCATGAGTTCAAGTCCTACATTTGGTATTAGAGCTTGGAGAGATTAATGTAATTTTGACTGCACATGTGCATTTGATTACGCATTTACACATATAAGAGATAGAAATAAATACGGGGAGAGACTAAGAGAGATGCATATGCGCTTTTTCTTCATTCTTGTATGCATACAAGAATTCAAATATGCATCTATGCATGTACATTTGCATTGAATCTAGATACACACACATGCACAAATACTTATGTAAATGCATATTCATGTATATACATGGAATATCATGCATGTGTACTTTTTAATCATATTAAGCATCACTTAGGAATTGAATTCATGCATTATTGCATCTTTGAACACATGATTTCACTTAGATTTTTTATTTAAATAAAAGCATGTACATGTTCTCTTTTCTGTTTTTAGAATTTGTTTTGCAGGTATTGAAGCAAGAAGTAATTAACTTCAACAAAAAAACATAGCTTCATGAGGTTGTAGTGCCCAAAAATATATTTTGCACACCTTTATTTCTTGCAATTCATGGAGAGAAGAGAAAGTGGCTCGTGTGCCACTAAGCTTATGCCTTTTGATGATTATGTAATTTTGTTTTATTTCTATTTTACTAGGGAAATATTGCACAAATTTGTGTAACCACATGGTGATATATTTCATGACAAGACTAGAGAGATATAGCCTTTGAGGGAGGAAATTTTATGCATGTTTTTTGAACTAGTAGAAAAAGTAGTTGCTTCTGAAGTAATTTTAGTGCATAAGAAGATGCATAAACATATGCATACTCAAATTTTCTTTGAGGAAGGTATTTGCTAATTTTCTCATGATAAAGATCAGGTAGATTTTGGTCAAACATGACTAAGTTTGTGAATGTGACATGAAGAATTGCATTATACATAGGCAAAGTGCGACAAAGGTAAGTGACCTTTGTCATAAATATTTATGTCTAAGAGAAGGTTGGAGGATAGATTCCTCAAGAACATCCAAAATTTTCTTCTAGTGACATGTTATAAGGAGTCACCGAGATGAAGTGACTAGTAGAAACCATGAAAACACATGTCAAGGATGTTCGTTTATGCATCAAAATTGAGAGTACTTAGTGACTCATGAGCACATGAATAGCTTTTCATGGGAGCATATATAGTTGATATACAATTTATTCCTAGTCAGCATAAGTTAGTGCTATGCTTATGATCATCCATAAAAATATCCAATGATTATATGTGATTTTTGTGATGAGGTTTACTGAATGTGCAAGAAGCACAATGACTAGAATGACATCCATAGATATTCATGTTCACTGAAAATTGGATACTATGTAAAGAACCAATTTCCATGAGGTGATTTGGATTGCTAATTGGTTTCCATTGATCAAGATAACCAATCTATGCATCGGTTATTCTCCATGTCATAATCCATTCAAAAGAAATGATGAGTATATATAATCATAAGGATTAACATCTCTCGTCATTTTTTAGGTTTTGAAAAAGATAATAGAGGAAATAGTGAGAGAGGTTGCGGCCTTAGAGAGATTTGGATGCTTTTTTATAAAATGACCAAATTTTTTGAAATGTGGAGAGCAAGAAGCTCAATGTCTTTATTTTAAGTGATCCAATTTTCAAGTAGTTTGGATACCTTTACAAAGGTCAATTGACCTATGCACTGGAGGTGCTGCTAATAGTGGTAGAGGCCTAAAACAAGTGACAAAGGCCTATTAGCAAGGGTATTTCTATCATTAGTACATCCAAATCCAATTATTTTTTTTGCATATAAAATCTTGATAGGTCCACGTTTTCCACAACAATTTGCATTGATTTTGAGGATCATTTGATAGGGCAAATGATCTCTGCACATAAATGTGCAACCTCTGGAATTTATGCAATGACTAGAGACCATGTCACCTAGAGGTGATTGGTTTTCTTATCTCATTTATTAAATTTTGATGATTTTTCTTACTAACCTTAGTTAAACACCTCAAAATGGCGCTTAAAGAATCTGAAGATGGGATATGTCTCCATTTAGGAGATATCAATAAAAGAATGAAACCTAGCCTTTGCAATTTGTTAAGATAGTGCAAGTATAGAGGCTTAGTATTTTAGTCATTGTGAAAGATTCAAATATCAAAATACAAAAATTTGTATCAATTAAATTATGCTTAATTAGATATATGCTTCCAAATTTCGAAGAAGATAGAGATCACTTCATAGGTCAAATGACCTCTGCTTCTCAAAACAATCTATGGTGAGGATTTGTTAAAGATTGCTACATGTTTTTGATGAACACATCATTTTTTTATATTGGAAGCTCCAATTGCAAAAAAAATCTTGAAGAATATACTCCGTTGCAAACTTGTAGACCCTATAGCATACCTAAAATTAAAAGAATGTAGCATTTATCTTCATAGTTAAAAGATATTCTAAAAGTGCATGTGCATTTTTTGCAAGCTCACCTAACTCTAGTGTCACGAGGAGGGAGATAAGAAGAGAGCTCACACACACACTCTCACAATCAAAGAGGAGCACAAACACAGATTGAGGCAAGGAAGAATGATCTTGTTCTTCTATTACATAAAGAGGAATGTACAAGAATGACCTAAAACAAGAATACAAAAACTGCAATATATAAAGAAAAATACATAAAGAAAGTCCTAATGTCCGCGAATGAGTGAGCTAGCAAGAAACAAATGTGCCATCACTCTCAGTAGATAAATCTAGCAAAGCTCAATGAAGTATCCCTTACCACTATACATGTTAGAGAAATGAAAAAGTGATATGTGTCATCCTAGATCATCACATGTTGAGTTTGATATCTCACCACTCCCCCTCAAGCTCAACATCATGTCCTATAATCCAAGCATATTTCAAAACTTCTTCAACTTCTCTGCTCCAAGTACTTTAGTGAAAATGTCAGTAACCTGCTCATCTCTTCTCACATAAACAAGATCAATATCACCTACTAATACCTTCTCTTTGATGAAGTGATAATGTACCTTGATATGCTTTATTCTAGCATGAAAAATAAGATTCCGTGCTAATTGTATGCTGTTAAGATTATCACAATAAATAGTGATAGGCTTTTGCAATTCCACACCTAAATCTATAAGTAGCATCTCTAGCCATGATGCCTCACATGCTGCCATTGCAACACCTCTATGTACTCTACAAAGCAACAAATTGCAACACATCAGCCTCTGTACTCGACAAAGCAAAAGTGGGTTACTTCTTATTGCTCATAATAGTTGCACTCCCAAGTGAGAATAGAAAGCCACTAGTAGATCTTCTATCTCGAATACTACCAGCCTAATTTGCATCGATGTATCCATGAACCTACAAATCTACACTAGGTTCATAAAACAATGCATATTCCAAAGTAGCACTCACATAAAGTAGAGTGTGCCTCAGAGCATCTAAATGCGGCTTCCTAGGAACCTGCATAAACTAACTTTCAAGTCCAATGGTGTAGCTTAGATTAGGCCTTGCAATTGTGAGATATATCAAACTTCCCACCATTTTTCTATACATAGTAGCATTCACCAATGCTTCACATGATGCAGTATCCAACTTCAAATTCTGATCTAATGGCATAGAAATTGACTTGCAATCAACCATATCATACTTTTGCAATGTATTCAAGGCATATTGCCTTGGCAACATCCATATACCTATTTCTCTATGTATAAACTCAATGCCCAAAAAATGGTGTATCACACCAAGAACTTTCATGTCAAGTTCTTGCATAAGAAGTTTCTTTACCTCTTTTATGTTTTCTTCATTATCACAACCTAGAATCAAGTCATCAACATAAATAGCCACAATTGTGATGCCATCATCATGCTTCCTTGCATATAGTGAATGATTTGCATCACACATAGAAAACCCAATGATGGTTAAGTAACCAATAATTATTGCATGCCTGGCACGAGGAGCTTGCTTAAGCCCATAAAAGATTTTTGCAACCTATAAACATATTCTGGGTGCTTTGAATCTTCATATCCTTGTGGTTGGTCCATGTATACTTCTTTCTATAACTCACCATGTAGAAAAACATTCTTCACATCCATCCGATGTAAAGTCCATCCTTTTGTTATAGCTAATGCAACAAGTGCTCTAATAGTAGAAATTTTAGCTACAAGGCTAAACATTTCCTCATAATCAATGCCATATGTTTGTGTATATCCTTTTGCTACTAATTGTGCTTTGTACCTGCTTATGCTACCATCAACATTGTGCTTTACCTTGTAAAACCACTTACAGCATATGGGTTTCTTTCCTTAAGGAAATGGAGCCAACTTCCATGTATCATTTCCATAAAGTGCAGCAATCTCCGGATCCATAGCTTTTTTCCAATTGGCATTTCCAATTGCATCTATAAAACAAGAAGGTTCAACTTCTTGTATTACCTCGGTCATGTAGGCACAATGACAAGCCATATAACTGTCATACGTCAATTGTTGCACTGGATTCCCCATCCTCCCAAATCTTCTTGGTCCTGGATCACTTCTCCTTGTATCATCTGCATGTGCCTTTCTAACTTTTGGAGTCTTCACTGAGGGCAATCTAAGTTTCTCATCAAGGCTCTTTTCTGAACCGCTTGAATCTCCATCAATGTCTTCAAAACTTGTAGATGTTTTACTAATAGTAGAAAGCTTTTCTTTACCTTTCTTTGATGTAGTTGATGAATTTTTTGGATTGAAATTTCCATGCAATCTTCCACTCCATGGATATGAGTTGGAACTATTTCTTGGTGATGCATCTGGTCCACTCAAAACTTTAGATTCTACACTTGATTTTTCAGCATTTTCTTTGTCATTTGATTCAAGATTAAGTCCATTTTTGGCATCTACATAGAAGCTTGACATTTCATCAAACACAACATCTTTGTTGGCCTTCACCCATCAAGTGAGTGGGTTATAATATTATATCCCTTTTGCTCAAGGGAGTACCCAATGAAGATAAATTTTTTGCTTTTGGATCAAGGTTCATCCTCAACTCATCTAGAACATGTACATATGTAATATGGCCAAATACTTTCATATGTGATAAGTTTGGCTCTTTAGCTGTAAACTTCTCTTTAGGTGTAACTTGATGTACAACACGAGTCGAAGTTTTGTTCATGATATATACAATAGTATGAAAAACGTTTTCCCAATAACAATGAGGCATATTCTTCTTAGCCATCAAGGCTCTTGATATTTCTACAATATTTCTATTTTTTCATTCAGAAATGCCATTCTATTGTGGTGTGCACCTACATGAAAATTGACATCAAATTCCATGACTTTTTAGAAAATTTCTGAACTCATTTGAAATGTATTCACCTCGTCCATTAGATCTTAATGTCTGAATATACTTCTCTATCTACTTTTCCACCATAGCTTTAAAATGTTGGAAGTGAGTGAACACCTCACTCTTCTCTTTCATAAAATATACCCATAATTTCCTTGTAAACTCATCAACGAAAGTAACATAAAACCTGCAATAACCCATAGATGTGGTCTTTGCAAGACCCTTAACATCTGTATGCACTATTTCTAGCATGTTCTCACTAACATGCTTGTCATGCGAAAATGATGCTCTTGACTGTTTACCAAATTGACATCATTAGGGGAAAAAATGAACCCTCCTTGGGCCTTTTAGCTCAAGGAGTGATTAGTGATCCACCAATAAGAAGAAAGCAGTGGCCACAGACTAGTCCCTTAATCAACTAGGATAGGCATAGGCTTCCCTTGGTTTTCCTTGGTCAAAGGGACAAAAACTACCTTCATTCGGTGGTTTCTTTGCCTTTAGTGGTTTGAGATCTCACGTGAATGAACCACAACCCTTAGATGGGCCCAAAAATCCAAGGGCTTAGCTTAAGATGCAAAAGTCAAGGCAGCATTAGTTTTTGGCCCTTGGATTCCATCGACATCCAACGGATATCAATGGAGTTCATTTGAAATGCGGCACCCTCATTCCTAGCCGTCGGATGTGCTTGGAAATCAATGGCTCTGATGGCCCTTCATAAAGAAAGGTGCCTTTTCATCTCCTCCCTTAGATTAAGCAAGAATCAAATGGCTGTAAGCCCTCCCCAAAGCAGATTGGCGCCTTTTCATCTCCTCCATTGGATCCCCCAATTAATCCAATGGCTCTAAGCCTCCATCGTGGCAAAAATGCACCTTCCAATGCCTATCATTGGTGCTTGATGAGATCTAAGGGCTCTCAAGACTCCGAAAATTGACGATCAGCCCCATTTGCACTTTGCCATTGGATTCGGCATGATCCAAGGGATGAAATTCCTGCATAGAGTGTCCAACCTCCCACGACATTTAATGCCTTCTCTCACCAAACTCTCACACATTCAAATATGAACCATTGATCTAGAAAATCCAAGGGTCATGGATGCTCATATATTTACATGCATTATTTTATTTTTCAAAACCACTAGTGGTTTCAACGTGGTTCTCTAATCTCTTGGATTAAGCATTTTAATCCCATTCATTACAAGGCCCAAAGAGGGCTCACTTTTTCCCCTAATGTGTTGCACATACCTTTTGCATTCCTACAACCTTGAAATTTGGTAGCCCATTGACAATGTCCTTTGACTGCATCAATTTCAGCCTTTGTAGATTTGCATGTCCAATTTGTTTGTGTGAGATCTGTATATCAACAATAACTCCTGCACCTTTTGCAAACATGGCTGCATTCATTTCAAAAATTTTCACATTTAAGGTGAACATCCTACCCACTTTGTTTCCTTTGGCAATCAATCATCCATCCTATTTATACTCTTCTACATATGACCCATCAACACTGAATCTGACTTGTAATCCTTGTTCAACCATTTGTCCAATAGAAACAAGATTCTTTGTTATATTTGGAACATGCAACACATCAGCAAGATGTATTACCTTCCCGTCCTCTATAGAAAATTCTATGTTTCCTATATGCTTGATATGGTGTGATGTGTCATCAATTGTTTCAAAATAACCAAGAACTAGTAATTTTTGCAAACTACTAAACCATTCCACATGACTGGTCATGTGATCCAAAGCACCTGAATCAACACACTGAACATTATCATTCGATTTTGAAACATCGACAGATATCATATTCATCATGTGATGTTGAACAATGAACAACTTCTCTAAATCATCTCCACTTGTGGATGCATAGTTCTTTTGCTACCTTTTGTTATTTTTATTCTTCAACCTACAATCACGTTCAAAGTGTCTAGGTTTACCAAAATTCTAGCATCCTCTATAGTCATTACTTGAATCATTTCTTTGGAAATTTATGCAACATGTTTGGCTCCCCCTGCCTCAAAACTATCCTCTACCTCTTGCATGATTCTGATGTTGAATTTGGTCTTGGTTACTGTTTCCTCTTCCACTTCCAAAGCCTCTACCTCTACATCTTCCTTTGCTAGAGTAGAATACCTACTCAGAACTAGATTTTCCTTGGGAGTTTGAGTCCTCACTAAGATTCTTTTCTTCAATAATCAACATGGGCACCAGATCAATTTGGAATATCTCCCCTGGCCTGTATAGAAGTTTTGAAGTGCTTAATTGTAGCTCCTAGACCATGAAGGCACACTTCCACCTTATCATAATCATCTACATTCACGCCAATAGATGCAAGTGTCTCACATATGCTTTTGAGTTTCAAGGTGTAGTCACTTACTGACATGCCCTTTTTCTCCAATGTATGTAGCTTGTTCTTGAGTTGCAATTTATGTGCCTTTGTATTGGTCTCATACAATGTGACCAAACTATTCCAAGCCTCTTTCGAAGTTTTAGCATCCTTTCTGTGTCCAATCATGCTATCCTATGTGCTAACAGATAGCCAATACATTACCTTTTGTGCTCCTTGATTCCATTCCTCATATGCCCTTAATTGGTTTGCAGTCTGATTCCTCTTTGGTAGCTACAAAGCATTTTTGTTGTCCCCTTTGATGTACTTCCAGTAGTCTTTTTCCATTATGAAATTTGTCATTCTGAATCTCCAAGCATGGAAATTGTTCTAGTCCAACTTATCACTCATAAGCTCACTCATTCCATCTACGTTTGCCATTTATGTAGTAATTCACAACACCACAAAACACTACAAGCACACTTCTACTTGAACACTGTCGCACTATGATGCAATAATTTGATCTAAAAAAAAACACAGTTTTTGTGCATCAATACACAAAATCGCTTGAAATTTTGGATCTAGAATATATGAGTGTTGTCAAACAGGATGCAAGTTACAAATTTTCAAATTGACGTGGTTTTTCTGTGGGCCCCACCTTGCAAGCTCAAAATAGAGGTTGAGATGGCTCCAAAACTCTGATCTGGCAAAAACAAGTGACCGTAAAGGACTAACTCTCAAAAATATTTTGAGGCCTTCTACCTTCATGGAAAATTTTGTAGCAATCTGAGGTAATTTGTGAATCATGCCTTCTCGTGTACTTTCACCGTCAACCTTCTCCACGAGCTCTCACAGCAACAATGGCTCTAATACCATGTCATGAGGAAGGAGATAAGAAGAGAGCTCCACACACACTCTCACAATCAAAGAGGAGCACAAACACAGATTGAGGCAAGGAAGAATGATTGTCTTCTTCTTCTTCTATTAAATAAAAAGGAATGTACAGGAACGACCTAAAACAAGAATACAACAAGTGCAATATATAATGAACAATACATAAGGAAAGTCCTAATATCTGTGAATGAGTGATCTGGCAAGAAACAAATGTGCCATCACTCTCGGTAGATAAATCTAGTAAAGCTCAATGAAGTATCCTTGACATATACCAGCGTGACCACTATACATGTTAGAGAAATGAAAAAGTAATACGTGTCATCCTAGATCATCACATGTTGAGCTTGACATATCAACATGTAGATGTAGTAGACATAAAATGGTAAATCTCTCTCTCTCTCTCCATGTCTATCTATCTCTCTCATTACCCCTCTCTATCCCTCCCTATCCCTCTTTATTTCTCGTTCTCTTTCCTTAGAATTTATGCATGCAAAATAGAAGATTAGGAAAAACAGCAAATTACATCTTTTTTTGAAGCAACAAAGAGAGAAAAATTAATAATGGAAAATTACATCATGTGTAGGGGGAAAGAACTCACTTAGAGATACAACTACAACCAACCATAGAGGTTGATACATATTAATAGAGCTAAAGGACTTAATAAACAATAGAAATACTTATTCACGTATAAAACTATGAGAATTTTCTCTAGGGAATATAAGGATGACAACAAAGACCTCCATTTTTTGGGATGGTGGGCATGAAGCACATCAAGTAAATTAACACCATTAAAAAGAGCATTGGACTTGGATTGAATACATTTGTGACCAATACAAGCCATATATTTCCTAAGGGAAAGCATGAAATTTTTGTTCACTTTGTTAAACTTGGTGTAGTTCCTGCTAAGCGAGATATGCTTGAGGATCTGAATCCTCCATAGAAACAAGTCCTTATGTTTACAACAACCAAGCATACACTCAGCCATACCCATATGGGGGGAGGCCTTCAACTATTGGAAAGGAGATAAAGAATGCAAAAAATTCTTGGCATGCCAACAATGCAAGAATAAGTGGGAAATATCTTCCTCCCTACCTCATAATGAACATTTTCCATTTTCAAGTTTAATTCTCTTAACTTTGGTCCTAGTCTAGATCCCATTATGAATAATAAACCATTATAGTAGACAATGCTTGATACTAATAAGAAAAGTGTAAATGTAGGTAAAACTGTATCTCCACTAGTTATTTGATCAATTGATATTCCAACTTTTTATTGATCCTTCTAGAGGTCTTGAAGATGCTTCATTTTTTCTTTTTAACACTAGTTTGGTACCAAAAGATGACACTTAAGTGTCCTTTTTTGACAATTTTCCAAAAAATCACACAGCTTCTACAAAGAGAATTCGAGAAAATCCTTTAACACACATATTAAATATAACTTGAAGGTTAATGCAAAATTATAAAAACACAATAAATCATGTTTTGTGATCATGTAAATAGCCTCTCAAGATGCTATGATAGTGAACAAGATGAAAATTCCTAATCAAATGTATTTTTATCAAAAGAAAAAAATCCATCATATGAAAGAAAAAATTATACACATTCCTTGAAGCATAGATCACATAGTATGAACCTCAAAATCACTTAGAAAAATCATTTCAATTCAAATAAAATAAATTACTTTGACTTTGTACATAAAAAAAAGCAACTACTTCTAAACATGGTTCAAACAAACTTATGGGAATCCATAGAAGTGTACAAATATGCCAACAATCAAACAAGGTATGAAAAAAACAACCAAGGTATACACATATAAAATCAACTGCTATGACTCTAGTCACCAAAAACAAAAGGCTAAATCCTAGATACATGACTCAAAAGAATTTATGGGCATCATATGAGGTGTACACAATCAAGTTACCAAGTAGAAAATGTGAGAAAACAAACCAAAGCTTAAATATATGAGGCTAAAGAATTTATTGAAATCCACCAAAATTTTCACATCTTTGGACACAACCAAGAATCTTCTATTGTGTGGGCAACAACCAAATTCTACCGATACAATCATGAATAGTTTTTGGACACATAACAAAACATGTATAGTTATGGAAGACAATAAGACATGAAGCAAGACAGTAAGACATCAAACAAGGTGTACACATAAGGGAACTATCAATTTGTAAAAGTCAACCAAGTTTTTGAGATCTATGTACAACAAACAAAGTATATATATGTGTGGACACCAGTGAATATATCCACAAAGAAATATTAACATTCAATTGAAATAATGCCAAATTACAAACATTTAGCTTGATATTCCAAGAAAATAAACTAGTTCCTACTAAGAAACAAGAGTCATGTACATAAAGGATAAAAACAATATATAGTTTTAACATATATAGTAAAACTATTTTTTTGATAGTTGTTATATGCATAAACACACTAGTCCTTGCACACGTCAACACATACTAGAAATAATAATCAAAAGTCTTCGATATAATCTTCGATATCATAAAATGATAAGGATCATTTGAAAACATTTCATTATTTCCATCATGGATGCCACCTTGTTATTGTCAAATGAAATATGTATGCCATCTTTTTTCATTCTTATCACAATCACCATTGCATATCACATATTATTTGACGAGATTAGGAATGAAACATGGAATGACATCATATTTTCGAAGGTTTAATACTTAGAATAGCATTTAGATGATTATTATTTCCATCATAATTTTTTATTCCACCTTTCAAGCTATGTTCTTTTCCTGAACATATAAATATATGCTTTGCTAATTCAGCATGAAAGTCAGCACCAAATGCAATGGCTACTAGTTCAAAGTGGAGGCCTTCTAACTTTGAATAAAAATATGCATTCAATTAGTATGAAGGTTATCCATTGATAACTTGCTAATTCTTTGCAATCTCACTTACACATAAATTATAGTAAGCCATTCTTTAAAAGGTGCGATAAATGGCAGTGCTCTAGAGAAGACAAGTTTTGAATCCATGTTTATCACTTATGGAAGTGTTCAACCTTCTCCAGAGATCCCTAGACACTTGGTTTACATTGCCAAAGTCCATGAATAGCTTTCCATTTCCTAAAACATATCTAGTTTGTCAAAATGTTTGAATTGTGTTGTTTTTCAGTTATGCTAAAAGTTGAGTTTATAAAAATTCCCATTTTCTTCTTCATATAATAGCCCATGTGCAGTTGTAAAATGTTAAAGCTTATATTTTTCTCTAAAAGTACATGATGTGGGCTATCAAATCCAAGTGAGTATGCCATCAAAGCCTCAAGGGTGACATCAACAAAAATCAATCAATTTGGTGTAAAGCACCACACTTAAGTGTCCCAGGACACTCAAGTGTCCTAGTACAGAACTAGTGCTAAAGAGCTTAAGCATGTCAAGGGCAACTTTATGTATGCTCAGAGCTTTGCTAGTGCACATGTCCATCCTTTGCAAAATTTCATGCTTGGCTTCAATCAACACCTGCAAATAGGGTTGAGAGAGATAAGGGTATGGTAACATATATTCATCAGATGCCAATTCACCTTCTTGGAAAAAACTTTGCTAGTCCCTAAAGCCCTTTTCAAGGTATTTATGATCTTTGACTCTGTGTTGGCAATTTTTCCATAATCTAGTCTGTTGGAAGAGATGGATGGATACCTCAAGGAAGTGAGGTGGTACTACTAAAGCTTGCTTTGTACCTGCCCTAAATCACTTCAGAGTTTGATAGTAGGCCCTTTTAGCTTGTTGAAACCAAGAAAGTACCTATGTAGTTTGGAGTAGATGCTTGAAACAATTGAATCAAAATAGACTATTTCACAAATAGCTAGTTTCACAAAACTTGCTATTTTGGTCTATACACCTCCTCAGTGCTCACAGTACAGTAGCAACTGACAAAATTCCTTTTGAGGGAATCCAATTAGCTTAGATAGCTAATGATTACAAGCGGAATCATCTAAAAAGATAAACTATGCTATGAGAAATCAATTTAGCAATCCAATGCTTACCCCTAACTTTTTAGGACTGAACAGTGAATGAATAGTAAGTAGTTCGCTGGTGATTTCTCCCAAATGGCTGAACTAGATTTTTTGAGACTTTGGTAGCATAAAATAGAATTCAATTTGGTTCCAACAAGCTATAGATCATGCAAAATGGTTGAGTGACCAGAGAAAGATCACTATTTTGAGTAGTCATAGCAGAGAAGTAGACAGAAATGATCAATCAACTAGATGTATTATAAAACATGATTGTACAAGAACATTGACATTCTAATGATGCTCAATGATTATAGTGATCTAAGTGAGCTATGATGTAAGCTACTTAGTTCCTACAAATGATCAAGGAGAAGACACAAAATGAGGCAACATGGCTGCGAGATTTACAAAGCCTCTTTTTATAAGAGTTCTCTTTGAAGTTTTAATTTGAATTCAAGTTTTGGCTCCAACTAAAAGTTATTCCCTTGATCTAGGAGATATTCTCTCATTGAAAACTCGTAGCTAATATGCTTCCTACCTCCACAAGATACAAGGCTCTTGAAAGATTCTCAATGATTTAACCTTTTACAAATGGTAAATGATCCAATGTTACAAGCAATGGTTCACATGCTTCATCAAGTAGTTATACATATTTGCTTCCATGCCTAGCCAAATGTGAAGGTTTGGACATTTACATAGCAGCTCCCTCTTAAGCCAGAGATCTTGGCTTTTGTTTGTTCATAAATCTTCTATAATGTCCTGCGATCTAATCATGGTTTTAAACTTGAAAAGTTTAGTACCATCAAGTGCTTTGGTTAACAAATCTCCACATTGCTTGTTTGTGGATACATACGCCAATTGATATCTAGAAGTACTTCTTCTATCATGCTTACAACCTGCCCAATCTACATCTGAGCTTAATTCCAAATTTGATGTGTATTGGAAGTAAAGACCTTGATTTTGAGTACCTTTGAGGTACTTCAAAATCCTTTTAGCAGCTTCCAAGTGAGGTGCTCTAGGTTTATGCATGAATTGACTCAGAATACTTACTCCATAAGATATGTCAATTCTTGTTAAGGTTGCATAGTTTAGACTCTCAACTATGCTTTGATATCCTACAATGTCTTCAAGCAAATCACCTTCATGAGCACTCAATTTATGATTTACCTCCATAGGGGTGCTAGCTACCTTTGCATTCTCCAAGTGGAACTTCTTCAACATGTCATGAAGGTATTTCCTTTGAGTGATGTAGATTCCAGAGTTAGTATAGACTAACTCAAGTCCAAGAAAATACTTCAAAAACCCTAGGTTACTGATTTTGAACTCCCGCATCATCTAGTTTTTAATTTGTTTGATGACATTGGCAATAATACCTATAAGAATGATGTCATCAATATACACACATAAATATATCAATTTTGAGTTGCTTCTTTTGAAAAATAGAAAATTTGTTTGATGACATTGGCAATAATACCTATAAGAATGATGTCATCAATATACACACATAAATATATCAATTTTGAGTTGCTTCTTTTTTGTGTTGTTGTTCAGGCACTAATGTGTATGCCACACAACCAAAGACATGCAGACAAGCAATAGATAAGATATGTTGCACACATAATAGCCTCAAGTTAGAAGCCATGTGGTAAAGCTTAACTTTTGACCATACACCTTGCCATCTCCATGAGAGACCTGTTCTTTCTTTCAACAACTCCGTTGTGTGTAAGTTTATGCATCACTATTGCGATGTTTTATCCCATGTTTATACAAAAATGCATTAAAATAAAAAGACATCCCCCCCCCCCCCATTTCATTAGAAAGGAGGGTGCCCATTTTACATGCTGACATATTTTTAGCCAAAACTATAAATTTTTTGATGCACATAAACACTTTGAATTTTTCTTTCAATGGATACACCCATGCATCTCTGGAAAAATCATCAATAAAAGTCACAAAGAAAAGGTACTTCCCAAAGAAGGTGTCTGCATAGGACCTGAGACGTCACTATGAATAAGCTATAATTTTGGATTAGCTTATATTGAACCATCTTTTGGGAAGGAGGAAAAAAAACATTTTGCCCAAAATACAACCTTCAAAAATATGTTTAACAAGCACCTCAATTTTGGTCAGAGAGGATACCATTTTAGATTTCTGTAGGTGTAATAGACTAGCAAAATTCAGATGACCAAAGCGTGCATGCCAAAGCTTTGCATCTTAGATAGCCTCAAAATCTCGACCTGCACATGATGAATCATTGATAGATTTTGCATAGTCTATGTGCCCACGACATATGCAAGAAGCAATAATAACATTACCATTTGATAGATCATGAACTCTACATCTTTCATCAACAAATTTGACAACCAATTCGATCTTGGCTGATGTTGAAACTAACAATAGATTTTTCTTGATACTTGGCACAAAAAAAACATCTGAAAATGTAAAATAAATAGCATCAATAGTAGTTAGAATGATCTTACCAACTCCAATGATGGGATAAGAGAAGTTGTTGGTGCATGTGATAGTGTAGGGGCAGGCTCAAGTGAACTAAAGAAAATGCGCTATGAGGTAATATGTTTGGTTTCCCCACTATCAAAGTACGAGACATCTGAGTCTACTATAGACATACACTATTCATGAGAAGATAGGTCATAACTGCAAATAGTAGTAAATGCCCCTTCTTCATTTTGCACAAGATAAGTAGACTCTATTTTGGATGTAGAATCCTCTACAACAATCGTTCTAGCCTCTTTTCTCTTTGCCTCTTTTGAAAACAATTTGGACAAGTTATTATGAGCTAATTGTTTCCTTTACAATATTTGCAAAACAATTTTCTACTTTTTTTATTTCTTCTTGCCTTTGTCTTCCTTTTTCAACTCTACAAAACTAGTAGATTTTTGCTTACTAGTAGGCCAACTCCATTTACCTTTGCCCTTCTGACTAGCTAAGCAATCTTTATCTGCAACACACATAATGGACCTGTTTTGCCTAGGATTGTCTTCTTGCAACAAAACAGAGGCCAACTCCTAAAATGTAAAGGCATTTGGATTTCCTTTGATCATCAAGCAGAGAAGCAAAACTCTAATATGAATCTAGAAGACCATTAAAAATGGTCTACACAACTGAACTATCTAGCAAGACTTCATTTGCAAAAATCAACTGCTCCTTCAAGTCATTGATCTTTTTCAAAGAACTGTCCATCAATCTCCTTCATTCATATGATCACTCTCCAATTTTTTCGGAGGTAAGCAACATAAGCCTCGTTTCTTACCTGGTACAAAGTGTTAAGTGTATCCCAAGCATCCTTTGCTATTTTGCAAGTGTGAATATGAGGGATAATGGCATGTTTGATAGACAAATCTATCAATGCATGTGCCTGAGCATATGTGCCATCCCAACAAAGTTGCTCTACAAAAACTGTATCAAGAACAAAAATTTGAAGATCATCATTTTCAATGCCATCTGCATCACCTTCAATAAGTGTATGTGCAAGTGTAGTAGGTCGTTTTTTAGTACCCTCCACAATATTCCATATTCCTTTTGCAATCAATCCATGGTGCATCATATATGTCCATAATGGGTGATTGGTACCATCCAACTTGTCCTCAACAACCAACATATAGAATACATCATTGCTTTTAGCCATGGCCATTGACTAAAATACCCTCTTGTAGAAAAATGATTGTATCTAAAAATGTTGAACAAAACTACCTTGTCAAGTTCTCCTATACCTGTAGCAAAATTTGAGGTGCTTGTACTGGTGAATCAAAACTTATATATATTTTTGGCACAAAAGGATGAAATTTCCTACAAAAGCACTCCAATAGTGCATATGGAGGCCAAAATGAGCTCAGATCAAAACTCTGACACCACATAGTGAAGTAATTTTGAACTCCTAATCACTTGAGTATGCTCACCAAACTTTGTGCCATTATGATACTATGACTCGAGGGATGTCAATGATGCCATGATGCGAAGACTTGCTCTGATACCATTTGTTGGAGTTTGAGATTTGCAAGAGCACACAAAAACATAAGGAAGAAGAAGAAGCTTGGATCACAACATACAATACTCAATGTATTACCAAGTGAATGTACAAAGATAAGTAACCCTTTAGGGTTATAGGATATATAGAAGCTAGGAAAAAAAAAACTCCTAAAGAGGGAAAAAAGTGCCCCGACAGTCCTAAGTGTGTTCACACACATCACTACCAAAATACATCAACACAATGAATTCATTGTTGTATGATTTAATCCGACACATTACAATGCCATTTATAGATGATATTCTTATTAAGTTTTGTGTTGAGAATAATAAAGATCTTACTATTGATAGTGATAGGTGTCAAAATTTTGTTAAATCTCAAATTCTTGATTATGGAAGGGTCTTTCATTAAAGTGGTCTTAACTTTTTACTTTGAAAAAAATAGTTTTGGGATGAATGAGGTGTGTATAGTTGGACATCAATGTGGCTTTTATGGTCATAAATCATATCCTCCAAAGTTGAAAGAAATTAGTAAGATGGTAAATATTTGCAAGTTTGTGAGCGAAGTGAGAAGATTTTTGGGAGCATGTGCCTTCTTCACTTTTATCACATAGTAAATGGTTTGTATGGCCTATTGAGGAAACATCAAAATTCTGTTTGGCTTGATAAGCATACATATGCCATGAACAAAGTAAAAGGAATTTTGATGGAGACTCCAATATTTAAAAGAGTTGATTACTCTAATGGAAAGACCATATTCTTGACAATTGACACTAGTTCAATTGGTATTGGTTGGGTTATTGATCAAGAGGATGAGGAAAGAAACCAATATTCTATTAGATTGGTGCAAAGATCTTGGAAACACATCAATGCAAATATCCTCAAATAAAAAGAGAATGTTGGATAGTAGTTTTAGATCTCAGATGTAATTTGAATTGTCTTTTTGGTGCAAATGTTGTTGTAGAGATAGATTTCTTGCCTTTGCTTGACATGATATTCAATTTCTCAACTCCAAATAGTACCATATTGTGATGGATTTCCTATATGAAATTTATAATTATGAAGTTAGTGCATGTAGCAGGTGAGAAAATTTCTATTGTAAATATGTTATCAAGGGTAAGATATGATGAATGTGAATTACAAGAAATAAGAATCTTGCTTATGAGACAAATACATTTGTATATGACAAACATTGATTCTATTTTTGTTGGAAATTGTCTTGACATTGGGTAGCATTTGAGCGAAATAAGTGCACGATCTTCTTGGTCTTCAAATTATTATATAATGACTAAGAATTTTGGATTCAATATTTTCTTACAAGATGGGCTCATATGGAGACATGCTTAGAGAAAATCAAGCTTCCACAATGAGTAGTTGGGAAAAAGGAATTGCAAATAAGTGCAATGAAAGATGGCATGACTCTTTGTGAGATGCGCCTAGGGAGTTTGTAGGAACATATGAGAAAGTTAAGCAGACGTATTGGTGGTTGCATATGTATGTTAATATGTTTTCATATGTTGCATCATGTAAACAATGCCAAATACATTCATTTATGAGACACCACAATGAGTTACATCCTACCTATCCTCTTAGTATAAATTACAAATGGGTTTTTTACTTAGTGAAAATACCTTAAAGAGTTAACAACATGCATTACATTGTACTTGCAAGAGAGGACCTAGCTAATCAAGTTGAAGAAAGTTCATTGTGTACCAAATATATGGAAAATGTGTGTAAATTCTTGTTAGAAGATGTATTTTGTGGGTTTGGTTATGTAGAGAGACTTGTAGCCGATCATGGAGAGCTTGATGCACATGAAGCGAGAGAGTTTTTACAAAAGCATGTATCTGAATTGCATTAACCACTACATATAACCAAAAAGAAAATGGAAAAAATGAGAGAAATCATTCAACAATAGTTCAAACATTAGCGAAAGCACGTGAGGGCAAAAGTAATCGATTGCCAATTTCTTTTACCTTTGGCTTGTGGGTTGACTGAATGACATGCACATGCACGACTGGTTTTATGCCTTTGGAATTAATCTATTGACAAAAGCCTTTTTTTTGTTAAAACATATTTTTTATCTTGGTTTTCATTGCCTTGGAGTAATAACTTGTCAAGAGAGGATCCTTTATGTTTGAGAATGCAATAGCTAGAATGTGGAGAAGAGCAACTACAATAAACAAAAGAAAAATAGGAGGTTTCACAAATAAAGAACAAAATCTACTTTGACAAGAGGCATCCATTCAGGCCAAAGGAGATACAAAATGGAGATTGGTTCATGGTGTATGATAGCTCATTCAATAACCAATGCCAACCAAGAATGAACTTGATAAATTACTAGTTTCTTCCATTTATTATGAATAAAGTTAATAATAATAGTACTTATGTTTTGAAATAATTAGATAATATTGTTTTCGAAAGTTCTTTTGTAGGTAAATGAGTAAAGATTGTTAAAAAGTGATAAGGAGATGACTATGAAATTCCAGAGATATTGATGAATTCACTTGGAAAAGACGAGAACCAAGAAAATCAAGAGAGTGAAGGAAGTGAGGAATGATAGGACATAAATTTTTCTTAAAGTAATTCTTTTGTTTTGATTTTCATTTTTTACACCATCAAATTGCCTGTGTGCATAGAGTATGCATTCATGCATCTCACATTTTGTTTCAAATAAAAGCACTTTCAACTTTCATATAAATGTAAATAAATAAAATTTGGGAGTACTTTCTGAGCACCATGCTATGAATGCATATTCCAAGTTAGCATAATAGGGCCACATTTATTGGCCATGCATGAGTCAATTTAATTTTTTTTGAAGGTTAATTGTATTTTAAAATGAAATCTATGCTTTCACATCGGCAATCTATTTCCCTTTTTTGTACCATTTTATTGCCGATTGCACTTAAAAGTATGCAATTTATAGGATTGCTCATGGTTGTGTGCACAAACATTTGTTTATTCTCCCATTCGCATAACTGTTGCTTACATGATTTTGCAAATTCATTGATGTTTGGAGAGAATGAGTGTGGTAGAGACAATCATCTCTACTCTCACTTTTTTCCAAACTCTACCAAAAGATTTTAGTTCCGTTTTTATCATATGCTTGGTATTTGGAATTGAATTTCCACTTTTATATGTGGCACAACTTCACTAGATGTTCTTTCGAGAAAAATGGGAATCGAATCCATATGTTTTCTCTCTATCCTTCCAAGTAATAATTGGTTGAAAACAGTGAGAATATATCCTATATGTGTATGGGAGAGCTCATGTTCCTATGTGTGCACTCATGTGTTGTGAAGCATATGAACCCTTGGGGGTGGTCCTGATGGTGTTGTTATCTTCCTTTTCTTAGTCGAGTTGGTCTTTGGTTGAGGTATGCTAAGAGGTTTGAGTTTGATATGTATGAAATTAGCTTGCACTATGGAGGAAGTGCTTTTTCAAGAAAATTTTGACACGATTAACGTGAAAGGAAGAAAATTAACATGTCTTAGAAAAAATATGATTTTAATTCAAGTTGCTCAAGGTGCACAGGTAGTGCACAATCAGTTTGTCCACAATGGTTATGTTTTGTAGAAAGTGGATGCCGGTTGTAGATTGTCTTTCTATAAGTTTCAAGGGTTTTAAAGGTGTTTGGAAGGTTCAAATGAACCCTCCCTTAGGTACATATATTGAAGAAATGAAGGCAAAAGTGAAGATATGTGAAGTGGAATCGGTATGCAAAAATGAAAGTATGGCCCCCCATTTAAAATTTTCTTGTTCTAAAGTCACTATAGGACAAAATAGGGAGTCATTGGTTGTACACATTTTGAGACATTCTTGGGACATCAAAGTGAGCACCAAGATACACTATCAATTAGGGGTGGCATACATGAATTGACACTCAACTCAAGGCATATGTGTTATTCTTGGAGTTAGACTAAGTGTGTGAACATAGTCTACACTAGGTGAGAAGAGCAAGAGACATTCTAGAAGTGTGCGACGTAGAGAAGAAAGTGTGAGGCAAAGTGTGCAAGAAGTGTGATCTAATGTGCAGGGAAGGAGTGGAGAGAGCTAGAAAGCTAGACAAGCAAGGTGGCATAAGGTACCATTGAAGAGGTGTGCATGTCAACGAAAGGTGGTCATCCCTCCTACACTATTGGAAGCTTGAGTGCAGGGTGTACACAAATGCAAGCTCCTGGAGAAGGTGGAGGTTTGGTGTAGAGAACCTTCGTGGCATAAGAAACTTTGGATATCTTGTAAGCTTGTGTGTGTGTACCCTTTGGGACTATGCATTCTACACAGTGATCATTTGGTTTATGCCATGCATTATCACTATATTTTTCTCTTCATAATCAATATGCAGAAGCTTTCGGTGTCTGTGTTCCACTTCTTTTTTCCTCTTCATTCTTCTTAAAAAACTCAAGTCCCTTTCTACAAAGAATCCCCCAATAGATAGCAAAGGATGCAAAGCACACTAATTCACAAGCAAACACGCACACACAATAGCAGACGATCATGAAACAGAGGGATTTTAAAGAAACAACTTGGCACGGTAGCATGATGGATGAATGAGGAAAGCATAATAATGAATGCACATCAAGGAAGATACATCATAACAATCATGCAAAGCATGCAGACATGGGCGGCAAATCAATGGTTGATTACGTGGAAGGGGACCAAAAAAGCCATAGCTTTGACCCATTGATCCGATTTTTATCCATGTTCTAGCAAGGGTCTCCTACCAGAACATTGTCAGACCAAGCTGCACCAAAATCCGGTATGGACCAAACCACCAAACATTAAATTTACATGTATCATGATCCGATTTGGAGTTGTAAAATAGAACAAGTTGACCAACATCGAATACTAGGGTTTTTAAGAAACAGTCATATTTTTGTGCTTGTCGCAATTGTACTTCTTGCATAAGCAAGAAACTTTCAAAACTTTGCTTGTCTAGGCCCCATAGATCATCAATACAATTGTAAAGCGGCTCAACTCATAATAGTTTATGCTTGATGGCCACCTATTGATTAGGCATAGGCACTTCCATTAGGTAATGGCTTGGATACCATAGGCAAGCTTGAAGGGGGTGTATTCTATAGTAACCTTGTACGTGGTATGATACACCCAGAGAACAGCCGACAAGAGTTGATCCTAGAGATCAAGACAATCAATGATTAACTTCTTTAGCAAAGTCAAGAATTTTTTTTTAAATGCTCTCCACAAGACCATTAACATGGGGATAATATGGTGTACACAACTTGTGAGCTAATTGTTGGCTGTTTTTTGCATTCAAGTAGAGGGAAAACTGAATTTTTAGCAAATACCACATCTCAACTCACAATAATTGTATTGGTTAATGGATGATACAAACAATATCCCTTACTTTCAGCACTATAACCAACAAATATAAATTTCTTTGCCTTGTCATCAAGTTTGTGACGTTGTTGTGATGGCACAAGAGCATATGCCAAACAACCAAACATGGACATATGACTGATCATAGGCTTATGTACATTCCAAGCCTCATAAGGAGTGATGAATCTCAACGTTTTTTTTAGGGCAATGCCTCAACACATAGTTTGCACACATGACTGTTTCCATCCAAAACTTATCAGGAAGATGCTTTCCTTTAACCATACGTCGTGCCATTTCAAGTAGAGTTCTATGTTTATGCTCGAAAACACCATTTTGCTAAGGTGCATATGGCACCAAACATTGGTGTGAAATACCTCTTTCATGAAGAAAAGCATTAAACTCATGTGACATGTATTCAGCACCATGATCCGTGCATAGAGTCAAAAGCTTTTGTGAAGAAACATTTTCAGCCATATCTAAAAATGCTTTGAAGCAAGAAAATACCTCATTCTTTTCTTTCATAGGATACACCCACGTATGGCGAGTAGCATCATCAATGAATTTAACAAAATATACATGCTTCTCAAAAGATGGAGTGTTAATGGGACCACATGCATCACTATGAACAAGTTGCAAGTTTTTTGTAGTGTATGTATGACTATCTTTTGGAAAAGAAGCACGATGCATTTTTCCAAGAATGCAACCTTCACATGCATGCTTGTCAATGGACTCAAGTGTTAGCAAGCCAATAATCATGTCATTCTTTTGCAAGAAACTATTGAAGTTCAAGTGACTAAAACAAGCATGCCAAAGCTCCATTTCAGCCATGGAAGAAGTATGAGCAACCAAGGCATTTGAGGTAGACCTTTTGTATGTATCCATGCGATACAAACCATTACATAATGTACCAGACATCATCATAATATCACCCTTGTTGAAATCATGAACCATACACTTATCATCAACAAAGTGTACATGAAGTCCAAATTTGGCAATTAATGGAACTCAAATTAAGTTCTTCTTTATACCAAGTGCATACAATGCATTTTTCAAAAGAATCACACCTCCATTTGTAGCCATAAGCTCAATTTCTCCTACTCCAATGATAGGATACGAGAATTTTTTTGCACACACCACATGTCCTCCTTTGGGTGCATCTTTCAAAAATGAAAAAAATCTTTTGCATGATGTTATGTGCTTTGAAGCACCAGTATCAAAAAACCAATCCGAATCAGCCTCACTCACAACCATACATTTAGAATGCAAAGATGCATCATAATGACATATAAAAACACATGCTCGAAAATCTTGAGCCATGTTGGCTTCATCATTCTTTGCATTTGCTGAATTTTTGGCAATAGGCATGCTAGATTCCTTCTTATTTTCATTACACTTACAAAGCCTTCTACACTCATCAATGTAGGTATATGCAATACCAAAGCACATGCAGAAGGTGATGGTCCAATTTACCCAATAAATCAGAATTAGGAGTTTCAATCAAATTTATTTCCTATGGTCCCCGTTGCTTCGCAACACTTAACCACAATTCCAATACATACTCAAAGCATAACATAAATTTGTTCCACTTCGTCTTCTTAGTGCTAAGTCACAACTTCAATGCATCATTACCACACAACTTCATACATAGAAATTCATCCAAAAAATCACATTGATATAAGATCATTTATACCACAGGATTCATACATCAACTAAAGAGAATCATATTTTTCCTTTAGATATCCGATCGGATGTCATCAACTTAATCGACTTACATATGAGTACCTTTCACACAATCGGTATTCTCTTCTTACAAACAACCTGCATAAGGAATCCTTACAGCAATATTCAAAGTTATATGATCAAAATCTCACTGCGCATGCTTTGTATTTACATGTGCTTGAAAAACAATTATCATACTGTGTCTCTTTCAATATCTAGCAATCTTGTATGTTAAAATAACCAACACTTCGCAACCTGAACATATGAGTTCTCATTCCATGATATGTATCATATATGAATACATGGTATTCTATAAAGCAAGCCATTTGTTAGAACCTGTGATAGCATAAACCGCATCTCATATTTTTGGACTTTGCTCACTGCATATCTCCTGCTAAATCAAACTCTGCATATATCTCAATAGAGTGATGCATAATAATCTTGCACATCCTGTTCTTCAAATATGATATAATATATCACATAGAATTAGTCAACATCAAATACATGAAGTTAATCATTTACATACAAGATCATTTGTGACATAAGGACAACAGTTTAATATCATGAGCATATTATATGACATTCTTCAGTCCTGCACAAGGGCATCCCGCCATAGTAGTACCTGTATACACTTGTTTCTCCATCAGCACAATCAGATCATATATGTATTATCATGTCATTGCACTATCATGCATCAATACCATATGGAATGATGTGCAATGATCCATAAGCCTTCTCATCACGTATTTGTGAGACTTCACATAACCACGAGCTATGTACATGTTGAATCATAACTCCATGCTGAATGTAAAGCATATAAGCATTTACTTCATGCTGAATGTAGAGAATATAGTCACTTACTTTTGAATGCACGTCTTGACTCCTATCACATCATAGGAATATGTTTTTATTTAATAAAGGCAGCACTTCACATCATATAAAAACGTGATCCCATTTCATTAAATCATATATCGCAACTTGAGTCACTTCATATCAAATAAGAATAAGATATACTTATCTCATGTTCTCCTCATGACAGTTTTCCGTGATCTTCATCCGATGTGACTAGTTTCTTCAAAGCAGTTCTCACACTAATGCTTCATGCGTAATATTGACAGAGAGAGAAAGAAGAAGAATAATAGTAACACAATATATATTCTATTGATTGAAGCTCTCATACAAAACTTACAGTAGATACGTGAGCAGAGAATTTCTTCGAGATATGTTGTCTATAATATCAGCATGTATTTCTTCGAGAATCCACAGTGCTATGGGAGCCACGGTGCTATACAAGCCACAGCTCTTTATTCCGCATGCATCCTTATATAGTATTCTATCTATCTTGCGGTGGTCTTCAATCAAGTCCATATTCTAAGGAGAAAATCATGGAGACTGAGATTGGTAGGTCACAGTCGTTGGAAATATCTAAGCGCCTAAGTTTATTCCATGCTTAATTTAAGGAAGAAAACTTACGAGTCTATTCATATGCAAGTGAGGTGAGATCTAAGGCTACGGTTCAAAAGACGGTTCCTATGGGAATAAACTATGAGAGAAAATAGTGAGAGGTGGAAATACAAAAGATACGCTTCCATTGAAGCTTGCCTCATTTTTCAACACTCCCCCTCAAGATTCAATGGAAGATCCAAGGGACGTGCCATACAAAGTTTTCTTTGAGCATAGAAATGAATGCTCGAGATCCTTGGTGTGATATCCATGTCTTCAAGATTTGTCGTTGATGTTCCATGCTTCTTCTCATAATGAAATGACTTGAATCATATGATAATCCAAGACACCACTTCATGACTTGTTTGAAGATATCTTGGTAGATGATCTTCAACATAGGTAGAGTGATGAACAAACGAGTTGTCCATTGAATTGGCTTCAAAATGAGAAAGGGAAAGGATCCTTTTCTTCTTACCTTCACTTCAAGATTGATGATCTTCCTGTTCGATACTTGGTTCTCTTGGACCTTTAACTCCATGAATGCTCTTCCACTGCTTTGACTCTTCAAGTCTTGATAAATCTTTTCTTCATTGGCTTTCTCTCTCTTGTTGTCTTCTCTTTCTCTCCTCTTTTCATTTCTGGTGGCTTCCCTCTCTTTTCCATTCTTCTTTTCCACATGTTGATCTCTGCTTACTTCTTCCATTTGCTTTCCTTTGTAGGTGGCTGCCTTGATCTTTTCTTCTTTAGCTTCTTCTTCCAAAATCTTCTTACCTTGGTTTCCTTCATCCTCATGTGCAGGAATGGTTGTGTCTTCTTCATAACTTTGTCTATTTGTCAATGATCCTTGGGCTGGTTGTACTTCTTCTTTGTCATCTTTGACTCTTTGAACCTTTTCTTCTACTCCATCTATTGGTTGATCTTCATAAGGTGCACTCTCTTGACTCATTGACATGTCTCCCCCTTCATCTCTAGCATTTGCAAGTTCTTCATATGGCTGGTCCTCCAACCATGATAGAAAATCATGAATGATTTTCTCTTCTTCTTCAAAAGTAGGGCTTTGTCTTGCCATCTCATCTATCTTCATAACCTGAAATAGAACACAACAAATATTCCAAGATTTTTATACCTTTGAGACTATCTTAGAATGATAGTTTTGACTCCTTTCTTAATCTTTTGTGAGCTTCCACACTAGCTCGAACTCCTTTGTCCTCTTGAATCCTTGATGTAGCTTGAGTGAGCTTCAATAGCTCTAACTCCTTCGACGAGTCCTCTTTGACTCCTTCCTTTGCCTTGATGTGGCTTTGTGTGAGCTTTACTTGCTCAACTCCTTTGACAAGTCCGCTTTGACTCGTCTCTTGCCTTCATTTATTTCTCAACTCTTCTCGTTGAGATGACTTCAAGGTAGACACAAGCTAAATGCTCAATCCTTCAGCGAACCATTGCTCAAGCTTCCCAGTAGCGACCAATGCTCAAGCTTTAGGTGAGCTACTTGTGAGATTCTCAAATCACTAGCATAAATGACTTAGGACTAGAAGTCCTTTGTAGAACCTTTATAACTTTAGCTTCAATGTTCAAGAACAATGAACTAAAGAAATGTATACCTTGAGTTTTCTTCCTCTTGAATCCAAGCAAGTTTGTAACAAGGACTCACACCCCTTGCCTCGAGCTCTGCCACAGCTCGTTTGCCTTCCAAAGCTTGAATCCAAACCTTTGCTAGCTTTCTTCTTTTGGCTTGTCTTCAACTCAATTGATGAGTAGACTTCACTTTGATAGGAGTTCCTTCTAGAATCCTATCCACCTTTATGATGGCAGCCCTTTACCTTTCGAAGTCTTCTTCTTGTCTCAAGATTCTGTCTTTTCCCAAAGCTTCTTCGTCTTTACTCGTTTCCTTCTACTTTTGAAACTTGCTTTCTCCAAGAACCTGTATTCTTCAAACACTCTTAAAGAGTTAGTATCTCTTCCAACAAGAAATATCAAGTATGAAATCCTTGGGGGGACCTTGAGCTCCAATGGCTCCTATAGTCTTCTTGTAATTCGACGGCTTCAACAAGCCTCTAGCAATCAAAGTGCATCCAAAATCAATGAGGGGACTTCAACAATTTGCAAGCATACAAGAGCACTATGGCTCTGATACCACTGTAGGTATATGCAATACCAAAGCACATGCAGAAGGTGATGGTCCAATTTACCCAATAAATCGGAATTAGGAATTTCAATCAAATTTATTTCCTATGGTCCCCGTTGCTTCGCAACACTTAACCACAATTCCAATACATACTCAAAGCATAACATAAATTTGTTCCACTTCGTCTTCTTAGTGCTAAGTCACAACTTCAATGCATCATTACCACACAACTTCATACATAGAAATTCATCCAAAAAATCACATTGATATAAGATCATTTATACCACAGGATTCATACATCAACTAAAGAGAATCATATTTTTCCTTTAGATATCCGATCGGATGTCATCAACTTAATCGACTTACATATGAGTACCTTTCACACAATCGGTATTCTCTTCTTACAAACAACCTGCATAAGGAATCCTTACAGCAATATTCAAAGTTATATGATCAAAATCTCACTGCGCATGCTTTGTATTTACATGTGCTTGAAAAACAATTATCATACTGTGTCTCTTTCAATATCTAGCAATCTTGTATGTTAAAATAACCAACACTTCGCAACCTGAACATATGAGTTCTCATTCCATGATATGTATCATATATGAATACATGGTATTCTGTAAAGCAAGCCATTTGTTAGAACCTGTGATAGCATAAACCGCATCTCATATTTTTGGACTTTGCTCACTGCATATCTCCTGCTAAATCAAACTCTGCATATATCTCAATAGAGTGATGCATAATAATCTTGCACATCCTGTTCTTCAAATATGATATAATATATCACATAGAATTAGTCAACATCAAATACATGAAGTTAATCATTTACATACAAGATCATTTGTGACATAAGGACAACAGTTTAATATCATGAGCATATTATATGACATTCTTCAGTCCTGCACAAGGGCATCCCTCCATAGTAGTACCTGTATACACTTGTTTCTCCATCAGCACAATCAGATCATATATGTATTATCATGTCATTGCACTATCATGCATCAATACCATATGGAATGATGTGCAATGATCCGTAAGCCTTCTCATCACGTATTTGTGAGACTTCACATAACCACGAGCTATGTACATGTTGAATCATAACTCCATGCTGAATGTAAAGCATATAAGCATTTACTTCATGCTGAATGTAGAGAATATAGTCACTTACTTTTGAATGCACGTCTTGACTCCTATCACATCATAGGAATATGTTTTTATTTAATAAAGGCAGCACTTCACATCATATAAAAACGTGATCCCATTTCATTAAATCATATATCGCAACTTGAGTCACTTCATATCAAATAAGAATAAGATATACTTATCTCATGTTCTCCTCATGACAGTTTTCCGTGATCTTCATCCGATGTGACTAGTTTCTTCAAAGCAGTTCTCACACTAATGCTTCATGCGTAATATTGACAGAGAGAGAAAGAAGAAGAATAATAGTAACACAATATATATTCTATTGATTGAAGCTCTCATACAAAACTTACAGTAGATACGTGAGCAGAGAATTTCTTCGAGATATGTTGTCTATAATATCAGCATGTATTTCTTCGAGAATCCACAGTGCTATGGGAGCCATGGTGCTATACAAGCCACAGCTCTTTATTCCGCATGCATCCTTATATAGTATTCTATCTATCTTGCGGTGGTCTTCAATCAAGTCCATATTCTAAGGAGAAAATCATGGAGACTGAGATTGGTAGGTCACAGTCGTTGGAAATATCTAAGCGCCTAAGTTTATTCCATGCTTAATTTAAGGAAGAAAACTTACGAGTCTATTCATATGCAAGTGAGGTGAGATCTAAGGCTACGGTTCAAAAGAGGGTTCCTATGGGAATAAACTATGAGAGAAAATAGTGAGAGGTGGAAATACAAAAGATACGCTTCCATTGAAGCTTGCCTCATTTTTCAACAATCAATAGTATGACCAGCCTTTAGACAATATTTACATCTCTTCTTCTTTTGCAAATCAGCATCATTAGAGGAATGAGTGGAACAGCAAGGTTAAGGCTTTGGTTTTGATGAACCCAAAACTAAACCAAACTTGCTTTTCCCCTTTTGTGAGATAGCAAGTGCTTGCATTCCCTCAATCAAACCACTCCTATTCACTCTAGATTGCTCTTCTTGCAAAAGAAGAGACACAGCCTCATCAAATGCATACATATTAGGATTCCATTTTGCAACCAAACAAAATGTAGTAGAAAAGCTTTGAAAAGGTTTTGGTAATCCTTTCAACAATGTAGAAATGAGTGATGCATCTGGAATAATCGCATCTATGTTTGCTAGTTGCTCATTCAAGTCCATGCATGTCACATACACATCCACAAACTCATTTTCAGCCATACATACACCCTCAACCTGCTTCCTCAAGTATGCAACATGTGCATTATGCATGACATACAAAGAAGTAAGAGTGTCCCATGCCTGTCTTGATGTAGAACATCACCAAATGTGTGGAACTATATGACGCTTCATAGAAAGTGCAATCAATGCATGGTTTTGAGCATCTTTTCCATCCCATCTAAGTTGCTCCTATGTAGGTGGAGAAGGAGAAACCACTGTACTTGAAGAAGAAGCTCCATTTGTGACATTAGATTGTGAAGTAGAAGAACCTGTGGGTCTTTAATCTAAATCTGCCACTATGTTCCAAAGTTTTTTTTGCAACAAGAACATGTTTCATGATGTAAAACCACATTGGATAGTTGTTCCCATCAAACTTATCTTTAGCTTGAACCATGCCAAACAAGTCATTGCGGCCCACCATTTCACTAAAGAACAAGAATGTGACATAATTTTTACTTCGACGAAAGCTAAAATGAATGTTGAGATTTTGAGCTCACAAACCACCACTCTGATGGAAATTCTCACTGCATGAATGTCTTTGAAATGGGGGTAAAAATTTATTACAATTGGTGTAAATGTTTCTTGGCTACTGAAATTCACTATTCTATGCTCCAAAATTGATTTGCACTATTAGAAGTGTGTGTAGAAAGTGCGAGACACACATGAGAAGAACACATAAGAAGTAAAAACATAGCAAGGCACATGAAGAAGACGGATGGTTGGAATAGATCTCTCTATTGATGATGAACTAAACTAAAGTAAGAGCTAAATAATATCCTTAAGTACAAAGTACCATCACATATGAGTGAATCATGTATGTGGTAACATGGGGAAAAAACCACTAGCCAGCAGTAGAGTAAAAATTGCCCTTGTATAGGGAAAAGGTTCACATCAAAGCTACTTGAAGAACACATAAGTGTAACAAATTCAACAACTATCAAGAAGGTTGTAAAGGAAGGAGAGACTACAACAATTATATTAATGATAAATCACAAGAAGACTCTCTACTACTCATGAACATGACTATGAAAGGAGGTAAATCATATGAACATGTATTATCTATTGATTTCATATGTTCAAATCATGTAACAAGGAATGTCGCACTACTCTCAAATTTTGAAGGCCTGAAGTAAAAGCATGAAGTGCAAACATGAGATGACAAAAGGCCTCTTGTGGAGAAGATTAAAAATGTGAAGAGTCAAATGATAATATGAATTTATTGAGCAGAGTTCTTTATGTACCTAGCATTACCAAGAATTTGGTAAGTGTAGGATAGATTGTGGAGAAAGGATTGTAGGTGAGATTTACAAGGTATGGAGCCTATGTGGAAGATCCATACCAATGATTCAAGAATATTGCAAAGGTGAAAAGATAGGTGGACTATTCACCTTTGAACTCCAAGACATAAGGAACATAGAATTCTTCAATTATGGCACACAAAGAGAGGACCTTGAAGCAAATTAGTAGAGATCAAAGTGAAATTTGGACTACCTAATAGTAAAAAGATACATATTATTTACAAATGCAATGCATGTGAATTTGGCAAGTCTCAGAGACAACCTTTCACAAAAAATGGATACATACATGGAGACATCTTTGAGACTGTCCACATTGATGTTTGGAGATCAAGCAAGGAACCATCTATCTCAAGGTCAAGGTATTATGTGTCTTTCATTGATAATTGTAGAAGATGGACTATACTCTATTCATGAAGCATAATGATGAAGTATTTTCATGTTTCAAAAATTATCTTTCAATTTTGTAGAATTAAACAAGTAGAACATGCATTGATTATGAGGAGACATTCTCTCATGTAGCAAAGATGGCTGCAATCAAAATACTCATAAGCATTGCAACTGCCGAGAATTGGAAGATATACTAGATGGATACCAAGATTAATGGATTTTTGAATGGATGGATCCCAAAAGAGGTAAACATGGCTCAACCCCATAGTTTTGAAGACTCGCAAAATCCCAAGTATGTTTACAGATTAAGAAGAACTCTATATGGGCCAAATCAAGCTCCAAGATCTTGAAATCATGGGCTAGTTACTTATCTACAAGACAAAGGATTTGTGGTGAGCAAGGCAAATCCTTCCTTGTTCATTAGAAAATCACATGAAGACTTCATATATCTTTATGTATATTTAGATGAAATTATTGTAGGAGGTAATGATGCAAAAGACATAAGAAGAATCAAACATCCAATGAAGGAAGAGTTCAAGATAAGTGAAATAACAAAGCTAACATGACTCCTTGAATGGGAAGCTTGTATACAGAGCATGGTAAGTACCTTACTTAGATAAGGTAATTAGTGAAGGTTTATTCTATTCATATACCTCTAATATAGATATCAAAATGGTTTTTGATGTAGATTGGGAAGGATCAAGAGATGATAGGAGAAGTACCTCTAGTTATCTTTCATTTGTAGGTTCTAAAATTGTTTCTTATTCATCAAAGAAGAAACCTAATATTGTTCTCTCATCTCTGGGAATTCAGTATAAAGGATTTTATAATGCTACTCAAGATGTCATGTGGATTAAGACACTATATGTTGATCTAGGGATGAACTCATATAATTCTCACATACTTGGTGATAACATTTCTTTGCATCTTGTAGCAAGCCCTATGTATCATGCAAGGAACAAACATATTGAGCTCAATTATCACTATTTTAGAGAGAAGAAATCAAGCAAGGAGATTGAGATTTTCTATCTCAACTCAACAACAATGTGTAGACATGATGACTAAAGATTTGGATGGAGTGAACTTAAGAAATTCAAATCAATGATTGGACTTCATGAAATCCCACAGAAATGAGAACTCAAGCATCTTAGGCTTTAGGGGGAGTATTGGTACATATGGCAAGCATAATGCTTGACCATAACCGTGCAACACTTTGGTTTTGAGAAGAAAATATACATATGTTCACTTATCCTTACTTCATACCTAAGGAGAACTTCCAAATTTTTTTATTTTTTGTAAAAGGTTCAAAAGACCCAAATTCAAGACTTCAAATTTAAAATGAGCCAAAAACCAAGAGTCATATTTGAATTTAAATTCAAATAGGTAGCTTAGAAGTTGATGGGAATCTTTGGTAGATCAATCAACATCTACCAACTAGAATCAAGGAAAAAGGATTGTATATACTTCAACATAAAAAACACAAAAAGTGATAGAACTTTTACTCACATCTAGAGTGGCCATTGTACTTATCTCATAGACATTGAAATCCTCTAACACTTTTAAGAATTTTAATTCACATTTCAATACATATACTTGAATATTTACATCATCTTCACCTATTGTCACTGTTGACTGTGTACTGTTTAATTCTATCACCTTGAAAGAGTCATTGAAGTGAACTTATGGTCTCATGATTGCATCCAATACTTGGAACATAAAGAAAAGATCCTTGTGAGATCTTGTATGAAATATTTTGATAATTGGATCTCTTTGTGCAGAGACATGAATCAATTTTTATGACTATCTATGTGCATTATCTATTTCTTGAAATGTTGGGATGGCATGTATGAGTTCTTATGTACATTGCCCACTCTCTAATCACTCTAAAATCATGATATAACTTGGAATACCTCACTTAAATTCTTATTAGAAGCTATTCATCTTTCTCCATTCATAGAACATTGGGAGCATTGAGCATTTTTTTTATTACCTTCTTCCATAAATAGAAGGTTTTCTATTCATTTAAACAACAAAAGAAGAATAAGAAGAAGAAGAAGAACCTTGGAGCCCAACACATAATATTGGATGTATTACCAAGTGAATGTACAAAGATAAGTAACCCATTAGGGTTATAAGCATATATACAAGCTAGGGAAAAGAAGTTTGAAACAGGGAAAAAAGTGTTCTGATGGTCCTAAGTGTGTTCACACATATCATTGCCAAAATATGTCAACAAATCCCCTCGTGAGTGACATGGTGTACAAGGAGGTGACACTCATGTATAAGGAACTGCCAAGCTATATGGAAAGAGATCAATCCACAAAAGGAAGTAAGCCCAAAGATTTGAGGAAAGCTTCAAACTTCTCTTGAGGTAGAGCCTTTGTGAAAAGGTCTACAATGTTATTGAAGCACTTGACTGTCCACTTGTAAAAGGAGGTAGAAAAGTTTCATACACATCTTTGGAGATAATTGATGTTTTCTAAGTACATGAAAGAAATGGTTGAATTGCATCTTCCAAAAAAACAACATATGTTTTCTAATTACATCTGCCACTATGTTCCAAAGTTTTTTTTGCAACAAGAACATGTTTCATCATGTAAAACCACATTGGATAGTTGGTCCCATCAAACTTATCTTTAGCTTGAACCATGCCAAACAAGTCATTGCGGCCCACCATTTCACTAAAGAACAAGAATGTGAATAATTTTTACTTCGACGAAAGCTAAAATGAATGTTGAAATTTTGAGCTCACAAATCACCACTCTGATGGAAATTCTCACTACATGAATGTCTTTGAAATGGGAGTAAAAATTTATTACAATTGGTGTAAATGTTTCCATGGACTAGTTACTTATCTACAGGACAAAGGATTTGTGGTGAGCAAGGCAGATCCTTCCTTGTTCATTAGAAAATCACATGAAGACTTCATATATCTTTATGTATATTTAGATGAAATTATTGTAGGAGGTAATGATGCCAAAGACATAAGAAGAATCAAACATCAAATGAAGGAAGAGTTCAAGATAAGTGAAATAACGAAGCTAACATGACTCCTTGAATGGGAAGCTTGTATACAGAGCATGGTAAGTACCTTACTTAGATAAGGTAATTAGTGAAGGTTTATTCTATTCATATACCTCTAATATAGATATCAAAATGGTTTTTGATGTAGATTGGGAAGGATCAAGAGATTATAGGAGAAGTACCTCTAGTTATCTTTCATTTGTAGGCTCTAAAATTGTTTCTTATTCATCAAAGAAGAAACATAATATTGTTCTCTCATCTCTGGAAATTCAGTATAAAGAATTTTATAATGCTACTCAAGATGTCATGTGGATTAAGACACTATATGTTGATCTAGGGATGAACTCATATAATTCTCACATACTTGGTGATAACATTTCTTTGCATCTTGTAGCAAGCCCTATGTATCATGCAAGGACCAAACAGATTGAGCTCAATTATCACTATTTTAGAGAGAAGAAATCAAGCAAGGAGATTGAGATTTTCTATCTCAACTCAACAACAATGTGTAGACATGATGACTAAATATTTGGATGGAGTGTACTTAAGAAATTCAAATCAATGATTGGACTTCATGAAATTGCAAAGAAATGAGGACTCAAGCATCTTAGGCTTTAGGGGGAGTATTGGTACATATGGCAAGCATAATGCTTGACCATAACCGTGGAACACTTTGGTTTTGAGAAGAAAATATACATATGTTCACTTATCCTTACTTCATACCTAAGGAGAACTTCCAAATTTTTTTATTTTTTGTAAAAGGTTCAAAAGACCCAAATTCAAGACTTCAAATTTAAAATGAGCCAAAAACCAAGAGTCATATTTGAATTTAAATTCAAATAGGTAGCTTAGAAGTTGATGGGAATCTTTGGTAGATCAATCAACATCTACCAACTAGAATCAAGGAAAAAGGATTATATATACTTCAACATAAAAGTCACAAAAAGTGATAGAACTTTTACTCACATCCAGAGTGGCCATTGTACTTATCTCATAGACATTGAAATCCTCTGACACTTTTAAGAATTTTAATTCACATTTCAATACATATACTTGAATATTTACATCATCTTGACCTATTGTCATTGTTGACTATGTACTGTTTAAGTCTATCACCTTGAAAGAGTCATTGAAGTGAACTTATGGTCTCATGATTGCATCCAATACTTGGAACATAAAGAAAAGATCCTTGTGAGATCTTGTATGAAATATTTTGATAATTGAATCTCTTTGTGCAGAGACATGAATCAATTTTTATGACTATCTATGTGCATTATCTATTTCTTGAAATGTTGGGATGGCATGTATGAGTTCTTATGTACATTGCCCACTCTCTAATCACTCTAAAATCATGATATAACTTGGAATACCTCACTTAAATTCGTATTAGAAGCTATGCATCTTTCTCCATTCATAGAACATTGGGAGCATTGAGCATTTTTTTTATTACCTTCTTCCATAAATAGAAGGTTTTCTATTCATGCTCAAAATTTGGAAGTAGTATTTCTTAGATCGAACATTTGAGATCAATGCTCCAAATAACTAGTTATATTTATGTATCATTTGCAAGGTTAGAGTGTCTAATACAGTCTCCAAGCAAGAAATAGGCTAACCTAGAGCATGTTTTTGCAAAGACCCTCTCATATCTATACTTTACCATCACCTCGATGCAACCATTACTTTGAGCTAGGGTTTAGCCAGAGCAAGCATCCTGTCAAACTTCAGTTGATCTTGCCAAAAGACGGCGCACAATTTGAGTACCTTACATCAAGGAAGTGAGCTTTTGCAAACTTAGGGTCTCAAGCCATATTTGTGACCTACATTTGGCATAGAATATCACTTTGATACTTCATGCTCAACTCTTGTTGCAATAAGATCACTTTGAGTTGAAATAGGACATGTTTGAGTTGAAATAGGATCATTTTGAGTTGAAACTGATACTTTATTTAGCTTTTTTTCTTTTTGGGCATCTTTGTGCTCAACTTCTGTTGCAATCTGATATTGACTTGCTGAGGATGTAAGAATCTCTTTTGCGGCACCTGTGGATGAAACTTTGTTCTTTATCTAAGCTATAAGCCAAACATCATTACAACTTACAATTGTGAATAGATGGATAGGTATGTGCTTGAAGATGAAGAAGTATTGCAAAATCCTTGATCTACACCAGCAAAATGAACTCTAGGAGTATGTGGTGGGCCCTTTTAGCTTGCCAATGGATGTATTAGACATCCTATGTACCTTGGAAGATCACTCTCAAAAAGATAGATCAAAATAGATAAGTTGGAGTTAGCTTAGAGGTGAAGAACTTGCTATTTTGGTTCCTACACACGTCTAGTGTTTTGCATAATTCTCTGAGCACGGCAGCAGTTAGCTGAATTCCTTTTGGAGAAGTCTAGTTAATCTACAGAGCTAACTTTCAAGAGTAATAGCATAAAAAATAATGAACCAAACACTGAGAATGATGTTTAACAAGTGATGACATCATCTCGATTTTCACGGGGTGCTATAGTAATGAGACCAGTGAGCAAAAACATGAACCTACATCAAAATTTAAGAATTCAATGATTATGAAAATTTGTATGCTTATACTAGAAAATATGCTGAATCAAACAAGATTGAAATCAGTGATTTTGGGTACGTACACACTGAGAAACAACTTTGACAAGATGAGTAAAAAAGTCGGGTACCTGACAGAGAAGTGAAAATGAACAGATAGGGTTGAATTCAACTCAACATAACTGAAGATTGAAACACCCAAATGAAATGAAAATTTGTGAGCATATAGTAGATAGAGCTAACGTTATCAAGTTAAATCACTGAAAATGATGCACCAAGTTCAGAGAAATCATCTCTGCAATCTGACTACAAAAACTGAGAGATATGGTAGTGAGTAGTACACTTCACAAGAACATGGAAATATGAACTCAAATGATCATGAAAATGAAAGTATATTGATTGTACAATACAATGCAATTATTGATACATATGTGTGCCTTAGAATCACACCTTCATATGACATAAATCTCAGCTCTTTGACATCTTCTCTGAGGTCTCTCTAACCACGACTAAAGCTACCATCTATTTATAATTGAGCTTGGGAGGCTAACTTCCTTCAATCACTCTCCAATCAATTAGTGATTGATTTGATTCTCTATCTACCACAAATCACAAATTCGTGGCTCCCCTTTCTCTTTTCGATGAAGTGGACTTAACCACTTAAGATTCTTTCACTTTTACATTAAGTAAAGTCTTCAAAAGTTACAAGAGGTAATTCACAAGTGAACTTTACTTGTCTTCATTTTAAGGATTCTTCTTTGAATTTGTGAGACTCAAGACAATACTTAGGCTTGTCATAGACTTGCTCCAACAACAATCAATGACACTCTTAGTCTATCAAAAATTGTACAAAATAGGATAAATACAATCAATAACATCGTTACAAAATACGTTAAATACAAAATCCTATGAGAGGTAATTGATTTGGACAATGTCATGTCTGGATAGTAACCATTACAAGAGGTGTTGGAAAAAGGTGAATAGTAGAACTAAATAGTGAAATCAGTTCCTCACTTTGAAACTATTTACTACTATCCAAATCATATCATTGTGAAAAGGCATCATGAGAGGAACTATTGTAAAATTCATACAAATGCGTTCCTAATGTTTATGATGGCATTAAGACTTCAAATTATTTCCAAATTGGTGCTTAAGTTATGGATAAACACCATTTTTCCCATATAATACCAAAAGAAGAATTGTTTACGTCATTACAATCAATGACACAATTGAGCTATCAAATATGTACATGGTATATAATACGAGGCAGAGACAACAAAATATTTTAATAACATTGATACAAAATAGGTTGATCACAAACTATGATGATAGCTAATAGATTTGGATGATGCCACACGTGCAGATAGTAACCATTACAAAGGACAACAATGTAAGAGGATGAACAATGGTACAATTCTTTCAAAAGATCCTCTATATCAGGTATACCACCTCTGTTCAAGTGTGACCGAGTAGTCTGCCATCTTGTAATTGGGTGCAAATTGCTTGGCTTCTTCTGTCGTTTCACACATACTTGCAAATTTCTTTTTGCATTTGCCATAAACTACGCTAGAGTGGCATCCTCTCGTACATGAAAACCTACAACCTTTGTTAGGGATCCACACATGTCAGAATCTGAGGCTGGGTTACAATAGTTTTGCTTTGAGGAGGCTTCATTTGTAGCATTCGTTTGAAGAATATCTCTATTTGGACTCTGATTAGGATCAAAAGTTGTATTATGTAGATGAACTTTGTTTGAACAAACAAAGGGATCATTATCAACTACAGAGTTGTGACTAGCTAGATGAATATCTGAGCTGCTAATTGGATCAAGAACATTCGCAATAATTCCATCTAGACCACTATGAAAGTCAATGTGTGTGGACTCCGCATCATGCATGTTGTTAATTGGACAAGGATCCACACTAGCATCCATTGCAGACGGTGTTTTGAGGAAGTATGGAAGATTTTCTTTCTCTTTCGATGATGAAGATTGGGCATAAGTCTTACTTTCAGCAAATGGTGTACGTCCAACCTTCTCACTTGTACCAAGCTCCCTATTGTATGCAACATCAACATTGTTGGTAATTGTTTCTATAGAGGTACGAGCAACTGCTTTGCACAATGAAACCAACTAGATTAGTGTTCCACTAGAGGGTTAAAGAGTAAGAAATAGATAGTTGATGGATGACTTTTTGCAAACTAACGAAAAATTAGTAATAGCTAACTATTAACAACTATCGAACAATCAGGTACTTAGTAATAGCTAATTAGTAACAAGCTAATTAGTAATAGCTAAGTATGAATGACTAATCAAGAACTAGTTACTTCATAATAGCTACTTAGTAACAAGCTAATTAGTAATGGCTAATTCCTAATAGCAAATTAATAATATCTAATTAGTAATAGCTAATTCGTAATAGTTATTTAGTAATAGCTACTTTGTAATAGCTAATTCACCATAGCTAATTCGTAATAGCTACTCATTAATAGCTAATCATTAATAGTTAATTAGTAATAGTTACTTATTAATATCTTATCAATAATAGCTAATTAGTAATAGCTAATCAGTAATAGCTAATTAGTAATAGTTACTTATTAATAGCTAGTTCATAATAACTAATTCATAATAGCTAATTTGTAATAGCTAGTTTGTAATAGATAATTAGTAATAGCTAATTCATAATAGCTCATTAATAATAGCTAATAGTAATAGCTAATTCATAATGGCTAATTCATAATAGCTAATTCATAATAGCTAATTCGTAATAGCTAATCAGTAATAGGTAATCAGTAATAGCTAATCAATAATAGCTAATTAATAATTGTGAATTAGTAACAAGCTAATTACTAATAGCTAACTACTAACAACTATCAAACAAACAGCTACTTAGTAATAGCTAATTACTAACAAGCTAATTAGTAATAGCTAATTACGAACAACTAACCAAGAACTAGTTACTTTGTAATAGCTACTTAGTAACAAGTTAATTAGTAATGGCTAATTTATAATAGCAAATTAATAATAGCTAATTAGTAATAGCTAATTCATAATAGCTAATTTGCCATAGCTAATTCGTAAAAGCTAATTCATAATAGCTAATTCATAATAGCTAATTCATAATAGCTAATTCATAATAGCTAATCATTAATAGCTAATCAATAATAGCTAATTAGTAATAGCTACTTATTAATAGCTGATCAATAATAGCTAATTAGTAATAGCTACTTATTGATAGCTAGTTTATAATAGTTAATTCATAATAGTTAATTCGTAATAGCTAATTCGTAATAGCTAGTTCATGACAGCTAATCAATAATAGCTAATCAGTAATAGCTAATTAGTAATAGCAGATTCATAATAGCTAATTCGTAATAGCTAATTCGTAATAGATAATTGGTACTAGCTAATCAATAATAGCTAATCAGTAATAGATAATTAGTAATAAATAATTAATAATCACTAATTAGTAATCAGCTAATTACTAATAGCTAACTACTAACAACTATCGAACAATCAACTACTTAATTAGTAATAGCTAATTAGTAACAAGCTAATTAGTAATAGCTAATTACGAACAACTAACCAAGAACTAGTTACTTCATAATAGCTAATTCATAATAGCTAATTCGTAATAGCTAATCAGTAATAGGTAATCAGTAATAGCTAATCAATAATAGCTAATTAATAATTGTGAATTAGTAACAAGCTAATTACTAATAGCTAACTACTAACAACTATCAAACAAACAGCTACTTAGTAATAGCTAATTACTAACAAGCTAATTAGTAATAGCTAATTACGAACAACTAACCAAGAACTAGTTACTTTGTAATAGCTACTTAGTAACAAGTTAATTAGTAATGGCTAATTTATAATAGCAAATTAATAATAGCTAATTAGTAATAGCTAATTCATAATAGCTAATTTGCCATAGCTAATTCGTAAAAGCTAATTCATAATAGCTAATTCATAATAGCTAATTCATAATAGCTAATTCATAATAGCTAATCATTAATAGCTAATCAATAATAGCTAATTAGTAATAGCTACTTATTAATAGCTGATCAATAATAGCTAATTAGTAATAGCTACTTATTGATAGCTAGTTTATAATAGTTAATTCATAATAGTTAATTCGTAATAGCTAATTCGTAATAGCTAGTTCATGACAGCTAATCAATAATAGCTAATCAGTAATAGCTAATTAGTAATAGCAGATTCATAATAGCTAATTCGTAATAGCTAATTCGTAATAGATAATTGGTACTAGCTAATCAATAATAGCTAATCAGTAATAGATAATTAGTAATAAATAATTAATAATCACTAATTAGTAATCAGCTAATTACTAATAGCTAACTACTAACAACTATCGAACAATCAACTACTTAATTAGTAATAGCTAATTAGTAACAAGCTAATTAGTAATAGCTAATTACGAACAACTAACCAAGAACTAGTTACTTCATAATATCTACTTAGTAACAAGCTAATTAGCAATGGCTAATTCGTAATAGAAAATTAATAATACCTAATTAATAATAGCTAATTAGTAATAGCTAGTTAGTAATAGCTAATTAGTAATAGGTAATTTGTAATATTTAATTGGTAATAGCTAATTTGTAATAGCTAATCAGCAATAGCTAATCAATAATAGCTAATCAGTAATAGCTAATTAGTAACAAGCTAATCGATAATAGCTAATCAGTAATAGTTAATCAGCAATAGCTAATTAGTAATAGCTAATTCATAATAGCTACTTAGTAATAACTGATTACTAACAAACTAAATATTGATTCATAATAGCTAATTTGTAATAGCTAATTAGTAATAGGTGATTAGCGACAAGCTAATTAATAATAATTTACTAATAACCTAACTAAGAACCAGTTACTTAGTAATAGCTACTTAGTGATAGCTATGACTAATTAGCTACTTAGTTATAGCTACTTAGTAATAGCTACTTAGTAATAGCTACTTAGTAATAGCTACTTAGTAATAGTTACTTAGTAATAGCTACTTAGTAATAGATAATTATTAATAGCTATTTGGTAACAAACTAATATATTAATAATGATTTCTAACAGCTAACTAATGACCAACTACTTAGTAATAACTAATTGGTAACAATTTAATTATTAATAGCTAATTACTAACAAGTAACCCAGAGTTAAAAACTTAGTAATAGCTAACTAGTAACACACTAATTAGCTACAAACAACTAACCGTAACCATATACTTAGTAATAGCTAATTAGTAACTAGCTTATTAGTAATAGCTAATTAGTAACTAGCTCAGTAGTAATACCTGATTACTAACAACTAACTAAGAACCAGCTACTTTATAATAGCTAACTGGTAACAAGCTAATTAGTAATAGCTAATTACAAACAACTAACCGAGGACTAGCTAATTAGTAATAACTAACTGGTAGCAAGCTAAATAGTAATAACTAATTACTAACGGCTAACTAGGAACCAACTACTTAGTAATAGCTAATTGTTAACAAGATAATTAGTAATAACTTAGTAACCTAGTAGTAGCTAACTAGTAAGAAGCTAATTAGTAATAGATACTAAGTTATGGAGAATCAGTAACTCAGTAACTAGTAATAATCTAATTAGTAATAGATACTTAGTACCAAGTAAGTAATAACCAGCTACTTAGTAATAGGTAACAAGTAGCAACCTAACTAGTAATATCTACTCACAAACAACTAACCAAGAAGCCACATCCATGGATAAAAAGTAATATTATTATATTAATCAACACGACAAGCTTACCTCTGTGAAAGTTGAATCCACCATCAAAGAATCTCGAGATTGTTTGTTGCACATGTTCTGGTATTTCAACACCACATTCAGGCCCTAAATAGTTGACTGACACATGATAATGTTGATATGCATGGTTGCACTGCATAAGGTGCACTATAAAACTCACCCTCTCCTCAATATTCAGAACACATGCTATGCACATGGATGAAACACTGAGTAAGAGGGTTGATGATAACTCTGGGGGGAGGTAATGACAATAATGGTGACAATTCATTTGAATCCATCATGCTTAACATGTTATTTACAAAGGATAAACGTCGATTTGCACTCTATCAATAAAGCTAAATATGACCTCCAGTTTAGGCACCTTGTCATTCTCATCTGTCTCAACCCCTAACAGATCTAGATTAACATTATATATCTAAATTTGTGCCTCTAATTGAATCCTCCTCTCAGCAGACATTCCCACATCACATTTCAGTTCATCAATGGATACCTGTAACTTTTTTCTCATCTCAATGGCTATTGTAGTCACCGTAGACTCAGTACCCTTTGATAGCTTGGCTTGATCCAAATCAAGCTCGACCCTATCCAACTTATTCTATTCACTATCAATTAATAATTCTAAAGTACGTATAACCTTAGTACCCTCCACTTGCCTTATGGCAGCAACTACCGTACCTTGTTGAGCATTTAACTCAACATCTTCTTTATGTTCCTGCAAGTTCACATCCAAAGGCTCTAAAAGTGGTGAAGCATCATCGTTCAAACAACTGTAAAACATTTGCATCCTTGACTGCAATGTACCCATCTGTTGAGAAAGGGGAACAATGGACCCTAACCACCTCGCATGGAAGCAAGAAGCTTCTCCAAGTTGGGGCAAAGAATGAGAGGAGAGGCTCACCCACGCTCATGGAGCAATGGCAAAAATGGCCAACGTCACAAAGAGCAAAGGGGAACATCCTCCCAACCATGCACACACACATGCAAATCCATACACCAAGACCAACACCATTGCACACAAGGATTTGGATGAAACCAAATGACACCTTCTTCCATTACCAAAATGGAGGCCAAGGCCATGGCCAAGGGACCCCCTTTTACGAAATGAGCTCCTCCTTATATAAGAGAGGAGGAGGAATACGTTGAATACAAGTGGCCAAAGGCTTCATTAACTAGATATTCTAAAAATAATAGGTAGGTGGGAAAATAAAAAAGGGAATCTTCTAAGAGAGAGAGAGAGCTCTTTGCAGGTATCCAAAAGAGAGCTCTCATTTCTAAAATAAGGAAAGAATTCAAAAAGAAGCCTTTTACAAAAAAAGAAGGCTAAGGTTGAGTTTTTATGGTTTTCTCACAAAAGTAGGTAGGAAGTAGTTCCTATGAAAGAACTTGTATACAAGAGGGAAAATGGGAATCTTGGGAGACTACCACATAAGGCCTTGAGCCTTCAAGTATCCTAAGCTCCGATGGAGGCCTCCAAGTATTCCATAGCCTTATAGCTTCATAGGTCCTTCATAACTTCATGGTTCCAACACCCTCCCCCACCTAGTCTTTATCGTCCTCGACAAAGCTAAGATGAAAGGATCATGCATAGCCCAACAGGATCATGTTGAGTCTTCAATTCTGCAAGACTTAATTCTACAAGTCTTAAGTCTTCAGGTCAACAAGTCTGTTTAATCTGCAGCAAGTCTTTAGTTCTTCAGGTCTCCAATGTTGAGCGACACAATCCCCTTGGGGGTAGTAAGCCCAGCCTCCATCCAAATGTGTAAGTCTTCAAGTCTTTCAGGCCTATAATGCTGAGCGACACAATCTCCTTGAGGGGCAATCAGCCCAGCCTCCATCCAATGTGCCTTCTCTCAAAGCTCCAATACCTGAAATTTAACCATACACAACAAGTAGACTGAATTTGAAAAGAAGCAGCCACAGAATGTAATTCCATGTTTAGTTTCCACTTCAGGGAACATCTTTCACTTAGGACTTGCTTTTCTAATGAGAAGAGCTCTTGAAAATCTTCTCATCTTTGAGCTCCAAAAAATGATGCCATAATCTGTTATTTCCAAGTGAGTGTGACATATGGCATTATCTAGAATGTGGATACCATGATTAACTTATGTTCCTGCCCTCATTTATATTATGCTTTTAGTCAATCAAGCTTGCAATTTAACATGAGTGTTATGTGCTCATAAAATGAATAGACAATAGTGCAACATTACGAGTCCTAACATTTTACAAGCATTCATGAGATTCAAACAGTCTTATCCAAAGTTATTCCTGCAAGGCATAGTAGCAATTCATCTATAAGAGGTAGGAATGATCAAATGCTGAAGTTTTGTGTGTTGACCTGTGATGCAATATGAAAAAATAAGCCTTAAATGAGCAATGTGAAACTAGAGAGTTACTTCCCTAGCAAAAAAAATCACTCATTTCGTGACTTCGTACTTAATTTAGTTCAGGTCTACATCAAAAATTTCAACCCACCTATGTACATTTTCACCTGCAAATATCCTTTAAATAATACATGCTTACATCATGAGAACATTATGCACCAACCCAGGAATTTTGCTACTTGTATTAATAAAGAGTAGATTCAAGAGAGATGCATTAACAGGTAGCAAGAGTTTGTGCAGTCTTGGACCCAATTCCTATTAATGGGTCAATGATTACAGGCATCAAGTAACATTCACACCATTGACACTGTTGTATCTGAACAAGTCTAAATCCACCCACACTTCCAGTAACTTTGCAAGATCAAAACAAACCCTTTAGGTTCTATGCCTAAAATATTGGGCAGACACACTCCTAGAGCAAGCCAATCTTTGCACAATATTCACACATCAACCCTATGGTACTACTAATTGCCTTTTAAACATAAGTGTTCACATGCAACCAATACAAGCATATTGAGGGAAGCAAGCATTTTATCCATTTCTAATGACTATGACAAAAGCATGCTATAGAAACTTCATAAGACATGGAAGCACCATCATCCTTCGTTTCAAACCTGCAACACTCAGAGTCAAGAGTAATTGAGTACACAATTAACTTCTCATTTAAAGATCAGCAAAAAGAATTCAGTATCCCCAAAAGCTCTTTAATCATTCCAAGGGACTGCTTCCCCAAGGAGAAGAATCAATATGCTCTAGTCACCTGCAAGCTTTCCATCAAGCAAGAAGATCATATATATGATGAATGCATAAATATGAGGTGCCTAAAGGCGTCAACATGTGTATCACTCCTTGGTGGGGCTTGAAAAACCTTCAAAAGACCACAAGGGAGTGTGAAGCCTATGGTAAGCCACAGAAAATCAAAAATAGGTTATCCTTTAGGTGGAAGCTCCAAGGGATTCCAAAACTTATGACGACCTTTCGATCCTAGTCAAGAAATATATTTAATTGCATAACCTTACAACAAGCATACATCACATTCTAGCTTTAGTGGCCCAAGAGAAAATGCATTAATTTCATGAAGAGTGACCATTTTGGGGACTTTGAGCTGAATAGCACCAAGTTCATCTTCATAGGCATTCACCACAAGATAACCTTCCAAGAGCCATAGTCAAAAACCTGTTAAGCTTCAAGTAGACCATAAACTATCAAACCTCTTTAGATTTACCAATGACAATGATCATGCAAAGGTTGCAATTTCTGAGAACAAATTTTACACCGTGTGCATGTGTGACAAGTAGAATAAAGGGTGAGTGCGTAGTATGGTTCCTTGGCCCTCATGCAAGTATTACAAACCATATTTCCTTTATTCCTTAATGTGCATTATGTGGAGCCATATGCATAAGAGTGAATTGAACAACTACCGGAGCTGATGCAATGTCATTGAAGCAAATCTGAGCCTATAGAACTCAAGGTGCATAGGTGTTGGGTCCTATAGGGTAGGAAACACATACGAAGAATCACCATCGATGGTACAAGTATATTCTAAAGATCAAACGTTTATTCTTTGATAGACCTATGACGATTGTCGATAGTGTGCATCATAAATGGATGTTTCAACATGCCATCATGGATCACAATAATAACGAGACAGTATCATACTTTCTTTTATGGCACCTAAATAAGACATTGGCTATGCATCATAGAGTTGCCCTCACAAATATTCTTAGCCTTCAAGATTGCATTGCCCCCTTGTGAGCGCTCTCACCAATGCACAACATGAATAGAAATCGAAACACATATAGCTCTGGTTGAACATAAGGCTTATAGACCAGAACACCCCATGATACATGTGGGATAACCTTCAGGACACCAGCCTTGCACAATCCATCCAAATGTGAGATGTGAATCCTACAGTCCAATAAAAAGTCATCAAGTACTTGGGTTAGTGGCGACAAAACCGTATGTATTAATACATCAATTCCTTTCAAGGCAGTTACACACCGCAACCCATCAAGTACTTTTAGTCACCTATTCTTCACACCCCGATATACACTAAAAGCTACAAAGCAGACAACCCTATTGCAACCAAGATAGGCATCTACAAAGTTGTCATCATTCATAACCATGATCAGGGCATCCTAGAGGTAACTCCCGTAAAAAAAATTAGGACACAACCAACCTCCTACTCCAGCTTCATTCATATGGGTAGATATGAAAAACATCAAAGTGATCTAGAACATTCCTGTTGGAACAAGCCAATCACAAATTGGTGATTATAGAGAGCTTGAAGAAGGTTTATGGTCAGAATGAAGTGAAGGAAAACACTTGTGAAAGTGAAGAAGATTTCAGGATGATGTCTTGTACACATATGTACATTTATGTGGAAATCTTTGTAATCTAAGTAGAACTAAACTTTAGGATGATGAAGAGTAGTGTCATAGACGCGAGATAAGTCAAAAGTCATGTATATATAAGTTAATGATGACAAGAAATGTGTGTGAGAGTCATTTGTAGATGACAAACTTCAGAAAGATGTGTAGAGAGTTTTTTCCCAGAAAATAGCGACGGGTTTTTCTCTGAGTGCTCTCTGTCTGATCATGTGGATCAGAAATCCTTTTGTACACATCTAATTGAGAAGCTAATGAAGCTATGCTAGAGTTTCAGAATCTAATTCCTCTCCTACTGTGAGAATGATCAATAGGAACATTCATATGTGAACTTTGGAAACTGAAGTCTATGAGTAGCGCACTTTTCCGTCTCAGTATTTTGAGCAGATCTGAGTGTATACTGTAAAGTTTTTGATGAGTGAGCACTTAAAATTTAAGTTAGAAGATAAGGAAGCTATGGCTAAAAGCATTTAGCAAAACGGGGCTCAGATTGGGAGAAATCAACTTAAGAAGTTGACTATGTCGAAGGCGCAACTTCTGAGAAACATTTTCTGACATATCTTTGATCTTAATGATCAAATTAAACTTTTGGTGATTAGTTTTGAGAACTAATAATTGACATGATTGCGCAAAGGTATTGCGAATACTTGTGCATCATTTACTTGAAGAAATTTGAAGTTTTATGGAGGTAATGAAGTTGATTCCTGAAGCAGATTTTCTGAAGTAGACACTTCTTCACTCAGAGAAGTGTTGATTGAAGTTTTGGTAAAGAAGAACATTGTTTGTGTAAAGTTTGGTTTATAACTGACATAGAAGTGTTCTTAAGTCAGTATAGATCAAACCTTTGGAGATTAAGAGGTCTCCAACAATTCCGTCATTATATGATTAATCCATTACAAATAGCATTTAGATATTGTAGTAGGGACCGTCATCGTTTGAATGCTTCGCTTTTAAAATATGTACGAGTGTGTAAAGTTAATTCCGACAATTATGCTTCTAAAAGGGAAGAGAGGATATATTTAGCCCCCATGGCCTCCTACCTAAAGTTCATATCATGTAATGACACAATGTAGAATTGTACCCAATGTTCCCTAAAATGACCTTATGCATGGAAAAAAGAACACCACCCAGTACTCGGGCACAACAAAACTTCATACAAACTTAGTTCGCATTTGTGCAGACCAGTACTCTCTTCACATCTGCACTCCTCGGTTTGGGCATGTTGTCTTTGAACACCTCGGATATTTGCCTCTTCGTAATGGTGGGAAAGATGTTGGTGCAGACCAATCACCAATTGAAGGCATGGAAGATCAAATGATGAAGGAAGAATCAATTTCTAAAGTGTGGAAGAAGATTACATTCAGAGGACAAGAGAAGTGTACACATATGTACATTAGCATAGGCATAGATGACTTAGATCTTTTGTTCAGTAAGAATCATGTACAAATTATCTATAAATACTTTGAGAAAAGTCGGGGCATGTATGAGAGCATATGTGACAATAGTTAGAAGTCAAGAATGAGGGAGATAGAAGTTATGAGATAGAGGAAAGTGATTTTGAGTTAGCTCTCATCACTCAGTTGTAATTCTTCTGAGTAAAGAAAAATATTTGCGCCCGATGTTTCTGCGTGTTCTCCTTCTACAGTAGATCAATTGTGAAATGCTTTTGTACAAGTCTAAGTTGAGAGTTGCTTGACCTCTGTGCAAAGTTTTAGCTTCCAATTGTAATCAGGCTGAGTGAATTAAGTGTAGGAACATTCATATGTGAAGTATGTTCACTGGTTCCTAAAACAGGCGCAGATTTCGAAGTTAATGTTTTGGTCATTTCTCCTAGCACAGTTTAAAGTTTTGCATGAGTGAGGGCTTAATCTTTAAGTTGGAAGATAAGCTACTCATGTCTAGAAGCATTTTGTAAAACGGGTTCTATTCAAGGAGAATCATGTCTTAAAAGTTACAGGTGTAAAGTCGACTGTTCTGGATGACAGTTTCTGACATAGGTAACTTGAGAAGTTGATTTCTCAAGTTATACTTAATCTTTTGAAGAGATTCAACTTGGAGTAGATGCGCAATCTCTAGGAGATACTTCATACAAAGTTTCATCAAAAACTTTACACGTTTGATAAGTCAATGTGGAGAAATAGTGCAGCAGACTTTTCTATGTATCATCTTCTTCACAGAATTGTTAATCTTTTGATAGTTAGTAATTGATCCTCTAAATGAGTGAAAGGTTTTGACTTATTCTTGGTATAGAGGTGCTCTAATCACAAGAATAGGTTGTTCTTTTGGAGATTAACATTCTCCATCAGTGGTATCAGAGCAGGAGACATCAATTTGAAGGAAGAAGAATCCCGACTGCTGCAGATTCAAGAAATTCAACACTTGAAGGACTAAGAAGTGAAAGCTTGGAGTCAAAGCTCGAGGAGAAGACTATTTGACATCAAGAAAGGCAAAAGGAGTCCAATTCAAAGTAAAGGTACATACATTGTTTGTAAAGCTTGAAGATTTCAATACACAGGTGGACACAAGATGGGAGAAAGCTTGCAGATTGATAAGCTAGATAGGGAGAACTATCCAGCATGGTCCATGAGGATGGAAGCACACCTCATGAGCAAAGATCTTATATCATTTATTACAGGAGATGAAGAAAAACCTGAGTTTGCAGATCCAAGTATTCCTACTAGGGAAGAACTTGCAATGTTGAAGACTTGGATGAGAAAGGATGCTCAAGCAAGGAGCATCATTTACATGGCTGTAAATGATTACCTTTTACCTCACATCAGAGGTTTGGAAAGTGCCACAGATGTTTGGAATGCCTTGGAAGAGCATTTCCAAAATACAACTAAGTCAAGGAAGTCCTCACTATGGGCTGAGTTCACAACCTTCAAGAAGAAGAGCTCACAATCAATTTCAGATTATGTGGCAAGGATGAAAGATATTGCAGATAGCTTGGGAGCAGTGGATGAAGATATTGAAGAGGAAAAGTTGGTAAGACAAATACTTACAGGTCTAAGAGGTGATGAGAAGTGGAAGCCTTTCATATTGTCCATAGAGTTGTCACTTGATCACTTTACTCCTGATCTTAATCAATTGCTAGGACACATGCTAACCTTTGAGCAGGATCTTAAAGGAGACAATGATAGAAGTACAAGTCAAGCTATGTACTCCAAGGACAAGAAAAAGAATGGCAAGGGAAAGCAATCAAATGATGATGAAGGGAATTCAAATCAAGCTAACTTCACAAAAGGGAAGACAAATTTCAGAGGTAAAGGAAGAGGAGGTAAGAACAAAGATAATGCTAAAGCTTGTTGGATTTGTGGCAGAACAAATCATTTGGCAAATGATTGTTGGTATAACAATCAAAATGGTGGAAGCAATAATCAGAATTATAACCAAAGAGGTAGAGGAGGCAGAAACCAAAGAGGCAATTTCAGAGGAAGAGGTGGTAGGACATCATATGGTAGAGGAGGTGGAAGAAACTTCCAATCTCAGTCCTACAACAACAATTATTATAATTATGCATCAGATCAGAAGGATGACATGACTCTTATCTTGAATGCAACTCATGAATCAATGGGAGAAGATCAAAGAGTGTTTTATATTGACTCAGGGTGCAGCAACCATCTGAGTGGGAATCTATCCTTGATGACTGATATGGAAGCAAGGGTGAATGGACATACAGTTCAAACAGGTGACAATACCAAACATAAAGTGGAGAGCATTGGATCAGTGAAGACAAAGAGTGGAAGTACACTTCTGAGTAAGGTACTTTATGTTCCTACTATTCCTAAAAATTTGATAAGTGTAGGGCAAATTGTGGAGAAAGGATATGAAGTAAGATTCACAAATGATGGTGTCTATGTACAAGATCCAAATCAGGGATATAGAAACATAATTGCAGGGAAAAAGGAAGGAAGATTGTTCACTCTCAAAGTCCAAGGTAATGTGGGACATGCATTATTTACCTATGGAAGTCAAAAGGTATCTGAATTAGACCTATGGCATAAAAGGCTAGGTCATTTCAATGAGAGAGCTATAAAGGAGATGTCAAAGAATCAGGTGGTGCTTGGATTGCCAAATATTGAAGGGCAACATATGGTGTACAAGTGTGAAGCTTGTCAATTAGGTAAAGCACATAAGAGTTCTTATAACAAATCAGGGTACAAGTATTCAAATATGCTTGAATTGGTTCATACAGATGTATGGGGACCCTCAAGGGACTATAGCATAAATGGATCCAGATATTATGTGTTGTTTGTTGATGATGCAACCAGGTGGATTACTTTGTATGTAATCAAGGACAAATCAGAAGTTTTCAAGACATTCAAACACTTTCATGCTTATGCAGAAAGGATCACAGGACAAAAGCTAAAGAGGTTAAGATCAGATGGAGGGGGAGAGTATTTCTCTAAAGAGTTTGATGATTATTTGTGGAATGCAGGTATCAAAAGAGAAGTGACTTGCAGGTACTCCCCTCAACAAAATGGAGTAGCAGAAAGGAGGAATAGGACTCTTGTAGAGTTTGCAAGAGCCATGATGAAGGAAAAGAATTGTCCAAATTACTTATGGGCAGAAGCCATTAACACTGCAACATACCTTGTGAATAGGTTGCCTTGCAAAGCTTTGGATGGAGGAACCCCTTATGAAGCATGGTGGGGTAAGAAGCCTAGTCTTGATCATTGTAAAGTATTTGGATGTATTGCATATGCTTATGTTCCTTCACAATTAAGACATAAGCTAGAACCAAAAGCAGAGAAGTATGTGTTTATTGGATATGATGATAGACAGATGGGTTACAGGTTGTGGAGTCCATCCACAAAGCAATTTCTTGTTACCAAAGATGTGACATTTGATGAGCAAAACACATGGTATATAGGATCAACAAATGATTTTGCAGGTGTTGAAGAAATACAAAGAAAAGGAAAGGCAAAGGTAAAAGTTTGTGAAGAAATTGTTGATGAAGTTGACTCTAGATGTAGAGTGCAGGATCATGTAGAAGAAGGGCCAAGATTTGATCCAGAATCAAATGAGGCTGAAACTTCAAGAAGTGCAGAAATTAGAAGATCTACAAGGGAAAGAAAAGAACCTATAAGGTATAGTTATGATACATCTTTCCTAACAACAAAAGATTATGCCTACATTGTAAAAACAGAAGAAGATCCAACTACTTATGAAGAAGCCAAAGGTAAACAAAATTGGGAGAAGGCAATGCAGGAAGAGTATGATGCTCTACTTGAAAATGAAACTTGGGAACTAGTACCAAGACCAAAGAATCAGAAGGTCATTGGATGCAAGTGGGTATATAAAACAAAGAGGTTTGCAGATGGTAAGGTGTCTAGATATAAGGCTAGACTTGTGGTCAAAGGTTATGCCCAAACTTATGGGGTAGATTATGATGAGACCTTTAGTCCTGTTGCTAAGATGTCTACAATTAGGACATTGATTGCTATTGCTGCTTGCAAGGGATGGAAATTATCACAATTGGATGTGAAAAATGCATTTCTAAATGGATACATTGCAGATGAAGTATATATGGAGCAACCAGAAGGCTTCATGGAATCAATTGGATCAGATTATGTGTGTAAGCTCAAGAGAGCTTTATATGGGTTGAAGCAAGCTCCAAGAGCTTGGAATTACAGATTGGTCAAGTTCTTGAATGAATGTGGGTTTCAAGCATCAAAGGCAGATAGTAGCTTGCTAGTGAAGGCAAGTGAAAATGGATACATTTACATGTGCATTTATGTTGATGATATTATTGTTACAGGAACAGATGCTCAAGGAATCAATGAACTCAAGAAGCAAATAGAGAAGGAGTTTAAGATAAGTGACTTGGGAAACTTATCTTATTTTCTAGGAATGCAGATTGTGTATACTCAACATGGAGTATATGTTTCACAAGAGAGATATTTGAAGAATCTACTAGTCAAGTTTAACATGGAAGATTGCAAGACCTCAACTACACCATTGGAGGTAAATCATAAATTAAGCAGGTATGGAGGTGAAGAATTCAATGACATGAAGAAATATCAGAGTTTGGTAGGTAGTTTAATCTATGCTACCTTGACAAGGCCAGATCTATCATATGCAGTAGGTGTGTTGTCACAATTCATGCATTGTCCAAAGAAGACTCATTGGATTGCAGCCCAAAGGGTACTCAGATATATCAAGGGAACCCTAAGTGAAGGTTTGTACTATGGTTTCACTTCTGACACAAGAATTAAAGTGTTTAGTGATGCAGATTGGGCAGGTGACTCAGATGATAGAAGGTCTACTCATGGGTATCTCTGTTATGTTGGAGATAAGCTAGTTTCTTGGTGTTCAAAGAAGCAACATACAGTTGCTTTATCATCTACAGAAGCTGAGTATAAGGGAATGGTAGAAGCTGCAAAGGAAGTGATATGGTTGAAAACCTTGATGAAAAGTTTTGAGACTGATCATAGTACTCCAATAATTTTTGGAGACAATATGAGTTCTTTGTATTTGGCAGCTAACCCTGTTTTTCATGCCAGGACTAAGCATATAGAGATTTAGTATCATTTCTTGAGGGAAAAGGTACTAGATAAAGAGATTGAAGTGATGTATACTCCAACAAAAGAACAAGTGGCAGATATGATGACAAAGAGTCTGGATGGACCTAAGTTACAAAAGTTCAAAGACATGGCAAGTATAAAGAAGACAGAGAAAACCTCAATTGATGATTGAGGGGGAGCTGTTGGTGCAGACCAATCACCAATTGAAGGCATGGAAGATCAAATGATGAAGGAAGAATCAATTTCTAAAGTGTGGAAGAAGATTACATTCAGAGGACAAGAGAAGTGTACACATATGTACATTAGCATAGGCATAGATGACTTAGATCTTTTGTTCAGTAAGAATCATGTACAAATTATCTATAAATACTTTGAGAAAAGTCGGGGCATGTATGAGAGCATATGTGACAATAGTTAGAAGTCAAGAATGAGGGAGATAGAAGTTATGAGATAGAGGAAAGTGATTTTGAGTTAGCTCTCATCACTCAGTTGTAATTCTTCTGAGTAAAGAAAAATATTTGCGCCCGATGTTTCTGCGTGTTCTCCTTCTACAGTAGATCAATTGTGAAATGCTTTTGTACAAGTCTAAGTTGAGAGTTGCTTGACCTCTGTGCAAAGTTTTAGCTTCCAATTGTAATCAGGCTGAGTGAATTAAGTGTAGGAACATTCATATGTGAAGTATGTTCACTGGTTCCTAAAACAGGCGCAGATTTCGAAGTTAATGTTTTGGTCATTTCTCCTAGCACAGTTTAAAGTTTTGCATGAGTGAGGGCTTAATCTTTAAGTTGGAAGATAAGCTACTCATGTCTAGAAGCATTTTGTAAAACGGGTTCTATTCAAGGAGAATCATGTCTTAAAAGTTACAGGTGTAAAGTCGACTGTTCTGGATGACAGTTTCTGACATGGTAACTTGAGAAGTTGATTTCTCAAGTTATACTTAATCTTTTGAAGAGATTCAACTTGGAGTAGATGCGCAATCTCTAGGAGATACTTCATACAAAGTTTCATCAAAAACTTTACACGTTTGATAAGTCAATGTGGATAGTGCAGCAGACTTTTCTATGTATCATCTTCTTCACAGAATTGTTAATCTTTTGATAGTTAGTAATTGATCCTCTAAATGAGTGAAAGGTTTTGACTTATTCTTGGTATAGAGGTGCTCTAATCACAAGAATAGGTTGTTCTTTTGGAGATTAACATTCTCCATCAAAAGACAACATGTCTCTCCACGTCTTTTCAATGAAACCTGTAGATAAAAGCTGAAATTGAACCATTACATCAAGACCAACACTTAACAAAGTGAAGGGAAAATAAAAACGGCTAGATCAAGCCTATACTTCCTTGAAGTAACATTTGTATTACATCATCATCTGCCACCGACTGCTTGTGATTGGGATGCAAGAGAGTGTTGGTGACAAATCGTAGAGTGGACTTTTGGGAGTGGTATCATTATGGTCACAAGAGACTCAGAAGAACAACACAACCTCATATGGTTTGATATTACAAATAGCATGCCAAGGACCTCAAAACATAAGGAAAAACATGCAGAAAATATTGAGTAGGGAGTAACCGAGGACAGAGATCGTCAGTTTGAATATCCACATTCAGCCGCACATTGCGTAGCTATTATTGAAACCCATTTTTGTCATGGTTCACAGAAGTATCCAAGGTAGTAGCCTAGTTAATGACCTAGGAAGCTTTTAGCCATCAACCCCAAATCTGTGGCAATCAAGGAGCAAGGCCATTGCAGGAATGGCGAACATAGGGGACTAACCGACTGTCCAAATGTGTGTAGCCCATGAAGCTTGCAAGCGCAGAGTCGTTTCTAGCAACCAAACTTAACCTTTTAATGTTTCTTGTCTCGCGAGTTGCACTTTGAGAATGACGATACTTGAGGAGTGATCTGCAGACATCATGACCTAGAGCAGATGGTGAGGGGGAGCAGAATGAGTCTGCGAGAAGCTACAGCCCTTCCATGCTTGAGTAAATCACCATGCGAGGAATGTCATGCACACATCTTCAGCTTGGTAGTGTAAAGATGATAAGGTAACAATGTGAGTAATAGAACAATCTCACGCATCCATAAAGAAATTCATTTCTTGTGAGTCGCGATCTTTTTTTTGGTTTCTTTTCTATTTTTACTTCAAGAAGAAATGGAAAGTGGGAGGGAGCGATCAGGAGACCCCCCCACTCAATATTAAATGAATATGACATACATGGAAAATGATGCGAGCGTCCATGTGTATGTGGAGGTGTGTGTACATGAGAGAGAATGAGAGAGAGAGAGAGGGATTAGGGGATGTTCGTGTGCAACAAAAAGGTAAACAAACTAAAACTAGTTCAAAAAATTGAGAAATAAGGGGTACCCTTGACCAACCGAAGGCCACACGTATTCATCTTCCCCCAAGTTTCAAGGTGCATCTCACAAAATATGGACACACAAACTTGGAAGAACCAATGGCTAAAGGCCGACGTCCCCGGCAACGGTGCCAAAATGTTGAGAAAGGGGAACAATCGACCCTAACCGCCTCGCATGGAAGTGAGAAGCTTCTCCAAATTGGGGCAAAGAATGAGAGGAGAGGATCACCCACGCTCATGGAGCAATGGCAACAATGGCCAACGTCACAAAGAGCAAAGGGGAACATCCTCCCAACCATGCGCACACACATGCAAATCCATACACCAAGTCCAACGCCATTGCACACAAGTATTTGGATGAAACCAAATGACACCTTCTTCCATTACCAAAATGAAGGCCAAGGTCATGGCCAAGGGACCCCCTTTTACAAAATGAGCTCCTCCTTATATAAGAGAGGAGGAGGAATACGTTGAATACAAGTGGCCAAAGGCTTCATTAACTAGATATTCTGAAAATAGTAGGTAGGTGGGAAAATAAAAAAGGGAATCTTCTAAGAGAGAGAGAGAGAGCTCTTTGCACGTATCCAAAAGAGAGCTCTCATTTTTAAAATAAGGAAAGAATTCAAAAAGAAGCCTTTTACAAAAAAAGAAGGCTAAGGTTGAGTTTTTATGGGTTTTCTCACAAAAGTAGGTAGGAAGTAGTTCCTATGAAAGAACTTGTATACAAGAGGGAAAATGGGAATCTTGGGAGACTACCACATAAGGCCTTGAGCCTTCAAGTATCCTAAGCTCCGATGGAGGCCTCCAAGTATTCCATAGCCTTATAGCTTCATAGGTCCTTCATAACTTCATGGTTCCAACACCATCTTCTTGCATCTTTCAGTAGAAGCTTCTACAGCTACAACCTATGCGACTTGGTACATAGCTAGATTTTTTGATGTTTGAGCAGTGGTACACTTTTCAAATGCAAAGGCTCTAGCAAATTGTACAGATATTTCGTATTTTGTTGGTACCTCCTGGTAGACTTTTTAATGTAACACCATCACTGCATCATAGAACTCTTGCCTGGCATATTTAACTTTCATCTTCCCCTTGAGTCGAGTTATCTTGAAGATAGGCAACCACTCTGCCTCACTAAACGATTTTTTTTGGTATAGTACCAAGATCTATACCAACGATAGATAGGCCGTAAACGGTGTGGAAATCCTCTTTTTTCTAGTAGAATACGCTATGGTCTAACACTTTTGGATATGCTTGATATATCCACCTGCATCAACAAGGCAAATTGTTTCATAAATGCTACTTGTCATTTAAATGGATGTAAAACTAGCCTATTAAATTACACAAAATTAGACACACCGATTGATATCAGATTTGGAGCTTACCTGGTCCATTGCTTCTGGTTCAATGATGGACTCTTAACGGATGGTGCCTCTCCTCTACTAAAAATAGTGGATCTTACATTAGAACCATAGAAATTACTCCTAACCATGCCAGCACCTAAATGTTGCATGCATGGATGCTAGACCCCATACCTGCTCATACTCATTCCCAAAGATTGCATTTCACCTTCATCATCTCATGGAACAGCTTCATTGATGGTAGATTTCTCTCGCGACTAACGAAGTAGTGCAGATCTTCTGTGCTCCACTGGCACAGACTCCATAGGCTTGCCACCTTGTGGAGTACATGAGGAATAATGAAATTTACTATTGATGTTCCAACCATGATACCCAGCGGGCCGACACATGAATAGTGATCGTACATCTAGAGAATTGAAATTTTTTGAATTTATTTTCTTGCTGTTTTAAACACTTTTGAAGTAGCTAAAAAGTGACGTGCTTAAAAGAAATAAATACTCTTAAAAAGTGTTCACATTAACATGCTTTTACCCTGAAAGCTTCTTTGAACCCTCCTGCAGCGAGTTCCTGTTCTAGAATTTCTTGAATTTCTTCTTCCGAGAGTTGTCTGCGTTCCCAAACTGCCTGCATAGTGCGATATAGTTTCTTGATTGCCAAAGTGTAGGAAACTACTTTGAACGTGTCATCTTCATGCATACTTGTGTCACCTTGAGCTTCGGTTTGCTGTTCGTGTTCGTCATTCTACACATCCTCTTGAGAGTCGTGGCTACCCTGACTAGCTTCATTATCACCATCCTCATTGTCGGTTTTGGTTCTCTCTTCTTCTGAGCTAGAGACTACTTGCTCTTGTGGTTGATCAGGAGGTGTGATAGGATAACTGGGACATTCATACTCCTGTGAGAAAAATTGCCCTTCTGAAAATTGGAATTCACTAGACAAAGCATCATGCATTTCAAAGTCAAAGGTGGTGCTCATTGGTTCAGCCTCCAAGTTGGGTATAGGGAAAGTGAATGCTTCGGCAGCGATGGTGGTGGGAATTTCTCCTGCTGTAGTGGTAGGTTCTTGAATGGGGTTGCTTGAGAAGTCGCCACAAATGTTAGTACCTTCTGTGATAATAGGTCGTGAAACACATATACGGATGGGTTGTACAGGTGCAGGGGGTTCCATTGGCGACTGTTCTAGGGATTCCTGAGGTGATGGGGACTCTCAAACTTGCAAACATGGTATAGAACCATGCATGCACTTGCCCGCCCATCCCTTTCAAGCTTTCCTCGCCTTCTTAGTAGTTCCTTTAAATGCTTTCAATTCGTTGCTAGTCATTGCGCATTTATGGGCAAATCATATGCCAAACACATGTAGAAAATTCTAGTAAGGGTGCAACATTTGTGGATGACATGTTTTCTTTCCCATCTTTGTTGAGCTAAATACAACTGTTCGACTATCCAACTAGCGAGATCTATGGTTTGGGGCCCAATGCATGCTAGATATAATCTGAACCAGATGCATTTCTGAGGGATGGTGAAGCGATCCTGAGCTCGAAATGCAAAATGTTGCATACATATATGTAACGGCTTAGAGAGTTCTGGTGTAATAGCCAAAATATCTACCCATTTCAAAACATCACCATGCTTCATGGGCTCTGGAATTAGCCTTTCACGCTCTCTCAGCATGTGAGTCCCATGGATCTTAATTGCTGCCCGAATGAGGTCTTTTGAAAGATAAAACTTCTTGTAAGGGGGGTCATTCACCAAGGATGGGAGAATGAAAGTTCCAGGTAAGTCCTTGTTCTCAGAGGCCTGAAGTGTAGTTACTAGGTAGTAGCCTCTATAAGAATTAGGTTTGGGTAATGGGTCACTAAAATATTCAATAAAACCTGCTCTAGCCCAAATGTGCTTTAACTCTTCTGAATTTTGAAGTGCTTCAAATTCTCTAGAGAAAAATTGATACTTGCCCCACTTAATATTGTCGAAAATCAGCATGGCATCAAAGATAAAGTCTACATCTGCTAAGGGTCCGGCTAGACCTTGGAACCAATGAGAATTGCTATGCACTTTTTTAGTGTATCCCATAGGAGGATCATCTATCGACATTTGTCCTGGGAATCCCTGAAACTTTAGTGGTTGTAATGTAGGATATGGTTTGGCCAGTAAATTGCCAAAATTGACCATGGGCACACTAGGGTCAGCCGCAGGGGGTCCTTCAGTCTACGTGATGAGAGAGATGAATGCAGAGAAGATTTGCTACAAAAGATTGCACATTCGTAAGGAAATTAATCATGATCCATAACCGATGTGTAACCCATGTAGCTGAGTGTTGTGAGGTGGTTTATGGAATGATTTTTGCAAAAATAATTTAGGTTGCTAGACACCTACATGCTTTAGATAGTGCATACATTGCTTGATGAGATGTTATTACAAGTGATGTTGAGTTAGTGCTATTGAGTTTATACAAAGTTCCATTGTGAAAGAATTATTACAAGGCAATTGGTTATTCAGGATGGGGATAATGTTATACAATGGGTCATGGGGAGGCTTTTGGATACATTTCAGTATCCATTTCCTAAGGGTTGTTGAGTGGGTGGTATGCTTCTGCTCAGGGACAAAAGGTGATATTGGATGTGGTGTTGAGGGGTGAAAAGTGATGGAGAGTGCTAATCTCCGAAAGAACAAGCTATCCTTGATGTTAGAGCATGTGTCTATCAATAATAACTCAAAACCTGAACCAATTTTGGAAGACTAATGCCAGATTACCAATCTTTGCTCTAACTATGAAGAGAGTGATTATTTTGAAAAGTCTGTTACACTTAAATCACCCATTGAGTGATCAAATGTGTAAATTTTCTAATAACACTTTGTGCAAAGTGTTGTCTAAAGGATGCACACCTTAAAAATTCTCAAAAGGTTTAGTAAATCTTGAGATTTACTCCAAACAAGTCACCTATGTCGAAAACTATACTTTTGTATAGTCGACTTTGACACTTTCAACTTCTAATGCATATTTCTCTTAAACTAGAACCAGTTTACTCAAATACTTTTAACCATAAGAAGTTACCTTCCAACAGTTACTTAAAGAATGAGTGCTTGCTTGCTCAAAAATTTACACTGTGGAAAGAGAACTGACCAAAATATTATCATCGAATTTTCACTTGCTACAATCTTCTCTTCTTCACATTTACACATGTAAATGTTCCTACTCTTAATTCTCTCAGCCTTATCACAATTAGGATCTAAAAATTTTTATAGAGGTCATTCAACTATAGACTTAGACTTGTACAAAAAAAATTCAAAAGATGATAAACAGAGAAGGAGCACTGAGAAAAATATCGGGCGCAATTTATCTTCTATTCAGGAAAACCTTACATCTGATGTATCATTCACTTCTTCTCACCCTCTAAGTCTTCTAATGACTTCTAATTCTTGTCATACATCATCTCTCTTACATGCCCCGACTTTCTACTTGTATATATAGGCATATATGTACAAACGTTTGACCATTACAAAGGTATAAGTGAGTTAAATACAAGTTTCGTGTACATGTATATACAAGTCTTCATTCCTTGATCAAGTACTAACTTCAAGATTGATATATTGGTCTCTGTTTCATCTTTTGACTTCAAACCTTTGCTTCATCTTTTGCTTCTTAGAACACCAAGAGATTAATTTATCTCCCACATAACATAAGTAACCATAGGTTGATTTCATATCATCAGGATTACCTGCCCAATCTATATCACTATATATCTTGATATTTGTATCTGATTTGAAACCATAATACAAACCTTCTTTGATTGTAGCCTTAATGTATCTTAACACCCTTTGTCCTAGAACCCAATGTTCTTTCTTAGGACAATGCATGAATTGAGACAACACTCCAACTGCATATGACAAATCAGGCCTACTTAATGTGGCATAGATTAAACTTCCAACCAAACTTTGATATAGCTTCATGTCCTTGAATTCTTCTCCTCCATATCTGCTCAATTTGTGATTCACCTCCATTGGAGTAGGTGCTACCCTACAATCTTCTATTTTAAACTTGATTAGTAAGTTCTTCAAATACCTTTCTTGAGTTACATATACTCCATGTTGAGTATATGAAATCTCCATGCCCAAGAAATATGACAAAACACCTAAGTCACTGATCTTGAATTCTTTCTTAGTTTGATGCTTAAGATGTTGTATGCCCTTCTCATCTGTACCTGTAAGAATTATGTCATCAACATATATGCACATGTAAATGAACCCATCATTACTTGCTTTAACAAGCAAGATACTATCTGCCTTAGACACTTGAAAACCAAGTTCCTTCAAGAACTTCACAAGTCTATAATTCCATGCCCTTGGGGCCTACTTCAAACCATACAAAGCTCTCTTGAGCTTACATACATACTCTAGATACCTTTTATCCTTGAAACCTTCTGGTTGCTCCATGAAAACATTATCTGAAATATAACCCTTTAGAAAAGCATTCTTCACATCTAATTGACATATCTTCCAACTTTTACATGCAGCAATAGCTATGAGAGTCCTTATAGTTGTCATCTTTTCCACATGAATATAAGTCTCATCATAATCTATACCATATGTCTGACATACCCTTTCACAACAAGTCTAGCTTTATATCTAGACACACTTCCATCTACATACCTCTTTGTTTTGTAGACCCATCCAATGATCTTCTGACTATTTGGTTTTGGAACCAATTCCCATGCCTCATTCTCCATCAATGCATTATATTCTTCCTGCATATCTTTCTCCCAATTTTCCTTACCTTTTGCCTCTTCATATTTAGAAGGGTCTTCCTCTGCTTTCACCATGTAAGCATAATCTTTAATAGAAAAAAAAGAAGTACCATAGCTATACCTTGTAGGTTTCCATTTATGCCTTGATGATGTTCTGAGTTCTCCAGTTCTTGAAGTTTCTGGTTTCATCACATTTTGGATCAAACCTTGGCATTTCTTCAACTTCAACTTGTGCTTCATTGTTCTCTTCTTCATCAACTATTTGAACCTTTGATTTACCTTTCTTCTGATTCAAAGTTTCTTCATCACCTGCATGAATATTAATTGTACCTGCATACCAAGCACCTTGCTCATCAAATGTAACATCTTTTGAAACAAAGGAATTGCTTTGTGGATGGACTCCACAACAAATAACCCATCTACTTATCATCGTAACCAATGAACACATACTTTTTAGCTTTAGGTTCCAATTTATGCCTCAACTAAGATGGCACATATGCATAAGCCAAACATCCAAATACTTTGCAATGATATAAGGTAGGTCTCTTACCCCACCAAGCTTCATATGGAGTCATACTCTACAAAGCTTTACATGGTAGCCTATTAACCAAGTATGTGGCTGTATTTATAGCCTTAGCCCACAAATAATTGGGACAGTTTTTCTCCTCCATCATTGACCTTGCAAACTCAACAAGAGTTCTATTTCTCCTTTCTGCTACACCATTTTGTTGAGGAGAGTACATGCAAGTAACTTCCCTTTTTATATCTTCATTCCACAAGTATTCACTGGACTCATTAGAGAAATACTCTCCCCCTCCATCTGACCTTAGTCTCTTTAATTTTTGACCTATGATTCTCTTTGCATACACATGATAATGTTTAAATGTATTGAACACCTCTGATTTATCTTTGATCACATATATAGTGATCCACCTATTAGCATCAGCAACATAAAGCACATAATAAAATCTTGAACAATTAATACTAAAGTCCTTTCATGGCCCCCAAACATCTATATGTACCAATTCAAGCTTCTCTAAATACATGAAACCATGCTTATTATATGATTGCTTATGAGCCTTACCTAATTGACATGCCTCACACCTGTATGTCATATGTTGACCTGCAACATTAGGTAACTCAAGCATTGAACCATTGTTAACCATATCCATAATACCTCTTTCATTGAAATGTCCAAGCCTTTTATGCCAAAGATCTAACTCAGAGATCGTATGTCCTCCATAAGTGAACAAGGCATGACCAACATTGCCTTGAATCTTCAATGTGAAGAGCCTTGCTTCTTTCTTTCCTGAAACAATTTCTTTATACCCATTGCTAGTGTCTTCCACAAAAACTCCATCATTAGTGAACCTTACTTGATAACCTTTCTCTACAATTTGCCCTACACTTATCAGATTCTTTGGGGTTGTAGGAACATGCAAAACCTTACTCAGAAGAGTGATTCCATCCTTGGCCTTTACTGATCCAATGGACTTCAACATTATGCTTTGTGTTTTCACCTATTTGAACCACATAATTACTTACTTTATTCTCCAAATCAGTCATCAAAGCAATGTTGCCACTCAAGTGATTGCTACACCCTGAGTCTATGTAGAAGACTCTTTGATCTTCACTTTGTCTCTCACAAGTTGCATTCATAATTAAGGTTGAATCCTCCTTTTGATCTAAAGCATAGTTGTAGTAGGTATTATTGTAGGATTGACTTTGAAAGCCTCTACCTGCATTTCTTCCAAAAAAACCTCTACTACCTCTACCTCTGAAATAACCTCTCTAATTTCTATTACCTCTTCCTCTTGAATTAATGTTCTGATTGTATCCTTCACCAGTCTGATTATTATGCCAACAATCATGAGCTAAATGATTAGTCTTACCACAAATCCAACAAGCTTTGGAACCATTTTTATTGCTTCTACCTCTACTCTTCCTTTGCCCCCATCTCTTCCTGTTAGGAAATTAGCTTGGCTAGTTGCACCTTCTTCTTCATTCAAGTGTTGATTACCTTTGTTAAAATTCTTCTTGTCCTTCGAATATATTGCTTGAACTGTACTTTTATCAACATCACCTTTGACATCCTGTTCAAAGGTTAGCATATGTCCTAGCAATTGATTCAAATCAGGAGTGAAATGATCTAGTGACAATTCAGTAGACAAAATGAATGGCTTCCATTTCTCATCTCCTCTCAAACCTGTGAGGATTTGCCTTACCAATTTATCCTCTTCAATATCTTCATCACCTACTCCTAATGCATCTACAATGTCCTTCATCCTTGCTACATAATCAGAAATAGATTGAGAAGCATTCTTCTTGAATGTGGTTAACTCTGCCCATAAAGATTCCTTCCTTGACCCTGTAGTATTTTGAAAATGCTCCTCCAAAGTATTCCATATGTCACTTGCACTTTCAAGTCCTTTAATGTGAGGTAGAAAGTAATCATTGACTCCCATGTAGATAATGATCCTAGCTTGAGCATCCTTCTTCATCCATGTCTTCAAATCTGAGAGTTCATCCTTAGTTGGAACACTACGATCTCTGAACTCTAGCTTTTCTTCTTTACCTGTAATGTATCCTACAAGTCTTTTCTCATAAGATGAGCTTCCATCATCATAGACCAAGTAGGATAGTTTTCTCTATCCAATTCCTCTATCTGAAGATAATCTCTCATCTTTTCTTCACCTGTGTATTAAATTCCTCAAGTTTTGTGAGGAATAAGTGTACCTTTACTTTGAATGCAGTTCCTTTTGATCTTCTTGATAGCTTTAGGCTTCCTTATATAGCTTTCACTTCAAACTTTCACCTTTTGAATCTTTAAAGGTTGATTTCTGTATAACTCCAATAGTTCGGGTCCTCCTTTCTTCAATTTTGATAACTCCTGCTCTGATACCACTAATGGAGAGTGTTAATCTCCAAAAGAGCAAGCTATCCTTGATGTTAGAACACCTACGTATCAGAAATAACTCAAAACGTCAACCAATTTTGGAAGACTAATGCCAGATTACCAATTTCTACTCTAATTGTGAAGAGAGTGATTATTCAAAAAAGTTTGCTGCACTTAATTCACTCATTGAGTGATCAAATGTCTAAAGTTTCTAATCAAAATTTGTATAAGGTGTCCTCTAAATGTTATGCACCTTCTCCCATCTTATCATTGTCTACATTGTTGAAAACTATTGGTGCTTTTTGTCCATTTGGCACCCATACTTGTTTTATGCCGCTTGCTTTGGGATGCTGATATTGTTGCTTGCTTTGTGTCTTCGGGTATGATCGTCAGTTTGGGTTTCCTCAATCGTGGGTGAATCCTTCATGGTTGAGGGTGAGAGGTCGGGTTGACACTCTACTTTGGAAAAGAAGGGACGTCCAACACTTGCAAAACTTGCCCATTAGGAAATGAGGCATTCTGTACCACAAATCTAGGCCAGTCTACATTAAGTGTGGAGGAGGGGACACAGGACACAATGGCCTCCATTTGTCTATTGATGCAGTCCATCTAACCACTGATGTAACCCACCTGACCACTGATGGTCCCCATTTGTCCCATCTGTGTGACCCCTTCTAATTTGCAAGAAGACTAGGGGAAAATCTGTTCATGTTCTTCTGAATTGCAACAATCTATCGCCAAGCCCTCGTGGGTTAGTGTAGATGTAATGTGACTTATGTGGAAAAAGATCTTCTAGTCCTCCTTCACATGTAGTTCATATGGTCTAATGGCACTCATCGCAACACCTGAATCAATTAAAGCCCTAAGCTCGTGGCGAGGGTTGTCATGCTTTAGCCTTATTGTAACGAATGGTCTCCTATCCACTATGCTAGGATGAGTAATTGACTGTGCTTGACACATGGTCATGGGGTATCTGGGTGGTGTATCCAGATGGTTATAATTTTCTCTTCTTAGTCCTTGTCTTCTTAGCTTCATGCGCTTAATGTGTTGTATAGCTTCTGCTTGAGTTTTTGCACGTATCCTCTTTTCTTCCTCATTATGCTTCTTTGCCAACATGAGTTGTCTAAGCATATCCTCTGTACGAGGTTCCTAATAAATCTTGACTCTACAACCAGTAATGTAATTAGGCATTATCTCTCCTTCTAGGGTGGCTAATTGTATTGCTCCACTTCTTGTCGAGAGTCTCTTAATGATCATAGGTCCATAACCTCGCTTTTATAATTTTCGTGCATGTTGTTTCAAAGTATATACTAGAGCTAAATCACCTTCTTTTAAGCCTTTATCTTTCACATGTGCATCGAAATAGGATTTCTGTCATTTCTTTGCTACATATATGCCCGCTGCTACTTTTAGCCTGGTTTCTCCTAATCGTTCCAAATCCATTATTCCTGATGATAATTCATGGCCGGTCGACTGATGTTCTTGTGCAACCTTATCATGATGTAATTTAAATGTTTGTTGTTCACGAGTTTCATCAATACAGTGCAAAGGATCTTGTTAGTGCTTTCATCTTGACCTTTGGCTTGAGGATGATATGGTGCAGATTTCTTGTGAATCGCCATAAAATCCTATAACAAATATTCGATGAACTGGTTTAGAGAGTGTCTTCCTTGGTTGCACACTAGCTCTATAGGCAATCCATATCTTGTAAATAAATTTTCAAATAAGAATTTTGCAGTCGTGTGTGCATCATTCTTTTTTGTGGCCTTGGCCTCTACCCATTTGGTAAGATAATATGTCGCAACTATGATGTATTCAGGATGAGTACCTTTTGCTAGGAGGTTAATGAGTCCTTCAAAATCTATACCCCACTTGGAGAATGCACGTCCTCCCATCATGGGTTTCAGTGGCATTTCATCTCTGCGAGTAAGAAACTGAGTTCTTTGGCACACATCAGATCTCTTAACATAGGTATGTGGATCCATGTGAAGAGTGGGCCACCATAATCTTGCAAAGAGTATGGCTTTGATAATCCTATTGGGGCCAAAATGACCTCTTGCAACACCTTGTGTGTAGTCTCTAGTACGTCCAAATAATCACTCTCATGAACACAATGTCTCAGTCATCTATCTCTTCCTCGTTTGTATAGATTGTTGCCAATAAGTGAGTAGTCTTGAGCTTCATACTCTAGATTGCGTTGTCGTGCTAGGGCAATTCCTTGAGGAAATGTTTTTGTCCTCAAGTACGTCACTAAAGGCTCACTCCAATCTGGTGTGAGAGACATATAATATAACGTGGCATGTTCTACCGGTGGTCTTTCACAACAAACACGATATTCTTTACACAGCTTATAGATCTCTACTTCCATAGAAGGGAAATATACTCCTAGTCTATGCAGAGTCTGCAATGTACGATGTTTTGAATAGTGTTGCTTTAATGCACCTACATATGCTAGTTGCAACCAATTCATGTATTCTGATTCATCTACACAACAAGCAAGAATCTTCTTATTATCCTATTTATATATGCTTCGTGCTATTATTTGATATCTTTGTGACTTGGTGATTTCTCCATCTTTGATCCTTATCCTAGGATTCTTGGGTCCCAATAAGAGAATAGGGACAATAGGCTTAGCCCATTCTGGTACTATCTCAAGGTTAAATAGGTATGCATCAATTAATTCATCCGCTATTCCTTGAGGAGCTTCTCCCATGGTTAGTCTTGAGAGATGATCAGCTCTAAGACGTGTCTCTCCCTTCCTGAATACTACTTCAAAGTCATACTCCATGAGTAATGGAAACCATCATATTAATCGTTCGGTGTTAAGGCTTATTGACTAAGTACAACAATGTTTGATGGTCCGTGAAGAACTTGAACTTATTTGCCAACAAATAATGCCTGAATTTCTTTACTGCATAGATCATTCCTAATCCTTCTCGTTCTATAGTGGTGTAGTTTCTTTCTCGTGCATTGAATTGTCTACTCCCATAAGCTATAGGAGATCTATATTGCCCTCATTCGCCGATTGTGCCAACACATCCTATGGCATAGTTGGATACATCCACATGTACATGGAATGGCTTACTCCAATCAAGGGTTGTTAATATTGGTGCTGAGCACAAGCATCGTTTAAGCTCATTGAATCAATTTTCACATTCATTTGCGCATTCAAAATTGGTCAAAAGAGAGTACAAGGGCTTTGCTATGATTGCATACATGTGTATGAATTGTGTGTAATAACCACAATGCCCCATGAAGGTATGTACTTCTTTTACGTTCCTTGGTCTAGGTAGGTCTGTAATTACTTTCACCTTTTCTTCATTTGTCGAAATTCCATTCTTTGACACAATGTGTCCTAGAATTTTGTCTTGCCTAACCATGAAAACACACTTCTCTAGGTTTAAACAAACTTGATATTCTTGACATTTGTCAAATACTTGCCTTAACTCTGGGATATGAGTTTGCCTCATATTCGAATGAGTACATATGTCATCAACATAAACTTCCAAATTCTTGAATAAATTCTATCTTGGGTGATTTCTTTCTCTTCTTTTGCTTGCTTTCTATATCTTTTATGAGTAGCTTGCGTCATTCCATTTGACTTTCCTTTTCTTCGTCATGGCTTTTGGCTTCTACAAAATAAATATATTCCTCTTTTGTGGAACAAAAGGGTTCCATGATGATGGATTCCAAGTCCTCATTAGTACTCTCATCCTGTTCTTGGGTCACTCCCATGCATTCTTCTAGGATAAAATCTTCCTCAACAGGTTCAATCATAAATATGGAAATGTCATATCCATCTTCATCACAATGAGGGGTCCATTGTTCTTCATTCACCATTATGTCCATTGTAGCTAAGATTTCTACCCAATCGTGAGGCTTGATATCCTCATTTGGAAATACTATAGGTGCATAAGTTGGGTCTTGAAGAGTTCTTGGATGTCGTTCTAAGCCTAGGGTCCTGGCTTCTAATCGTTCTTCATCTTGTTTTGCTACCTTACACATCCATAGATCAGTATCCTCATGCAACCATGAGGGGTCTCATTCTAATGAGTGTATAGACTCTCTTTCTCCCTGTGTCCTATGGATGGTGTTCCATTGGATTGGGGGCCTATCTCGATGGGAATAGTTTTTAAGATTGACTTTAGTAGTCACTCCTAAATGTTGCAAGTACAAAGAATTATTTCCCCAGTCTTGTATGATTTGCAACTGATGCATGAATGGTCATCCTAAGATCATCTGGTAAGCATGATTTTTCCCAAAATCGCAAATGGCAAAAGTATGTTCAAACTCTACACAAGTGGTGAGAGATATGCCTTCTAGTAAGCCCAATGGCTTCTCTATATGTCCCTCAGCCATTTGTAGCTTCATCTTGGTGGTTCTTAGTGTTTGCTTATCCCAACATTTCCAGAAAGCAATGGTAGCAATGGCCACTCTAGCTCCTCAATCTAGAATAGCTTTGGTAGTGTAGCCCTTGTGGGTTATTGGAAGATAAGTGTTACCTTCCTCTCCCTCGCTCACATCTCCAATTCATTCTATGGGTATCTCTTGTACCTTCTTGTGTGATCCTATCTGGGAGGGACCAATAGCAAGCTCAAGGAATTGGTTTGCTATGTGCTTCCACAATTCTGGTTTAATCTTTAACAACTCCTTTAGAGTGAGATGGCACTGTACTTTAGTGTTCTTGATTACTTCCGTGTTTCTAGGGATTACTGATTCTTCACTCGTCAATATTATAGTGGGTGCTCCATGCTAATAGATTTGCTTCCCAAGGTCCTCTGAACTGAGGTAATTCTTGCAAAGAATTGGATTCAAAATTTGTTTGTTCACTCAGTTTCTCTTCCTCTACATCATCATAGATAGAGGGGATGTCTTGGGGAAATTATTCCTACAAGTCATCTATTTCTTGAATAGGAGGATGGGTTTCTTGCTCTCTTCTCCATTTCTCTTCTTGGATTTCTCTTAAAAATTCATGTGAATACTTATGTATGGACAGGTTGTCTTCACCCTCTTTATTTGGCACTTGAGACAGGGATGGTGCATTCCTTTCATGTGTCTCAGAAATAATAGGGTTCCTTTGCAGATTCTTTTTCTCGTTGCTATTGATCAAGTATTCTAACCTCTCTAGTTGTCCTTGAAAGTGTAATTCAAGTTTTGCCATGTTACTCCAATTAATATATCGAGAGGATTTGAACATAGCTTTTGCGAATTCTACCATCTTCATGCAAAGTTTATTCCTCTCAATTTCTAAATCTACTCTCAAATAGTTTTTACTCATTTCAGCTATCTTGGGTCCTTCTTTTAATCTCGCCTAATATGCATGAAACATCATGTCTAGATCTTCTAGTATGGGTTCAACTAGAATTGATCCTGATCTCTAAGCTAGGTTCCCTTGATAAGACTCTTGAGAAGTCAATTTTAGGATTTTTCCTCTAGATTCCTTTAGAATTCCTTCCAACTCAGTTATCTTTTTACTCCACTTCCTCTTAATTCTTTCTCTGAAATCTTTCCAAGATTTCGTCTTTTTATTACTAGACTCTCCAACTTCACTACTTTCAGCTACTTTTTCAAGATTAAGCTATTGATTCCGTAAGAGCGCCTAAGCTCTTGTTATAGCTTGAGTAGGTGCGTACATAGGATTGGATCCATCTGAGTTATGCACAATACCTATCACATTGATGGGTGTCACTTTTGAGGCATTAGCAAGGGAAAATCTCTGATGACATGCTCTTTACCACACTTGGCACAAAAACCTTGTATGTTATAGTATTGTGACTCTCCCTCTATCGGAAGATTTGGACAATCCTTAATTGATCTCCTTGGAACCTAAAGCATGGTCCTCTAGGGCCCTGTGGTTTTTGCTATCTTAACTAGGGTCATGGATTAGGGCTCATATACATGACATTGGCATAATCAGGTTCCCAACTGGGTTCCAATGGTGGACTATCGTATTGATATGTTTCCACATGTTCCCGTGACTCTCTATAATATGCAGGTGGGCTATCTACATGGGTAGATTCAAAACTCTTAGAATTCGAAACACTATCAGTGATTAGGGGTGAAGAAGGCACTAAAGCCCTATTGAAGTTCTCTTCTGTAGCAACGTATTTGACTAGGATGATTTTCATTGGTGGGAGTGGTTGCTGAGCTAAAACGGGTTGAGGTCTCCCTGGTTCGGGGTATGCTTGGGGGTAGTTCTGCCATACTACTTATTTGTTGTATGGGCAATCTTGGGCTGTGTGATTCGTGTATAATCTCTCAATCGTGCAGTATTGGCCACTAGGATTGGCTTGCGATTGTGTTACATTGGGACACACAATTGCCATGTGATCACCACCATAGGTGTAACAATGTTTGTTTGCTGTTAACCTAGGCATCTCTTTGCTAGAAACTCCTAGTTTCTAGGCCACTTTTTTTGCTAGGTCCTCTATCAAGCTAGAAAGTTTTGGGGATGCTAGAGATGAACAATCTGAGTCCTTATAGACCTTTGAGAGTTCCAACTCATCTCCTAGGTTGTCTGCAATGTCTATATAAATTCTCACACATTTCTCTAGTGTTCTGGGTTCCTTCAAGTATACATAGGAGCATAGTCTAGAGCAAGTCCATCTAAAAACAATGACACTTCCTTGGCTTGTGAGGGTAACTCTTGCATCGGACATCTCTCAACATATTGTCTAAACCTACGTCCTACAAGTCAGACTCTTTCCTAAGGAGTCTATTTGAAGCTGTGAATCAACAAAGAAGTATCATGTCTGATTCCACTTTTAGAGAATTTCGTGATGAATGACTCTAACAAGTGATGAATATCTCTAAATTGGCTTTGTTGTAATGGTTAGAACGTTAAAGTATTATTCTTTAATGTTAGTCCAAACCCATTGTATTGTGTGAACATGTCTTCTACTTGCTCTCCATGCAACACTTGTTTAAATTCCCCAACATGGTCATAGGGATCGCCGGTCCCATCAAATTAGTTTTTCATTGACTTTACTAATTGAGTGGGTCTTAGTATCCTAAGGTGTTCATGTGGTCTAGGTAGAGGAAAATCATCTCTACCACCTGGTATTCTTGGTTCCCTTTGTCTTTCCAATCCATCAGTGTCCCTGGTTGGTTTATCTCTCCCTATGGGATGAGTGAAACTTACTTCTGGTTTCTCTTTGTTCTTCTCTCTTTGAATGCCATGGGTTGAGGATGTCCTAGAACCCTGATTGCTAGTGTTCACATTTGTTCATGATGGGGGTAATACTAACTCGCCTCTCCATGTGTAGACAAGTCTTGCATGGTCCGACACTACAAATACTCATTTTGAAGTATCATCCTGGTATACAACCTTTCCAAGTGTATCTCGGTCCTTGAATTTGTAAATCATGATGGAGCCTACCTCACTAGGTTGTTATATTGGATACCTCCAAAATGCTTCACCAGTTTCCTTATTCAAAAACAATTCTATGGTTCTATTTTCTTGAGGGATCCGTTTTGAGTTTAGTACTCTTGTTAGTACATATTTCCCTCTAGGTGTCCTAGGTTTGTCTCCTAGTGGTTCTTTTCCTTGGGTTCTTGCTTTCATATTGAGATGAACTACACCAAACTCATTGGTATGTTGTGGTTGAGTACTTATTATGTGCATTGTTCCTTCTTTGTCTATGTATGCGTGTCTCTCAAATTTCACAACTGGACGTTCCAAACCAATGGGCTGGTCAGGATTGTGCAATCGCACCATTGATCTTCATAAATAATCCTCATAGATGCGAGCACCTAAGTGGTTGGTTCAGACATATTCTAATTGGGTTTTGTAGGGTCTTTCAGGTCTTTCCAAATATGCTATGTTTAACCCTCCTTCTGGTCTTTCCATGCTAAAAGCCATTTCCAACTCATTGGTATCTCAGCCCAACTCATAGCCCACGAACATGTAGTAGTTCCTACACTTGCTTCTGACGATCTAAGGCTTTGTCGATCAGACTTACCTATATGCTTGCCTGATCTAAGGTTCATGAATTTACTTCCTGAATCCCTCAATACACACTCTGATCATCAATGTTTCTTTGTTTTTTATTGCTTGTTTTGTTTTTACTTCCTTCAGATTCTTATCTTGTCTCTGTGTACGTCAGGAGTCGACTTTCCAGTGTACTCTTGAGTTCTTGTTCCCTCATACTTAAATTCTTTTCTTTAGGGTTTTTGTATTGCACACTTTTATTTTAGTCTTGGAATTGAAAATTTAAGTCTCTTGGACTTGATGCGTTCCTATTGTCATCCTAATTTAATCCAATGCTAGATGTTTGGCCTAAGCTAATAATTGACTGAGGGGGTTGAGTAATCTTCCAACCTCGAGTCAGCTTCTTTGATTGCTCTGTTGCCCAAGAAGTCGCGCTTCCCAAGCCTTGTGTTCTTCTCCTACCTTGCTTTGATTGCCCTTGGATAGCTCTTGCTAGACCTGTCAAAATTCGATGTTTAGACCAATTCTTAAATTGATGCTCAAGCACTTTGATATATACACCTTTAAGGGTCCCCTTTTTTTTCCCTTTGGCAAACTTTCTCCAATGCCCCCTTTCTTTTCTAGTCCCACGGATGGGTCAACCTCAAGTTATCCTATCTAAATATCAACACGTTGTCGTCGAGTTGGACAAAAGGAGGGGAAGATATTAAGTTTAGCATGCACTTAAGTTGTTTTGAGCAACTGATGGCTAGGTATGTTGTAGGGATTATGTCATAGAAGAGATCAAGGTGACGCATGGTGTCCTAGTAAGAAGATTCACTCAGAGTCTTATTCAACATTATTGATTCTATACTAGAGCTTTACTTTTTCCGAGTGCTACAATGGGAATTCCACTTGTTCATACATCACTCTCTAAGGAATTTTTATGCTAGGTTTTGACATTCAATTATGTTTTTAGGAAGGACTGATCTTTTCAAAGCTCTTCCATTGAGGATACAAAAAAAATAACATGAACCTTTTGTTATAGGATCCCGAGAGGCTGAAAAAGCACATTAACTTTGTCAGCAACAGAGGACCACAATGAAAAGTCATCTCATATAAAGTACTTCATACTAAATGAATTTGTTTTCTCAGAGACATCCAATATTTTTACACATAAAAAAATAACTTCGATTCAGTTTTTGATACCTCTTATATGTATAGACAAGACATATTTCCACGTAAACTTTGATGATCTAGTATTGAGAAAGAAATTATGGAAGTAAATTCGAATAGGCATACATACCTTCATTATTATCTGTGCCCAAAGACATATCTTTATCAAAGACCTGAAACAATTCTAGGCCAGCTATGATAGGACTGAATTTGGAACCTTTTTGTTTTGTAAACACAAAGCTAGCAGGACCTGCACTACCAATATGCATAGGGAAGATAGAATAGGCAATGTATGCCCTGTTACGTGTGTTGTTGCTAAGCTTGTAAAGATCTATCACCAATGAACCAAAAAGGCTGCTTCCATTCAAAACCTCTAATATAAAGCGGCTTCACACTCGCCTTCTTTAAATAATAGCTATAATGTTCATCTCAGCCTCTGCATGAATCAGATGTGTTGTTTCATTCCCCATTACCTTCAACTACAGCCACATGGATATGTTGCAACTGCACCCTCTGCTACAGAAACTGGTCTCCAGATATCTTCTTCAGCTACTTTGTTCATTTCCAGCCTAAACTATATACATTCCTATATTATCCACACTAGCTGCTATTGTCTATTGTTGGCTGTGATCTGCTTATCTACTGATTTTTCACTGATCTACTTGCACATGACGATCAGCAGTCGGTTGCCTTTGGTACAACAAAGTCTTGCACTCAACTTGATATATCTTACGATAATTCGGCTATCTTGTAACTAATACTTGTATGCTTTCATGAGCTCAAATTACACAAACACAAAACAACCACAAACACAGGGACACCACAAACATGAACTAAAAAAGAGAATCTATTGCATTACTTTGTAATATTGTCTACTTCATATATGAAATATTCAATGTGCATGTATTGACTTTGCTCGTATATAGTAAAAACTGAATGCATTTACACAACAATTACTTAAAAGAATGAAACATGGATATCAATAAAAGGTGACGAAGAAAACCTGCAAACTGAACACCCTCTGCCCATCCTTTTTTACTTCCTTGGAGATTTCTGAGAAATAAAGTGTAAAGTGGTAAGATGTTCCTAAGGGTAAAGGGAAAGAAATGTTAAAACTATCACTCATTTCAAAAGCTGTTTGAAGAACTCTGGCTGGTGGGTGATCATGAACATCAGTTGCAACTGTTTTGTTTGTGGTTAAAATAGGTCCTTGAATATCCGGTTTCCAAATTCGCAAACAAATGTGTAGCTCTTCCTCTGTCTTCATCTCAAAAATCTCTGACTCTTTCTCTTCTAGCGCTCCTCGCAGTTTCTGCAAGTGATCTTCCAATCTTGCCTCTCGAGAACACCACTCAGCCTTCGAAGCTTGAATGTCACAGGAAAGCTTCTTTAGAGCTTTAACCTTGTTTTCTTGCTGGCATAGTCTCAATGTACTGAGGCACTGTTGTTCTTCTATACGCTCTACTTCTATTTCCAGCAGCCCAACTTCAGCGAGTGATTTGGACTGGCTCCAATGACTTCCTTCTTGCTTGTTAGTCAAGCAGGTGATAGCACCGTCAATTGCAGCTAATAGGTCTAAAAGCTGTGTCCTGATCAACTGCACTTTCGACTCAAACTCCTGCAAGCTGCCCAGCCATGACTTTACCTTTTTGTTGTAGGTACTCCAAGAAAAAACAAGACTTTCCTGCCACCATTTTTTTATCCTCCAGGAATGCGCCCATATCAGATGCAGATAGAAAGAATGCATGATCCTTGGCCTCTTCTTCTTGTCGCCATCTCGAACATGCCTTGCTTTTTTTTTACCGAAATGAAACGAAGCCTTCTTCTTCTTATTTGACACCTATTTTCTTTCTAAAAAAAACAGCCAAAGGAGTGAGTGAAATGCGTTCTTCATTTTTCTAAAAGAAATTTCACAGATAATATTTACATTCTCTTTATAATTATCTTTGAAGTAGGTTCTCACACACACAAATGCCCACGAAAATACACATACATACTTGTGCACATACATAAATTCATATATACTAACACACATATGCACACAAATTATTACACATGAATTCACACATACATGTATTCATTTTTAAATGGACTATTACTCATGCACTTACACATTTAAGCGTATACGTGAAACACGCATGTGCACATATATGAACATATACATACACACGTACTCATGGATGCATTCACATGGGTGCATGGAAATTTGCGAGCATACACTTGGATATACACATGTGCAAATGCTCTTGCAAGTACAAGAAATATGTAAAGAGAAGCAATCCATGCTTCTTATCACCAATGTATTGCAAACAATGATCTCAAGCACTCATACATGATAAAAGCTATATATAAAGGATAGAAATCACCAGAGTTTATTAGATTCTTTATATGTTTGATTTGACTTCCACATCTTATCACCTTAATTCCTTCCAATGAGTAGCTTCCATCTTGCCATTGCAATCAGGAAAGTTAGCATCTTTAACAATTTCATTTGATTTTAGTGTACCTTTAGCAGAGCTATAAGATGGTGTTCCCTGCTTGACTATCAATCATGAATCCAAATCCTGACCACATCCACCCCGTCTGAACCTGTGCATCCTCTGGATGCACCAACCTGCATACATAACATCAAACACAAGCAAGGATCAAGCAGTCATAGCATATAAACAGAACTTAAAGAAAATTTTAACTTGATGCATGAAACCTGAAAATGCATTAGTCTTGCCATAAATTAAGAGAAGAAAGTAGACAAAAGCATCTCATACAACATACCAGAATACATTAATGCACTTAGAGTAGAAATCATATGAGTAAATCGAAAACTTCTTAGCTCTCTCGTTAACTCGACCCGGTCAGATCTAGTAGCCTATCCGAAGCATTTGCATATACCAGTCTTCACTAACTCAATTTATGAAACTCGCTTCTGGCTTCCCTATTGATCTTCTATCATCTGAAGCCCCTTCAGACCCTTTTCTTATTTTTCTCATATTTTTATTCTGTTTTTCTTTATTTTAATTCTTTATCCCAGCTCAACCTTTATATCTTTGCTTTTATTTTTATTTATTTATTTTTCCACATTTTTCGGCCTATGTCGAAATCGGATGCGACTCGTGGACCTGACCACCCGGCCGGGTTTAGCCCACCCATCTACCGACCCGACATAGCGCACGATTCACAATGTCAGCCTCATACGAAATCAACGTCAGCTCGTGGCTCTAACCACCCGGTCAGAGTGACTCCACCCGCCTATCAACCCGTATGAGCACGTAACAACATGTAGGTCAGGCCATACGACACAACTAGCGTCAGCTTGTGGCCCTGATCACCCGACCAGGGTAGTTCCACCCGCCTACTAGCTCATCGCAGCACCCAACAACACATACACATACATATAGATAGCTGGCTGGTATAAGAATTCTTTTCTCAAGATATAATCTGTCTGAAGATTAGGTCAGATGAGAGATCAAGAGTAGAAGTCGAAGTGTCTCACTCATCAAGTGTTTGTAAACACTACTATATACAGATACTTAGTCTAGGTCTTCCCTTCACCTTCCTAGGTCTTGCTCTCGAAAGTTCTAGTCCATCCTCTAACCTTACTCATATAATCCTGGCCCTTATACATTACATGTAATCTAATTAGTGGTACGAGATCTTTGGTCTACTTAATTTTCTTATTTATACGTTTCTATATGCATTATATGCTTAATCATGCAGTCTTTTTATATACACATATACAAGAGAGAAGAAAAAACTGAAGTGATAACATCTCACCAGTATGAAGTCGGAAGCCGCTTGAGCTTGTCGCATCCAACCTCCTCTTCTTGTTTCATTCTGAGTCGCTATCTTCAATGTATTGATTTGATTCCTGTCTCTTTCTTCAAATCAAAGCAAAAACATAAGATATATACATTCCTATTTACAAAAACATTCCTTTAAGCTTTATGGAATTTTATTGAAAAAGATTCTTCCTTCAATCTCACCTTCTTTAAAACATACTCACCAAAGAAACTGTGCTTGAAAAGAAGCCATCTCTGAACTGCATCAATCAAGGTAGCATTCTTAAACAAGTTAGATATGTGGACAAGCCATTTCATTTGCTCGTCCATTCCTTGTAGGCTCGACTGGCATACATAGCTTTTAGAGAATTTGAAAATCCATGATTTAATCATTTGAGCATAGTTGCTTTTATTTACATTTCTCTCTAATGCATCATATGAAGATGCACATGATAAATGAGCACATGTATATAGATTCTTAAAATTTGGAGTATTTAGAACATCATCAAACAAATCAATCATACATATGTTTTGATTCATTTTAAGGTTGAAATCATTTGAAAGGATTTCATCATTTCCATTATGATTATCCAATCTTTCTTCTTCATTGCCATTAAGGGTTTGAATACATTCATAAGATTTACACTCTGAATAGGAAGGTTCATCATTCTTTGACTGCAAATTATGTTCATTTTCGTGATTCAGTCTATCATAATCCCTCCTTACTTGAGTGCTACAAATTATAGAATCTGCTTCTATCTCTAATCTCTCCAAGAACTCCTCATCTTCTTCTTTTTCCAGATTCATTTGCCCATTATCATGAAGAAACTCAATATCATCACAATCAAGAAAATCTTGATCATCTAAATCACTAAATTCTTGCTTCTCCAAGTAAGATTCATTGGAAAATCTACATTCATCTATATTCTCCTGATCCTTTTCAAAGATATACATGTAATTTGATGTCAAATCAGTTTTCCTATTCAAGATGCCATCATCAGATTCTTTATCTATCTCAATTATTTCTTGTTTATTATCTTTAGAGGATGTGTTTTTGCCACACTCCTCATACATTTCTTTTATTATTGAATCTTGCTCAAATACTTCATACCTGAATATCTCATCATAGACGCTTGAGTCAATTGAAACTTCATCCATCTGGTAACATTTATATCTAGCTTCATCAATGCAAATATTTGACTCAACGGTTTCACATTCAATATCTTTTGATGCTATGCACACATCATATTTATCATACATCTCATTAAACGTTGTATCTTCCACTTCATGCTTGATTTCTTTGATATATGAACTCAACTCAACATGATCATTCTTAACATACATATCAATGTAAAGAGGAGTAATCAGTGGAGTATCCTCATCGCGCTCATGATCATTCATATGTCCTTCTTCATGGAGTACAATATCGTTCACATACATATCATTATATTGAAGCTCAATCAACAACTCATTCTTACTCCTGTGATTAGGATCACTCTCTTGTACCTCTAACAACTCATTTAATGCGGCGTCACTCAAGATTATTTCACAATCTTGATCTTGATCTAAACGATCAGTAGGCTTTGCATCATGCTTTTCGCCATCGGTATACATACTGTTCTCTACAAAATTCATCATTTGCATGTCCTTCTGATTGACATCCTGCTCACTTACATTCTCTTTATGCGAATCAATCATTTGGCCATAATTCATATTTGAATCATATGCTTCAAGAGATGTTTCACTCTTAGATGGTATCAAATAGTTCAAGTATTGCTTGATTTCGTCTTTTAAGGAACCATCCTGTGCTTGATCATCACATGGATTCACTGGATTATTTTGAGTTATTTCATTTGCAATCTCTTTCTGATCACCTTGACTTCCAGTAGATATCTTTAAATAATCTTGGTTATTATCATATCTTGCCTCTTTGTTTGTTGGATTATCATCCCTTAGAAGCGAGGAGTCTATCAGATTATAGGAAGCCTCATGTTGGTTTCTTGGTGTGTTTTGTTTATTTTTGTTTTGTTGTATGTTTGATATTGGTTTGATTTTGTTTTGTTTAGCTTCCACATATTCCCTTGGTCCTCCCATCTTTGGGGTTTGTGCATATACAGTATTTGTAGATGTGATCAAAGTATCTACAGGCTCTTGGTACCTTGAATCCTCAGAGATTGCATCACTTATGTTTATAGGTTCTTTATAGTGATCCCCTTCATAAGCATGTACGTGTATTCCATGCATATATTCTTTATGTCCAACTGGGTTTTCTATTATTTTATAGATTTGCAACTTATTTTTAGTCTCTGAAATGCATGGAATTTGTGTATCTTCTTCATTTGCATAAATGTCAGCTTGCCAATCGTTTAAAACTTTTTCTATTGTTTGTTGTTTCTTCACATATCTCATCACAGCTTCATGGACACGCGTCCAATCCTCTGTGAGCCCTGAGTCGGAGTCTATATCTTGTAGAAGTGGAATTAACTCCTCTCTGGCTTTAACGTCGATTGTTCGAAGAAACAACGACACCCTTTCATGACTTATGCACCTCTTATCGTGCTCAGAAAGATCATCATATTGTCGCTCAAACTCTTCTTTGATCTCGAGAATCGGCTGGTCTTTGGGTATATGAACCCACCTCAGGAAAGATCTACGAGTTACTTTATCAAGATCCTCTAGCATAAACTGCTTGAGGAGTGTCGCTTTGTATTGGGACCATGTCGTTTGATTTATTCGCATTATTTGGTCTCACACGTCGTATCCCGACACATAGATAAAGTTTTCGCATAGTTCTTTCTCTGTCATCGGACTTAGTCCGACACCTAGATATTTGGCCTCGAGTTCATATTCTTTGCAGAACTTTGAGACATTCTTTCCATTGAAAAAGCCACACCGATTGACTAGACGTTCATGAAGTGATTGGATGGCTTTTTGACGCCTATCTTCTTCTTGAAAGCGTAGGAATTGAGCTAGGATCTCTTCCATTTTGATTATGCTAATCTTTGTGGCTCTATAACTCACTCACCCCCTCCCTTCACGTCGGGTTCACCAGGTATGTCGTCGAGTTGGACAAAAGGAGGGGAAGATATTAAGTTTAGCATGCACTTAAGTTGTTTTGAGCAACTGATGGCTAGGTATGTTGTAGGGATTATGTCATAGAAGAGATCAAGGTGACGCATGGTGTCCTAGTAAGAAGATTCACTCAGAGTCTTATTCAACATTATTGATTCTATACTAGAGCTTTACTTTTTCCGAGTGCTACAATGGGAATTCCACTTGTTCATACATCACTCTCTAAGGAATTTTTATGCTAGGTTTTGACATTCAATTATGTTTTTAGGAAGGACTAATCTTTTCAAAGCTCTTCCATTGAGGATACAAAAAAAATAACATGAACCTTTTGTTATAGGATCCCGAGAGGCTGAAAAAGCACATTAACTTTGTCAGCAACAGAGGACCACAATGAAAAGTCATCTCATATAAAGTACTTCATACTAAATGAATTTGTTTTCTCAGAGACATCCAATATTTTTACACATAAGAAAATAACTTCGATTCAGTTTTTGATACCTCTTATATGTATAGACAAGACATATTTCCACGTAAACTTTGATGATCTAGTATTGAGAAAGAAATTATGGAAGTAAATTCGAATAGGCATACATACCTTCATTATTATCTGTGCCCAAAGACATATCTTTATCAAAGACCTGAAACAATTCTAGGCCAGCTATGATAGGACTGAATTTGGAACCTTTTTGTTTTGTAAACACAAAGCTAGCAGGACCTGCACTACCAATATGCATAGGGAAGATAGAATAGGCAATGTATGCCCTGTTACGTGTGTTGTTGCTAAGCTTGTAAAGATCTATCACCAATGAACCAAAAAGGCTGCTTCCATTCAAAACCTCTAATATAAAGCGGCTTCACACTCGCCTTCTTTAAATAATAGCTATAATGTTCATCTCAGCCTCTGCATGAATCAGATGTGTTTTTTCATTCCCCATTACCTTCAACTACAGCCACATGGATATGTTGCAACTGCACCCTCTGCTACAGAAACTGGTCTCCAGATATCTTCTTCAGCTACTTTGTTCATTTCCAGCCTAAACTATATACATTCCTATATTATCCACACTAGCTGCTATTGTCTGTTGTTGGCTGTGATCTGCTTATCTACTGATTTTTCACTGATCTACTTGCACATGACGATCAGCAGTCGGTTGCCTTTGGTACAACAAAGTCTTGCACTCAACTTGATATATCTTACGATAATTCGGCTATCTTGTAACTAATACCTGTATGCTTTCATGAGCTCAAATTACACAAACACAAAACAACCACAAACACAGGGACACCACAAACATGAACTAAAAAAGAGAATCTATTGCATTACTTTGTAATATTGTCTACTTCATATATGAAATATTCAATGTGCATGTATTGACTTTGCTCGTATATAGTAAAAACTGAATGCATTTACACAGCAATTACTTAAAAGAATGAAACATGGATATCAATAAAAGGTGACGAAGAAAACCTGCAAACTGAACACCCTCTGCCCATCCTTTTTTACTTCCTTGGAGATTTCTGAGAAATAAAGTGTAAAGTGGTAAGATGTTCCTAAGGGTAAAGGGAAAGAAATGTTAAAACTATCACTCATTTCAAAAGCTGTTTGAAGAACTCTGGCTGGTGGGTGATCATGAACATCAGTTGCAACTGTTTTGTTTGTGGTTAAAATAGGTCCTTGAATATCCGGTTTCCAAATTCGCAAACAAATGTGTAGCTCTTCCTCTGTCTTCATCTCAAAAATCTCTGACTCTTTCTCTTCTAGCGCTCCTCGCAGTTTCTGCAAGTGATCTTCCAATCTTGCCTCTCGAGAACACCACTCAGCCTTCGAAGCTTGAATGTCACAGGAAAGCTTCTTTAGAGCTTTAACCTTGTTTTCTTGCTGGCATAGTCTCAATGTACTGAGGCACTGTTGTTCTTCTATACGCTCTACTTCTATTTCCAGCAGCCCAACTTCAGCGAGTGATTTGGACTGGCTCCAATGACTTCCTTCTTGCTTGTTAGTCAAGCAGGTGATAGCACCGTCAATTGCAGCTAATAGGTCTAAAAGCTGTGTCCTGATCAACTGCACTTTCGACTCAAACTCCTGCAAGCTGCCCAGCCATGACTTTACCTTTTTGTTGTAGGTACTCCGAGAAAAAACAAGACTTTCCTGCCACCATTTTTTTTATCCTCCAGGAATGCGCCCATATCAGATGCAGATAGAAAGAATGCATGATCCTTGGCCTCTTCTTCTTGTCGCCATCTCGAACATGCCTTGCTTTTTTTTACCGAAATGAAACGAAGCCTTCTTCTTCTTATTTGACACCTATTTTCTTTCTAAAAAAAACAGCCAAAGGAGTGAGTGAAATGCGTTCTTCATTTTTCTAAAAGAAATTTCACAGATAATATTTACATTCTCTTTATAATTATCTTTGAAGTAGGTTCTCACACACACAAATGCCCACGAAAATACACATACATACTTGTGCACATACATAAATTCATATATACTAACACACATATGCACACAAATTATTACACATGAATTCACACATACATGTATTCATTTTTAAATGGACTATTACTCATGCACTTACACATTTAAGCGTATACGTGAAACACGCATGTGCACATATATGAACATATACATACACACGTACTCATGGATGCATTCACATGGGTGCATGGAAATTTGCGAGCATACACTTGGATATACACATGTGCAAATGCTCTTGCAAGTACAAGAAATATGTAAAGAGAAGCAATCCATGCTTCTTATCACCAATGTATTGCAAACAATGATCTCAAGCACTCATACATGATAAAAGCTATATATAAAGGATAGAAATCACCAGAGTTTATTAGATTCTTTATATGTTTGATTTGACTTCCACATCTTATCACCTTAATTCCTTCCAATGAGTAGCTTCCATCTTGCCATTGCAATCAGGAAAGTTAGCATCTTTAACAATTTCATTTGATTTTAGTGTACCTTTAGCAGAGCTATAAGATGGTGTTCCCTGCTTGACTATCAATCATGAATCCAAATCCTGACCACAACGTTCTTCTTGAAAAAAAACATTTGAGACCACTTAGAACTCATAAAGAGCTTTCTAATGAGTTATAAAGTGCAAAAACTGAACTTCGAATGACAAGTTATGGATGTTCATGCTCTCGAGGGTAAAAATTGACAAAGATGTTTTTCTTCAATTACGAGCTAAAGGGTCTTCAATAAACTTAATCACCCAAAAAATCACTCAAAATAGCCTCAAAATAGCCCATAAAATCAAACCCTAAATTTGGCCTTCTAGGTGGACAATCACGATGGTTTGAGATAATGGTGATGGTCTGAGACCGTCGCGATGGCACACTTGAAACCTCACGATGGTCCGATGGTGCAAGGTGTCATGATGGTCTAAGGTGAAGCATCGAGATGGTCTGTCTAGTGAGCAATCCTGATAACGTGAGCCCCTCGTGATGTTCAATGGTCAACGCAACCGTCACGATGGTGTGAGCCCATCACAATGGTCACGAGGCATGATGGCTTGAGCCAATCACGATGGTCACAAGGCATGATGGCTTGAGCCATCAAGCCATCACGATGGTCCGAACTTGAAGCGTCACGATGGCGTACCTGGTATCATTGTGGTGGTCTAATTTAACACGTGGCAAGTGATTCATCACGATTGCATGGGGTCGACGTGATCATTGTGATGGTTAGTGATCATCGTGATGGTTCAAGTGAACCATCACGATGGCGTGAGACCATCGCAATGGTTCGGGCAAGCGATCACGATGGCGTGAGCCAATCGAGATGGTGTGACACAATCGTGATGGTGTGAGCTCATTGCGATGGTCCACCAAACTAATGATTTTGCCAATGCATTTGTGCATTTGTGCATTTGTGTGTGTGCAAGGATCACCTATACCATGCTATACATGCTTACCAAAAATTTTGAGTTTCTCATACCATCGTGATGGTCCAAGAGCTTCAGTAGAGATGGTAGAAAGTCATAGTTTTTACCTGTTTGGAGCTCTCCTACTGCTGTACCTACAAGAAAACTCAGAAACACACATGCACAAACAAGCATAACAACTCTCTCTCTCTCATGTGCAAATGAGGGGAATAGGTGGATATGGTGAAATTTCTGATTTTTTTGGAGTGGAAGAAGATGACATGGTGGTGAAGGAGGAATGTAGAGGAGATGAAAAATGAAAAAAAGTACTTAAAAACAACAACAAAAATTGAAATTTTTACCTTCCAAAGCCACTTCTTGCTATACTCTTACCATCACACATTCATCATAATCTCAATCCCTGGCAATGGTGCCAAATTTGGTGTTGCTTTAGTACAATGGTAAGCACCATGTTAAGAAGCTCCACCTCCTTAATGTCGATCTGTGGAAGAGATAGGAATGATATGAAGATCGTGAACGTGAAATGTAGTGAGAGTGAAGGTGAGAAGCATAAAGATTCACACACACATACACACACATGAGGAAGAGACAAGCAAGACACAATGGAAGGTTGAAATTAGATTCTATTACTCAAGAACACTCTTACAAACTCAAAATAGCTCTAAGCTCTTCTCTACTCATACAAGCTAACCTAAAAAGTGAGCTCTCTAGCTCTATTTATAGTTTTTAAAATAGTTTTGACCAGTTTCACATCTAATGTCCTGCATGCTTTAAAAATAGGTTCTAGGTACTATTTGAAGGTCTAAATGAGATCTAAAAATAGCCAAAATTGGTATGCTTGTTCTAACTAATCTCATCAAGCTCGACGACTCGGCTTGCACAAAATGGATCTGCTCATTACAAAAGTGTGTGCTTCTATGATACATATAGTACAAGAGTGATGAAAATCACTATTGAGGGTTTTGAGAAAGTAATATAAAACATATTTCTTTGGAAAAAATAAACTGCCTAGCTCCCCACAACTTCTTTGTAATCCACCTTCACATGCTTACTCATCATCTGTGCCTTTGGCTACTACCAACACTAGTTCTAATAAGAAGTATATTGCTGATTTTAAGGTTGATCTACATGCCTCATTTGAGATGTCATATTAGGGGCATTTGCATCATTATTTGGACATTCAAGCTATGCATGTTGATGGTGGAATAGCTCTATGCCAAACAAAATATATTGATACATTATTGTAGCATTTTGACCTTGAAGATTGAAAACATATGACAATCCTATGGAAAGAAGTTTACGGTTGAGTCTTCATGATGTTGGAGACGCATTTGATCCTGTTGTCTATCAGCACGCTATTATATGCTTGATTAATTTATGCATAATTCAGCCCAATATTTAGTTTTCCCTCTCATAGATGAGTAGGTTCATGCATTGCTTAGGTCTTAAGCATTGGTAGGTGATCAAGCACATCTTTTGCTACTTGAGTGGTATGCGACTACTTGGATTGTTTTATCCCAAGGAGGGGATCACTATGGCTAGATTTACATGTGTTGGCAGTAGCCAGACGCACAGATGACGAGAAAGTATGTGAAGGTGGATTACAAAGTAGTGGGGAGCCAAGCAGATTATTTTTTCAAAGGAATATGCTTTATAATACTTTTCAAAACTCTCAACAGTGATTTTCATCACTCTTATACCATATGTAACATAGTGTTGGCAGTAGCCTTGGTACATCAGGAACTACAAGACGTGAAAGTCAAAGAAGGGAGTCAGAGCGAAGGGACAGCACGAGCAAACAGGGCAGTCAAAGAAGATCTGGCAAGTAGGCCAATATTTTTTCAAGACATTAATGCAAACCAGAGAGATGGACATGCAGGGAAGAAGAGCAAGTAGGGAGCTTGAAGATATGTATGGCAGATCACTAGAAGAAATCCCTACAACAACAGTGATTTTTATCACTAATAATCATTGTAAATCTCATTTCACATTTTTGTAGCTCCATTTTGTGCAAGCCAAGGAGTCCTTGAGCTTGAGGAGCCTTAGAAGTAGTTGCGTACCAATTTTCATAATTTTTAGATCTCATTTGAGCCCCCAAATAAGCCCTGGAACCTAATTTTTAACTAGGCCGGACACTAGGTCTGGACAGGGCCAAAAGCTAGTCAAAAACTATAAAAGGAGCTAGAGAGCTCATTTTTGAGGTTAGATTGTAATTGAAACGAACTTGTAAGAGCATTTTGAAAGTAATCTAAAAGCTCCATTGATTCTCACTCTTTGTCTTGCCTTGTGTGCGCGTGTGTGTGTATGTGTGTGCATGCTTGTGTGCTTCTCACTCACGCACTTGTGCCGCCACTTGCTCGAGGTCTTCATACCATCCTCACGTCTTCCCGGATTGACATTAAAGGAGGTGCTACTCATCACTGAGCTACACCAAATTTTGGCGCCGTTGCCGGGGATCGAGCTTTGAGGACGAGCGTGTGATGGTAAGACGTAGAGTTGACGCGTTGGAGTTGTAGGTATTTTCTTCACTTTCATCGATTTTCTTTTACTTTCTTCACCATCCTCATCACCATCATCATCATCACCATCTCCCACGTCCATCTCCATCATCGCGAAAATTTCAGTTTTTGACTATATCCCCATCTCCACCTCACTTCCCTCATTTCACTTGTGAGAGAGAGCGAGAGAGCGAAATTGCATGTGCTGTTTTTTGCATGTTTTGTGAGCTTTCTGCAGGTACAGGCCGCATCATCATCCCCAGCACCCTGCGCAGGTACGGAAATCTGAGTAACTGTCTGTGTGTCGCCGAGCTCTGTCAATCGCGACCGACAGAAAAATTGCTCTAATTGCTAAACAAAGTGCATATCCATGACCTACAGGCCAAGGGCTTCCCAAAAATGTGTTTAGTTTTTTGAAATTCCACAGATTTCTGTCAATCGCGATCGCTCTGTCAATCGCGATCGACAAACCACGACGGACAGACCTGTCAATCGCGATCGACACGTCAATCGCGACCGACAGACCACGCCGGCTCTGTCAATCGCGACCGACACGGTCAACGACTGTTTGACCACGATCGACAGACCCTCGCGACCGACCTGTCAATCGCGATCGACTCATCAATCGCGACCGACAGAGTCAACGACGCTTTGACCACGACTGATTGACTTTTCGTAACCCCTGTCAATCGCGACTGACCAGTCAATCGCGACTGACAGCCACGACGGACCTGTCAATCGCGATCGACACGTCGATCGCGACTGACCTGTCAATCGCGACCGACAGACTTTGCGAACGCGTTAGAAGGGCAAATTAGGTCAAATTTTCAAGGCAAAGTGATTGGTCTAAATTGTGATTGAGTGTGGGACAACACTAGGGTATAGTATTGCATCGCGAGGCCGTGCCACAAGCCACTCGAGTATTCCTGTTTGACTGTTAGCTTGTATTGAATCCTGAATTAACTCCCTAAACCCTGAACAGTCATAACTTTTTCATATGAAATCCAATTGTTGAGCTCTTGGGCTTGTTGGAAGTTGACCACACCCAGGGGGATCAAAGTCAGGGGTCTTTAGAATTATTTTCCTAAAAGTCACAATGCAGATGTGTGTTTGTGTCACATGAATGAAAGTGGTTGGTTTTGTCCGTTGAATATAAGCATTGAGCTAACCGTGGGTCTTTTATAGGTCCATTGAGAGCAACAGAGAGCATACAAAGCAAGATTTCTTTGCAAGCTTGAGAACCGGGTTCTTGAGCACCATAAAGCAAGGGATTAACAAGTAAGGTTGGATTATTCTCAACTCCCTCTGTCATTTCCTAGCTCAAGCTAAGAACGAGTAGAGATAGGAGTAAGCCAGGGCGACGATAGGTAGTTACCAAGTTGAAGACTACTAAAAAACTCAAGTTCAAGTTAAAAACATAATCTCTGTACTGTCGATAACCTAAAGGAAAAGAATCTAACGTGGAACGATCAACCTAAAATACGAAGAACATTCAAGTGTTCCTGACGACGTGATATCAGACAAGACCATAAATACAATAATTAACTAAAAAGGACCAAGTGACTGGTACCAATTGATCGGCAACGAGGTTGTACTTTTGGAAAAAATTTGGGCTAATCAGTTAGGCATATGAACCTTAGATCAGGACGACATTTAGCAAGGGAAAGACAAAGCCTTAGGTCTTCAGAGGCTAGTGTCAATCATACTGCAAGGTCTTGGGCCCAGCAGTTGAGCCACCACTCATACTACCCTAGCTCGGAGACCAGTGAGTCAGAAATGTCTCAAGGCATGGACAGACCTACGGGAAGTTCAGGAGTGCCTTATTTGTACAGGGTAGAAGGCCCTTACAAAACACAGCTGGAATACCTTAGGACCAACCGATTAGGTGCGAGCATCTATGAGGATGGCTTAGGAAGATCTGTGGTCCAGATTAAAAACCCTGACCAATCCATAGGACTAGAACACCCAGCTGTCAAGTTTGAAAATGGTGCATACCTGGACAAGGAAGGAACTATATATGTAGTCACTAGTCACCCGGATAGGACAGATGACTTTGGGAATGTAATCTCAGAAGCGGACTTAGGTGACCTGGAACAAGGGAACATGGGTGCGGAACCTAGAACCCCTCGAGGTAAATCTGTTCTCACTAGGATTATCACACCTGAGTGGGTCCCCCAAGACAACAAGAGCATAGAGTTGCTCCTCAATCGAGAAACTGATGAAGCCTTTTGGAGGTATAAGTCTAATCAGCCGACAGACATAGGAAATATCATGATCTACGAGCTTAAGGATCCGGATAGCCCAGGCAGAGTGACCTATTTAGATCATGCTTCAGAACGGATCTTTGTGGTGACAGAAAATGATAGGCATGCTTACACTTGGAAGGGTGAATTTATTTTCCCTCAACCAAGATCAAATGTATCCTACGGTCACCCTGGGGCTGGAACTTCCCAAGCTCATGGTACGCAAAGAGACAGAAGTAGAGATAGACCAGAAGTAAGTTTTGCCGACCCAGTGGGCAGAGAAAGAACGAGAATAGAGACGAATAGGGTAGAACCTGAGATGCATAGAGCCCACAGGAACCAAAGAAATGTAGATGGATTCCCTCTGCCGAGGCCTAGAGAGCACACAAGAACTTTGAGACCCACCCAGCTAGTTAAGTCCATGAAGAATTACTTTGACGGCACAGGAGATCCCTATGATCATGTGGCGGAGTTCAAGCAAGTCTTGAGAGCTGAACAAGTGGAAGATCTGTTCACGCAGTACAATGCCTTCGGTCTAACCCTTAGGAACACAGCACTCACATGGTTTCAGCCATTAGATGAGCGTCAGTTCAGGAGCATAGACCAACTCCTAGAGGCATTCATTGTAGAGTTCTCTAAGAGCGGCATAAGACACAATACCTCCTCATTGATTCACAGCTTCAAGCAAACCCCTCAAGAGACTGTGAGACTCGCAGGAAGAAGATTTAGGCAATACCTTGAAAGATGTCCTATTTCGGAGCTACCCACACCTGCTAAACAAGTAGCCTTATTCCTTGACGGATTGCTGAGTACAAAATTGAGATCCTATGTGTATCTGAAGGACCCTAGGACTATAGAAGAATGTGTACGCATGTGCATTGACATTGAAGATAACCTAGGGGAAGAGCTAGAGCTTTCCAAAATCTATAAAGATTCAGATAGCGCATCTAGCCACTCTTCCATGCAATCTACATCAATCGAGGAACTCGCTGAGAAGGTAGCTCAGAAATTAGGTATGACTAGCAAACAAATTCCAAGGTTTGCTCCTGTGAAAAGGTGCTATACATGCGGTGGTGACCATATGGCGAACGTCTGTCCCATTATGGCTCAACCCCAAGTAAACCCTAGTAGCCAGTACTGCACCATAGAACGGAGATACACCAACCACACCGCTCAAGATTGCCCATACAACAAGCAGACTGTTAGGCAACCCTACCCGCAACCCTACCAACAAGGCAGATACCAAAACCAAAATCCACCACCACAATATGCTAGACCCCAACAAACCTACCCACCACAATATCAGGCCCAACAGAGACCCCAACCGGTACTAGCTCAACAGCCCCCAAACCCCACTAACGTGATTCCAGTAAAGTATGCTGTTGCAGAAGAAAACCTGAATAGGGCCATAGTACCAGTAACCCCATTGATCTCAGAAAGTGACCCAAGTGACCATAGCTTTGATTCTACACATGTCGATAGTCCCCAGGCTTACTACATGCAGTCTCCAGAACATGGTGAGTCTTACTATAGTGAGGAACCAAGTGAACCTAGTTGGGAGTCAGATTACACGAACGTCATGTATGCAAACCCCAACCCCAGGCCTCAACCTAGGCAAGTAAGACCTCCATTCCCAAGAGGACCGTGCTACAGATGCCAAGGAGATCATCTCATTCGTGATTGTCCCTTGCCTCCACCCACACAACCCCAGTCAGTGACTATCCAAGGTTTCTGCCAAGATTGTGGAAAAGAACATCTCTTACGAGATTGTCCTAAGAACCCCAATAATATGCCAAAAATCACTCCTATCAATGTGATCGGTTTGGTTGTAGATCCCTCAGGAAGCGTCACTTCCACTGCACCAGTGCAGGTAGTCACTAGAGCTTAGGCATTACAGCAAAACCAAGAGACAAGCAAGGAAAAGGGCCCAGAGGCTAGTGAAACCGAGAGCGTAACAAAGAAAAGGACTAGAGCATGGAAAGATAGTCGAGAAAGAATGAAACGACAATGGGCCAAAAAGATGAGTGAGCTTGAGGAAAGCATAAGAGAAACCAAAGCGAGGATAACTGAACTCACAGCTCAAACTCCCTCTCACATCACCCCGCCTCCACCACTCCCATCTCCATCCGACTCACCACCTTCCCCACCGCCTCATCAAATCCCACCACCCCCTAGAGTAGGATCAGTGTTAGCTGATCCCACTCCTGAAGACTTAGACATGATGCTCAAAGCATATCAGGCCAGAATCCAAGAAGGGCCAAACGTCACGGATCATGCCAAGTGCTATCCTAGAGCTGACCTAGAGATAGAAAGAACCAAACTATGCGCGAAAATGGTCGCATTGGCTCAGACTATGTTTGAAGCCAGTCGCCTTTTCAATTACTCGGGCTCAGCCAAGACGCAATTACACTTGGACGGATTCCTAGAAAAGTTAGAGAGGATAATTGCCAGATCTGACAAGGAAGAAAAAAATCAGGAGAAAGAAAAAGCAAGCAAAAACCTGAGCCATTCCCCATCGGAAGTTTATGCAGCCAATTCCACTAAACCAGACAACTTCCCCTCCTTAGAAAGATTAGAGAGGCTAACTGCACAGCCAGAAAAGGAGCCTATCCCTCAAAAAAAGGGGAGGGCAAGAGAACGGATAAGCCAGCCTCTTCAGGAAGCTCATGTGCCTCCTCAAGGAGCTTATCTTCCTCCCCAAAGGTCACAGGTGCCTCTCTCGAAAGCTTATGTACCTCCACAGGCAACCCACATTCCTTCCCAGAGAGCGTATGAGCCTGTGCGAAAAAGTAATAGCATAAGTAATCCTCCCCAAGAAGCTTGTGCTTCAGCTATCTATGACAACGAGGAAAGAGCCAACGATAGGATAAGCCCTCCTTCCCAGGTGGCATATGTACCTAATTCTACGGAGCCAGACACTTCTTCTTCTATGAATCGGTTTGCACCAGACTTCCTACGAGAGATTCAAGAAGACAAATGGGAAAACGAAAGCGAGGTCGCCCCTCCTTTTAAACTTGTGGACGATGCACATGACCAATTCCCACAAGACATCCCATCCATCTACGGGGAACATGAGAGTACTCAATCTCACGAGAGATTGGACTTTGAATCTAATTCCATACAAGAGTTACCCCACTTCACAGGCCCATGGGAAGCAAAATCCACGTGTATGAGAGCACCCACAGTCATGGTAAGGAACGACGACTCAGTCATACCAAGGAACACGGAGGTAGTAACGAACACCAAGGTGCAGCGCAATCTCACTTTGAAAGAAATGCCTGAGGATGGACCAAACGCGGGGAAATATGCAGCCAGTCGAGTAACTGAAGTTGCAAAACCTCATTCCCGGGTAGGATCCCATAGGACAGTGCCAAAAATTCCCTTGGATAAGATAGGAGATATGTGTGAAGGTGAAGAAGGGAACACCTATCTTCCCATCACCTACCAAGAGTACACCACCAAGGCAATTTTAGACTCAGGTGCAGGAGTTGCAATTGCCACTACTTCCCTTTGGAAGCGTTGGGGCAAGCCAGCACTCAGGCCAACAAGAATGAAATTGCAGATGGCCGATGGTCATATTGAGAGACCCTTAGGATTGCTGGAAGGGATAACTCTCACCACTTGTGGTGTTGAGTTCGAGCATAGTTTTGCTATATGTGACTTCAGCAAAAATCATGCCTATGAGATGATCTTAGGAAGACCATTCATGCGACAGTTGCAAGTGGTACAGGATTGGGGAACCAATTCTTTGTACCTGCAGCACTTAGGTGTTACAACCAAAGTCAATCTCAAAGATTACTCTCATAGGGATGTACCTCCTATCCAGTGGAATCCCATCCATAGAGCTAAAGATGACACAGAATCGGTGCATTCCATAGGATCAGGATCCTCCTGGATGCACGAAGACACTCACTTATGGATGTGCAAGGTAGCAGTAGAAGAAGAGAAGAGAGAGAAAGCCAGAGAGGTAGGTGCGAAAGAAACCCATAGATCAATCCAAGACCCAGCCTATGCACCTGTAGTTTTTCCAGACGAAGAATTTGAACCTCACGGTTGGGCAGAAATCTTAGCAACAATGGACGTAGCCATCAACGAAGAACAATGGACACCTCACTGTGATGAGGATGGTTATGATATTTCAGTCTTCTCCATAGAGCCAATCATGGGAGAGGCAATTCTAGAAGAATGCGAACCTAACCCTGATGCATTTGAGGATGCAAGTGACTCCGATCTAGAGTCAATCATTATGGACCCACCATTTGCATCAGATGAAGAATACTTCCATGAAGTAGAATTTCAACCCCAGAGGCATGGAGAGGTTACAACTAATGTAAGATTAACAACACATGTGACCCCGAAGGAAGAAGGAAAGAAACAAAAAAAGAGAGAAGCCTCGCCAGAAGAGGAAGAATCTTTGTTTGAGGTCCCCGAAAATTTTAAGAAGTATGAGATAGATGACAGGAGAGTCATGATAAGAATGCCTAAACGAGAGGCACAATCAGGAGAGGCCTATGATAACAAAGAAACTACTAAGAAAATAGTAGTGGCCATAGAAGAAGGAGAGGAGAGATGCACGTATATAGGCCATGACTTGACAGAAGAAGAAGAGCAAGAGTTGATTGCCTTGCTAAGAGAATACAGAGATGTATTCGCTTGGAGTTACAAGGATTTGAAAGGTGTTGACCCGGACATATGCTCGCACACCATCCCCATGACCTCAGATGCCAAACCCTCTAAGCAAAAGCCTTATACGTATAATGATAATTACGCTGCTAAGATCAAGGAGGAGATAGATAGACTGGTCGAAGCTGGATTTATCTATGAAATTGAGCACACTGAATGGGTATCCCCCATCGTAGTGGTGCCCAAGAAGAATGGCAAACTGCGTGTGTGCATTAACTTGAAAAAGGTTAACGCCGCCACAATTCGAGATAACTATCCGCTTCCCATAACAGAGCATCTCTTAGAAAGAGTGGCAGGCAAGGAAGTGTACAGCTTCCTTGATGGATTTTCGGGCTACAATCAAGTAGCCATAGCTCCAGAGGATCAGCATAAGACAGCCTTTGCCACAGAATGGGGCATTTTTGCTTTTAGAGTAATGCCATTTGGGCTTACCAATGCACCAGCTACCTTCCAGAGGCTGATGTGCCATGTGTTTAAGGAGTTCCTGAGGAAGAGTTTAGAAGTCTATGTTGATGATCTTTGTGCTCATTCCAATGTTAGACAAACTCATATTCCTGAACTCAGACAAATCTTTGACAAATGTAGAGAATATCAAGTCTGCCTGAACCCAGAAAAGTGCGTTTTTATGGTCAGGCAAGGCAAGATTCTAGGACACATAGTGTCAAAGAATGGCATATCTACCGACGAAGAAAAAGTGAGAGCCATAGCGGAGCTACCTAGGCCAAAGAATGTCAAGGAAGTACAAGCTTTCATGGGGCATTGTGGGTATTACCGACGTTTCATCCACATGTATGCTGTCATAGCAAAGCCCATGTACGGACTCTTGACAAACTTTGAGTGGACGGATGAATGTGAGAATTCCTTCCAAGAACTTAAACGAAGATTATGTTCAGCACCAATCTTGACCACACCAGATTGGAATAAGCCATTCCATGTTCATGTTGATGCATCCAATTACGCTATGGGATGTGTACTGGCACAACCTACTGGTGAAGGTAATATGGATCTTCCAATTGCCTACGCCAGCAGACAATTGAATGCGGCTGAACGGAATTACACCACAACAGAGCGCGAAGGATTAGGCATGGTATATGCAGTCAAGAAATTTAGGCACTATTTGCTTGCAAATAAGTTTAAATTTTTTACGGACCATCAGGCATTGTTGTACTTAGTAAACAAGCCATGCAATACAGGAAGATTAGTGAGATGGTTTCTCTTGCTAATGGAATACGACTTCGAGGTTGTGGTAAGAAAAGGAAGGACTCATTTGAGAGCCGATCATCTCTCTAGGCTCACCTCGGGAGAAGCCCCACAAGGAGTGTCAGATGACCTTCCTGATGCTTACTTGTTTAATTTGGAAGTGGTGCCGCAGTGGGCCAAGCCAATAGTACCAGTATTGACCTACGGGCCTAACCATCCAGTGGTAAACACACGGAATAGAGAGGTTGTAAAAGCCCAAAAATACCACATCATGGCAGGAAGCATGTACAAGCACACAGATCAAGGGATCTTGGCTTGTTGCGTAGAAGAGGATGAGTACGCTAAATGGTTGCAATTAGCACATGTAGGTGCACTAGAGCAACACCATTCAAAGCAACGAACTTTACAGACTCTAAAGAGATTCGGAGTGCACTGGCCTACTATGGAAGCGGATGTCCGAAAGTTGTGCAAAGAATGCCCAATCTGTTGCACTAAACCACCTGTGGAACATGCCACTCTCTATCAAGTATCCATTGTGCCAGATTGGAGTGAACCTCTAGTATCATTCTTGCGGACAAACACATTCCCCCCAGACATGACTCTAGCTAGGAAAAGGAGTTTAGAACAAGAAGCCCTGGATTATTCACTCATAGGTGATAATCTATATAAGCGCGGTAAAGATGGTTACCTGAGACTGTGTGTCCATGAAAGTGAGTATCTTAAGATCTTAGAAACTGCTCACCAAGGTGTAGCAGGAGGACACTTTGGACCAGATCGGGTGATCAAGGCAATATTGTTTGCGGGCTTCTGGTGGCCCACCCTTCACATGGATGCACATACCTATGTGAAACGGTGTGATATCTGTCAAAGGACTCAGTATCCTATACGCAAAGATGAGATGCCACTGAAACCTATGATGGGTGGACGTGCATTCTCTAAGTGGGGAATAGACTTCGTAGGCCCTGTTAATCCCCCAGCGAAAGGCTCTCATGCGGAATACATCATTGTGGCAACAGATTATCTCACCAAGTGGGTAGAGGTAAAAGCTACAACCAAGAACGATGCTCAAACAACTGCCAAATTCTTGTTTGAGAATGTATTCACGAGATATGGACTACCCATAGAGCTTGTAAGTGATAGAGGCACTCATTTCTTGAACGAAGTGATTGAAAATCTACTCCAAGAATTCTTGGTAATACACAAGAAGTCTGCCCCTTATCACCCTCAAGCTAATGGTCAAGCTGAGAGCACTAATAAGATTTTGTGCAATGTGCTGACAAAATTAGTGAACACTAAACGCTCTGACTGGGACAAACAGCTACACCATGTTGTTTGGGCATACCGAGTTGCCTACAAAACGGTACTCCACGCCACCCCCTTTCAGATGGTATTCGGCCAAAACGCTGTGCTACCCTTGGACTTCCTGATCCCTACATTGAGAGTCGCACAAGAGCACGAATGGACAGGTCATGAGCTATCCTCTAGAATTTTTGACCTTGAACGATTAGGAGAAACAAGACTGCGAGCTGCTGCAGGCATATATGCTGCCAAGAAGAGACAGAAGGCATACTTTGATGCCCACGTAAAGGACAAGGGTTTGAAAACGGGAGATCTAGTCTTAGTCTATACACTGAAACAACACGCAAGGAAGCTAGAAAAGAGAGGCTACGGACCTATGATCATCAATAGGATCTCCACAAGTGGAGCAGTACAATTGGCCACATTAGAGGGTGATGTTCTCCCTAACTATATTAGCGGATGCAGAGTCAAGTTGTACCAGGAACCCCTCACGGAGGAAATGCTCAGCCGACTCAACACTGCTAAGAAACGCAAAGAGGAAGAAAAGAGAATTAGAGAAGAAGCTCAAGCAGAGGCTTTAGAACGCATCAGAAGGATGAAACTACGAAGGCAAGGTAGAGATCAGCCTGGAGCGAATGACTATGCAGACCAAGGATTTCCCATAGCCATGTGTGAAGTTGAAGGAACAAGCTCGAATAGAATAATTGATAGACGTCCTTTCATAACCATAGACATAGGACAAGGAAAGAGTACAAGGACTGTAAGAGCCTTGATTGACTCAGGTGCTGCCACTAGCGCTGTTAAGTTGTCTTACTGTCAAGAGTTACAGTTAACTGTCCATCCTGTGGAAGCATACCTCATAGGATTGGGAGGCGTGGAAACCCCTTGCATGGGCGAGGTGGAACTTCCCCTCTACATTCACGAGGAGGCAACGACCATTAAAGTACTAGTGTGTCAAGATGAGGATCTCACTGAACCTCTCGTCTTGGGTCAGGATTGGATCTATGACCAAGCAGTCAATCTAAACCTAAGAAGTGGACATCTCCAGGTTTGGGTCAATCATAGTCGAGTTACAGTAGAATTAGACAATGGAGCACTCAAGGAACTAGGAAAGGCACAGACTCCTGGTCCTTCCAGGGGTACACATGAAGATGACCATGCTGTTCTTGTCCAAAACTATGTGTTGCAGAGGAATGATATTTGCAAAAAAGGAGTCAGGAATGCAACGGAACTCCCTTCTTTTCCAAAGGCTAGAAGGAGGCAGCAACCCAAGGTGGATCAAAGGCAGAAGAAGCAGGGTACTACCTATGTCAGAGATCAAAGGTACCTGCTCAGCAGAACAGCCCAGAAAATAGACCAGGTATGGGTGCGGAAAGGCGAACGACCGGTTGCACCACCGTCAACTACAGGGGCAAAGCCTCTTATTAGTGACCAACAACGCAACGCTAATAAGAAGTCCTTCAGAAATTCTTCTGCTAAAGTAAAATCTATTTGGGTGCCCAAGAAGTCGATGAAGGCAAGCCCACAATCAAGACAAATTTGGGTGCCTAAGGCTTGCTTGATGGCACAAGTAGCTACGCTGAGGCCACAACTTAAACAGCATAACGCAGCGACGCATACTGCCAGATTTCACTCGTTCTCGACACTCATGTACACACCAAAACCCAAGAGCGTACATGTAATCAATTGTAAATGGGTCCCAAAAAGGCCTCATCTGCAAACCACGACACCGAGAAGGCTCTGTAAAGACTCTCCGAAACCGAAGGCAAAGCCCACTCACTGCATTTGGCAGCCTAGGGCCTGTAATAAACCCCCCGACCCCAATGTGTAAATCCGTACCCACTTACTAACTGCAGTAGTCTCCTAGGACAACACAAGCACTAACTACACACACTGTCTTCATGCACTTACTAACCACTAACTCATCATCCATCTCATGTTAATGTTGTAACGGGGACAACAACGGATTTATTTTGTCCATTACGATGTTAACACTTGGTTCTATATTCTCACAGAACCAATCAGCAAACAGGCCATGGCAGAAGCAGGTACCAGCTCTCAAGCCGGATCTGGTCCCCAGATCGTGGACATAGAAACACTTCTCCTTGAGCCACGCCTCACCGCAAGACCGCAAGAGCTTCGAGAAGTGCATGTGCTCCCCATCCAGGATCCTCCTCAAGGACACACTTCTCAAGTAGGTAAGCATGCGCATTGGTTCAGTGATGTTGCTGGACCACTGGGCGATGGAACCTACTTCTGGGAAGCAGAATTGGAATTCAATGGCAAATGGGGTCGATACCACTTTTTCACACGCGAATTTGAAAGCTACCAAAATGCCGAAGTCATGAGATCAGTTTGGGTCAAAGCAGGTGTGGAAAGTTATTTCAGGACTCACATACCAAAGCCGGATTTTTTACGATGTTCATATCTGATCAGTACAATCACGCCGAGCAGGGCCAAAGGAGGCGACAGCACCTTTGTGTTGCCATCACTGTTGCCGGGTAATGAGCTTAAAAGGTTCAAGCTGGACCTCAACCTGGTAAGAGAAGCATTGGGAATGTATGGCATGCACATCCCAACAGAAAAGGAAACCATGGTCCCAGGTCGCATGAAGCACAAGGATCTGAATAAGTTGAAGGATATGGTAGCAATGACACCTACCATTGCGCTTCACCTGCGAACCATCATGCAACACTTTGCGTTTCCCGCCCAAGAACGATTCACAATGCCCCCGAAAAAAATATGGTTCAGTTTATATCTAGCAGAAACCGAAAGCCTGCCCATCAATATGCCACACTGGATCATAGACCAGATCCACCTAGCACATCAAAGGTGGAACAAGAAACAGAAGAATGTGCTCCACGGGTGTTGTGCTTTGACCAGAATAATCTATAGATGCTTGGCTTATGACGTGCCTGTTCAGCGGGCACTCGTATGGTCCCGAGTCCAAGAATTCCAAAGAAGACTATCAACAGCAGGTCCCCCATCCAAGAAGATGAGGGGGGGAGTCCAACTACCCTGTGCTCAACCAAGGGGAGCTACCGCTACACCAGAAATCACTCCTCCCCAGACACGACGAGTTAGGCCATTCACAATCCGGTTACCAAGACCAAGCACGGAGGGGCCTAATCTGGTGTTTCCACCCATTCCATCCGATTTGGAATTCCCGCAGGGATTTACTCTTGAGGACCTCACGGATGAAGAAATTGCCAGATTAATCTATGACTCTAACCTCGAAGCGGAAGCAGCGCGAGCTCAGGAACCACAACCCAAAACAACAGCGGCCCCCACCCAACCCCAAGTTGTAGAAGTCGATGTAGATGAACAAGAGGCAGGAGGAGACGAAGAAGAAGCCGACGAAGAACAACAGCAAGAATATGACGAACTCTCCGAGTTGGCAAGTGCCCCAGCATATTCGGCACAAATCAAGAGACTATATCGAACCATGCGACTGGTTCAGGAACAGCATAAGATGTCTCTAGAACAGGGCAAAAGACTCATGAACGACTTGCTAGCGGAGGAAGGTGTGGACGAGTTGTTCATTGAGTCCATGAACCTTCATGCCGACGCTGTAGGACTGGACGAGGCCATCCATGAGGCTATGGCCTACATCCACAGGTTTGAAAAAAGAGTTCTTGCTCGTCCCAGGAGGTCCGGAAAGCAAATTCACATCAATACATCAGCACCAGGCGAGTCAGCGCAAGCAGAAGAATATCACGAAGCACCATTGTCACCTCCATCCCCACCTCACACTACACAATCCACCCCACCACAGGACACTAGCACTACCACATCCACTACCACTACCATTGTCATGGGCATCCCACTCTCTCCGGGAATCCAATACGGGGGTGTCACCATGCCCACCTTCACCACCCTGTTCACCGATGTCACATCCACTCCACCAACGATTCCCATCTACACCGTCACTCAAACAGTCGACACGATGGAAACATCACCGGCCACAGCACCGCTCCCTCCCCCCATGCCACCTTCATCACCCATACCCCCTCCACCCACTTCTCCGCCTACATCCACATCATTCACCTCTCCCATTCCCGCCCCCATTCCCCCTGCATCTTCACCCTTCCCAGCATTATTTAATGTAAATAACATATTCTTAGCATTAAACCAATGTGTATACCAGCTCCAGCATGAGTACAAAGCTCTGGACAACCGGTATCAGAGTCTGGAAACGCACCATCAAAACTTACAAAGACAATTTCTCACTCTACAAACAGAAAATGCAGAACTGAATCAACGCTACACGACGCTTGAGCAGGCTCACCAAACCTTATTGGCGACCCCCCAACCATCGACAGAATCAGGTGCCAAACAACTAGAAGCTCTGCTCGAGGTATACCAAGCCGATAATCTCAAAGTCCGGCGTAACCTGGCACTTCTCAGAAAACACATGGCGGCCGCCCTAGAAGAAAACAAGAGGCTGCAGCAGCAAAATGAAGCAAATCTAGAAGCAGCAATGGAAGGCTCTCCACACGAAATTGATCCAGAGCAGTTTAAAGCTGTGCCCTCAGAGACAATGAAGACAATCTTGGACAGCTATGCAGATCTATTAGAAGCTCATGATGACTTGGAAAGGGAACGTGATGCGCTGCGCAATCAACTCCAAGAGCAACAGACAGCACCCAAAGTCACAGAAACGACATCGACTTCAGAAGAAGTCATGGCATTGAAAGAGCAGGTGGCCGAATTACAGGCAAGATTACTCACACATGAAAGGCAACCCTCTCCAGTGGTCGAACCTGAACCCGAGGAATTGGTACCCATCGAGGTAGATGAGACGTATGAGGAACCTTACGTTCCTATGCCAATGCCAGGTGGTGAGCAAACCGCAGAAGGAATGGATACGTTAGAAATCGAAGTACCTGAGTGGCTCCAAACACTAGAGAAAACGGCATCAACTCATGAAGATCGAGTGGCAGTTCAGATCCAATCTATGGCAAAGATAGAGGACACTATTATTAAATCAGAATACTTCCGCAGCATGTCCCACCATAGATGGATCGGAACCAATGATGATCAATACGTGCCCTATTGTATACTCCTGGCGGACTACAATGCAGAAATCCAACATAAATGTGGCAAACCTCCAACGTTTGCTACACAATTTGGGCCACATGACATCCCAGAGAGTGCTAAAAAAGGATCCATTCATCAACCCACTTGGAGGATCCGACTCCTCGAAACCTATCCGGAGATGGTTCGCACCTGGACGAATATGCCTCTTTTTATTAAATATAACCCTTGTTATGTTCCTGTACTCCGCAGACGTACATGGCCAGAGTTTACCATTGCAGTCAAGAATATCAAGGGATGCGCCAAATGGTTAAACTACGTCTATCTAGCACCCCCTCAAGGGCCTCCCACCGTCAATTACATGATCTCCACTATACGGCACTGGAGCATCCGATTAAAGAATACCCCTGATGTAATGGCCCAGATGTGCATGAAAATTTTTGAGTTAATGCTTATTACATTCAGGACATTCAAGAATATCAAGGACCCACACTTCTCAGGCGTCGGATTCCTTACAGGAAACCAAGATTTAGTTTATGACATGAGCACCACTCCTTCCATAGAGGTGATATACGCTTGGCACGCCAGAATAAAATACCTCCCAGCCTGCTTTAAACAAACATTCGAAGAGATGTTCATAACAGGGTTCTGGGAATACCACTCAGAAATATTTGTACCCAGACCCTCACATCTCCTCCATTTATTTGCTGTGGAGCGAACCATTCACTCAGAGCAGTTACGGGTGCCACATCCAGATGTCCCAGGGCCAGTCAATTGGGATGCATTGCTGACAGATCTAGCAAGGGGACTCAGGTTAGAAGAACACCACCTCGCCGCCGATGTTGTACAATACTACGTACAAAAAGCAGCTAGACAAGGGTCTGTCAGGGGCGACAGACGCGAGAGTGGGGGGGGTGTTGGCAGTAGCCTTGGTACATCAGGAACTACAAGACGTGAAAGTCAAAGAAGGGAGTCAGAGCGAAGGGACAGCACGAGCAAACAGGGCAGTCAAAGAAGATCTGGCAAGTAGGCCAATATTTTTTCAAGACATTAATGCAAACCAGAGAGATGGACATGCAGGGAAGAAGAGCAAGTAGGGAGCTTGAAGATATGTATGGCAGATCACTAGAAGAAATCCCTACAACAACAGTGATTTTTATCACTAATAATCATTGTAAATCTCATTTCACATTTTTGTAGCTCCATTTTGTGCAAGCCAAGGAGTCCTTGAGCTTGAGGAGCCTTAGAAGTAGTTGCGTACCAATTTTCATAATTTTTAGATCTCATTTGAGCCCCCAAATAAGCCCTGGAACCTAATTTTTAACTAGGCCGGACACTAGGTCTGGACAGGGCCAAAAGCTAGTCAAAAACTATAAAAGGAGCTAGAGAGCTCATTTTTGAGGTTAGATTGTAATTGAAACGAACTTGTAAGAGCATTTTGAAAGTAATCTAAAAGCTCCATTGATTCTCACTCTTTGTCTTGCCTTGTGTGCGCGTGTGTGTGTATGTGTGTGCATGCTTGTGTGCTTCTCACTCACGCACTTGTGCCGCCACTTGCTCGAGGTCTTCATACCATCCTCACGTCTTCCCGGATTGACATTAAAGGAGGTGCTACTCATCACTGAGCTACACATAGAACAACCACTTTTGTAATTAGTAGCTCCATTTTGTGCAAGCCGAGGAGTCCTCGAGATTGAGGAGTTTAGGTAGAATGAGCCTACCAATTTTGGCTATTTTTAAACCTTGTTTAAACCTTCAAATAGCACCTAGAACCTATTTTTTAACTATGTCCGTCACTAAATGTGAAACCAGTCAAAGCTAGTAAAAAAACTATAAAGAGAGCTAGAGAGCTCATTTTTTAGGTTAGCTTGTATGAGTAGAGAAGAGCTTAGAGCTATTCTGAGTTGTAATTGAGATCTTGAGAATAGAATCTATTTTCCTATCTTCCATTGTGTCTTGCTTGTCTCTTACATGTGTGTGTGTGTATGTGTGTGTGCATCTGTATGCTTCTCACCTTCACTCTCACAACATCTCGCATTCACGATCTTCATATCACTCGTATCTCTTCCGTAGATTGACATTAAGGAGGTGGAGCTTCTTAACGTGGTACTTACCATTGTGCTAGAGCAACACCAAATGTGGCATCGTTACCACGGATCGAGTCTAGGATTGAATGTGTGATGGTAAGAGTATAGCAAGAAGTGGCATTGGAAGGTAAAAATTTCAGTTTTTGTTGTTGTTTTTAAGTAGTTTATTATGTTTTTCATCTCATCTACACTCCTTCACCACTGCATCATCTTCTCCCACTCCAAAAAAAATAAAAAAATTCACCATATCCACCCATCCTCCTCAATTTGAGGTAAGTGACCACACCATGAGGTAGGCGACCCTTGCACTTGCACAAATCCATAGTTGCATTCTCAAAATCATCAGTTTGGTGGACCATCGCGATGGGCTCACGCCATCGAGATGGCTTGTCCGGACCATCGCGACAGTCTCACACTCACCATCACAACGATCCCGTTGACCCCATGCCATCACAGTTGGCCCACGCCATCGCGATGATCCCCTGCCATGTGTCAAGTTAGACCATCGCGACAATACCAGGTACGCCATCGATGCTTCAAATTTGAATCATCGCGATTCGCTCAAGCCATCGTGCCTCGTGACCATCGCGACAGGCTCACCTCATCGTGATTGATTGCAAGTTAGACCATCGCGATGCCTAGCACCATTGGACCATCACGATTGGCCCACGCCATCGCAACGGTTCACCTGAGCCATCGCGATTGTCCACCTAAAATGCCAAATTTAGGGTTTAGTTTATTGGGCTAATTTGAGGCTATTTTGAGAAACTTTTTGGGTGATTAAGCTCATTGGAGTCCCCTTAGCTCATATTTGAAGAAAAATCTTTTTGTCATTTTTTACCCTCGAGAGCCTGAAGGTTCATATTTTTTTCATCAAAGTCCAATTTTTGAGCTTTATAGCTCATTAAAAATCTCTTTACGAGTACTACATGACCTCAACTGGTTTCTTCAAGAAGAACGTGTTGATTTTTAGCTAAGAAAATTTGAGGTTGACCCATTATTGGGACTAGGAAAGAAAGGTGGAATTGGAAAAGTTTGAGCCAAAAGAGAAGGGACCTAAAAGGTGTATATATCAAAGTGCTTAATCAGTAAGTTAAGAATTGGTCTAAACATTGGATTTTTACAGTTCTAGCAAGGGCTATCGAAGGCAATCAAAGCAAGGCAGTGAAGAACGCAAGGCTTGCGAAGTGCCACTTCTCGGGCATCACAGCAATCAAAGGAGATGACTCGAGGTTGGAAGAATATTCAACCCCCTCAGTCAATCATTAGCTTAGGCTAAACATTTAGCATTGTGGATTAAATTAGAATGACGATAGGAACACATCAAGTCCAAGAGACTTAATTTTTCAAGTCCAAGACTATGATAAAAGTGTTAGATATTAAATCCTAAAGGAAAGAATTTAAGTCTGAGGGAACGAGAACTCAAAACTACAATGGAAGGTTGATTCTTGACATAAACATTGAGACAAGACAAGAATTTAAAGGAACTAAAAACTGAACAAGCAATAAAGAACAAAGAGACATTGACAATTAGAGACTGCCAAAAAGTAAATTCATGAACCTTAGATCAAGCAAGCATATAGGTAAGTCAGACCGACGAAGCCTTAGATCATCGAAAGCAAGTGTAGGAACTATTGCACATTCGTGGGCACAACAATTGAATAGCTACCCTTAGGAGTTGGACTCAGATACCAGTGAATCAGAAATGGCTTTTTGCATAGAAAGACCAGAAGGAGGGTTAAACATAGCATACTTGGAAAGACCCGAGGGACCCTATAGAACTCAATTAGAATATGTCCGAACCAACCACTTAGGTGCTCGCATCTATGAGGATGGTTTGCAAAGATCAATGGTGCAACTACACAATCCTGACCAACCCATTGGATTGGAATGTCCAGTGGTGAAATTCGAGATAGACGCATACATAGACAAAGAAGGAATGATGTACATTATAAGTACTCAACCAAATCATACCAATGAGTTTGGTGTAGTTCAGTTAGATATCGAAGCGAGAACCCAAGGAAAAGGACCACTAGGAGAAGAACTGAGGACACCTAGAGGGAAATCTGTACTAACAAGAGTATTAATTCCAGAATGGATCCCTTAGGATAATAGAAGCATAGAACTATTTCTAAATAAGGAAACTGACGAAGTGTTTTGGAGGTACATAAGAGAACAACCTAGTGAGGTAGGCTCCATCATGATTTACAAATTCAAGTACCCAGATACACCTGGAAAGGTTGTATACCTGGATGATACTTGAGAATGAGTATTTGTAGTACCACACCATGTAAGAAATACCTACACATGGAGGGATGAGTTAGTCTTCCCCCCACATCGAGAAAAGGTAAACACAAGCCATCAGGGTGTTGGAACATCCTCAGCCCATGGTACTCAAAGAGAGAAGAACAAAGAGAGACCAGAAGTAAGTTTCACTCATCCCATAGGGAGAGATAGAACCACCATGGACACCGATAGAGTGGAAAGACAAAAGGAACCTAGAATACCATGTGGTAGAGATGATTTTTCCTCTACCTAGACCATGTGAACACCCAAGGATATTAAGAACCACTCAATTAGTAAAGTCAATGAAAAACTACTTTGATGGGATAGGAAACCCCTATGACCATGTTGCGGAATTTAAGCAAGTTATGAGCAGAGCAAGTAGAAGACATGTTCACACAATACAATGCATTTAGGCTGATGTTAAAGACCACGGCTTTACTTGGTTCCGACCATTGCAACAAAGGCAACTTAGGGACATCCATCACTTCTTAGAGTCATTCATCAAGGAATTCTCTAAAAGTGGAATCAGACATGATACATCTTCGTTAATTCATAGCTTCAAACAAACCCCTCAGGAAATAGTCAGACTTGCATGACGTAGGTTTAGACAATACGTTGAGAGATGTTTGATGCAAGATTTACCTTCACAAGCCAACCAAGTTTCATTGTTTTTGGATGGCCTTTTGAGCTCTAAATTGTGCTCATGTATACTTGAAGGAACCCAAAACATTAGAGCAATGTGTAAGAATTTGTATAGACATTGAGGAAAATCTTGGAGATGAGTTGTAACTCTCAAAGGTCTATAAGGACTCAGATTGTTCATCTCTAGCATCCTCAAAACTGTCTAGCTCAATAGAAGACCTAGCAGAAAAAGTGGCCTAGAAACTAGGAGTTTCTAGTAAACAGATGCCTAGGTTTACAACAAACAAGCATTGTTACAGTTGTGGTGGTGATCATATGGCAAATCTATGTCCCAATGCAACACAACCACAAGCCAACCCTAGTGGCCAATATTTTACAATTGAGAGATGATACACAAATCACACGGCTCAGGACTTCCCATACAACAAACAAGTAGTAAGACAAAACTACCCGCAGGCATACCCCCAACCAGGTAGGTATCAAAGTCAATATAATGCTCACCCTCATTACCATAGGCCTCCTCAAAACTATCCTTATCAGGCTCAACAGAGACCTCAACCTCTTTTAGCTCAGTAGTGACCCCCACCAGCTAATGTCATCTCAGTTAAATACGCTGCTGTAGAAGAAAACCTCAATAGGGCATTAGTGCCTTCTTCACCCCTGATCATTGAAAAGGACCCTAATTCTAATTGTTTTGACTCTACCCATGTAGATAGTCCACCTGCATATTACACAGAGTCACCAGAAGATATGGAAACATATCAATACGATAGTCCACCATTGGAACTCAGTTGGGAGCCTCATTATGCTAATGTGATGTACGCCAACCCTAACCCACAACCATAGTTAAGACAAAAAAGACCACAGTGCCCTAGAGGACCATGCTTTAGGTGCCAAGGAGATCAATTCATAAAGGATTGTCCCATCCTCCGATAGCAGGATAGCCACAATACTATGACATACAAGGCTTTTGTGCCGAGTGTGGTAAAGAGCATGTCATCAAAGATTGTCGTAAGAACCCTATGAATGCTTCAAAAGTGACACCCATCAATGTGATAGGTATTATACACAATGCAAATGGATCCAACCCTACATACGTGACTATCTAAGCTATAACAAGAGCCCAAGTGCTCTTACAAAATCAATAGCTTAATCCTAAAAAAATAGCCGAAACTAGTGAATTTGGAGAGTCTAGTAATAAAAAGATGAAATGTTGGAAGGATTCCAGAGAATTCAGAGAAAGTGGAGTAAAAAGGTAATTGAGTTGGAAGGAAGTTTAAAGAAATCGAAGGCCAAAATCCTAGAGTTGACTTCTCAAGAATCTAATCCCATTGAGGCATACCTCATAGGGCTAGGAGGCATGGAAACCTCTTGCATGGGTGAGGTGGACCTTCCTATCCTCATACACGAATTGACCATGACAGTGAAGCTACTAGTGTGCGATGATGATGACTTGATAGAACCCCTAATCCTTGGCCAATAGGCACTATAGCCTGCAGTGCCCATCCTTCCACACTTACTACAGACTGGCCTAGATTAATGGTATAAAATGCTGCACTTCCTAATGTGCAAGTTTTGCAAGTGTTGGACCTCCCTTCTTTCCCAAAGCCGAGTTTCCATCCAACCTCTCAACCCTAACCACAAAGGAGTCACCCATGACGGAGGAACCCAAACTGACCACCATATTAGATGACACAAAGAAAGCAGCAATATCAGCATCACAAAACAAGCGGCACGAGACAAATATGGGTGCCAAAAGGACAGAAAGCACCAATAGATTTCAACAATGCAGTCAATGACAAGAAGAAGTTAAGGCAGAAGCAGAGTTAGCATCTAACATCTCCTCGATCTTCTTCTACAAGTACGAACAGTCGACAGATTTGGATCGCCAAGAAGTACCTAACGAAACGACCCACACCCACATAGATATGGGTACCCAAACAGTGTATTTTAGCTCAACACTCAAGCCATGTAAGATATACCTCTCAGAAATCTCTTCACCCATCGATACCACAACATCCGAAATCACCTTTTGTCCCTTAGCAGAAACATACCACCTGCTCAACCACCCTTAGGAAATGGATACCAAAATGTATCTAGAAGCCTTCACATCACCAATTATATAACATTAATTTCATCCTAAATAACGAACTCCCTTGTAATAATTCACTCACAAGTGAAGTTTGTATAAACTCATCTACACTAACCCAACATCACTTGTAATAACATCTCATCAAGTAATGCACTATATGAAGCATGTAGGTGTCTAGAGACCTGCATTAGTTTTGCAAAAATCATTCCATAGCAGGTTTCATGAAATACTTCAATGGTCCATTGGCCACACCAGATTTTTATAGATGCTACTACTTGGTGACCACACTTACAGCCTCCGAGAGCAAGGACTTGCTAGGCACGTTCATTTTGTCATCTTTGGTAAATGACCCCCATTCAAGAAGTTCTATCTTTCAAAAGACCTCATTCGGGCAGCAATTAAGATCCACAAAATTCACACGCCAACAGAGCGCGAAAGGTCTATTCCAGAGCTGATGAAGCATGGTGATGTCGTGAAATGGGAAGACATTTTCGTCATTACACCTGAAGTATCTACGTCGTTATGTATATGCATGCAACATTTTGCATTCTCAACTAAGGATCGTTTCACTATGCCTCACAAGCGTATTTGGTTCGGATTATATTTAGCATGTATTGGGCCCCTAACCATAGATCTTGCAAGTTAGATCATTGATCAATTGTACTTAGCTCAACAAAGATGGGAAAGGAAAAAATTCATACATGGATATTGTGCTCTCACTCGAATTGTTTATATGTGTTTGGCATATGACTTGCCTATAGAACACGCAATGACGAGTGACGAATTGAAGGCATTCAAAGGAACCACCAAGAAAGCCATAAAGGCTAGCAAGGGACAGGTAGGAAAGCACATGCACGGATCTATCCCATGTTTGCAAGTTCCAAAGCCCCTGTCACCTCAGCCATCTCTAGTATAGTGACCTACGGAACCCCCTGTACCTGTACAACCCATACGCATATGCATGTCACAATCAGTTATCACAAAAGGTACTACCAGCACTCTTATCTCTCAACCACAGTTCAAGAACCCACCATTAAAGTAGCAGAAATTCCCACCACCATCGGTGCGGAAGCATTTACTTTTCCTATACCCAACTTGTAGGCATAACCAACAAATACCACTTTTGACTTTGAAATGCATGATGCTTTCTCAAGTGAATTTCAATTTTCAGAAGGACAAATTTTCTCACATGAGTATGAACGTCCCAGCTACTCTACCACACCCCTTGATCAACCACATGAGCAAGTAGTCTCCAACTCCAAAGACGAGAGGACAAAAATGGACAATGAAGATGGTTATGATGAAGCCAGTCAAGAGAGCCATGAATCTCAAGAAGATGAACAGAATGATGAACAAGAACAACAAATTGAGACACAAGGTGACACAAGTACGCATGAGGATGATACGTTTGAGGCAACATTGGCAATCAAGAAATTATACCGCACTATGCAAGCAGTTTGGGCACGCAAACAACTCTCCGAAGAAATAAGTCAAGCAATTTTAGGACAGGAACTTGCTACAGGAGGCTTCGAAGAAGCTTACATTCATGGTTTCAGAGAATTGGTTAAATCAATAGGCACTAATGAAGCATTACGATACATGCAAAGAAAGCCACTACCAAAGTTTGACCCACACCGAATTCGCTTACAATCAAAGCCCGGTCAATATATTCGTGTACCAACGGATGCCTAGTCTTCACAACAGGGTAGGGAAGCATGCCTCATTTCGGAAGATTCTTTTGCAATAGAAACAATTATCGTCGACTCCCCGCCTCGCACTTCTATTGTAAATACCCCTAACATCATCAAAGTACCCACCACACCGACCGCTCCTCTTTCATCCCCTGCCCCTCCAGTCTTTCTTGTACACCCTACCTCTCCCAGACCATCCACGTCCTTTGATAGTGCGATAGCAAAAACCTTTGTTGCCACAATTCCTCTCACCCTTTGTGCACCCACAAAACTTAGCCTTCTTCCTACAACTTCCACCCTTCCATCCAACCCATTTCTCACTCCACCCTTTCCTTATTTCCCCACTCCTCCCAGACCTCTATTCCCATTTCCCCCTCTCATGACCTTCTCCCCCATCTCACCTCCCCGCCCCACTGCATTCCCTCTCTCCTCCCCTCGCCACCAAGCAATATGAGAAACCCAACCTATAAATTACTCATCAACCTTTGTAAATCCTTTATTCACATCCACTCAAGCACCCACTATTACTCCACTCTTCACGTTCATTGCACTCAACACAACGTCTAGTGACATGGACATATCACCACCCACCGCACCACCACTCACCTCATCCATTTCACCACCACACTTAGGCACATCACATTTCTCCACAATCACCACTGCATCCACTCTCCCATCCCTATTTCCCCTCCCCCTTGCATCAACCCCCACACCCACCACATCTTCACTCACTCCACCATTAATATTATCACCCACGATCAACACCGCATTCCGTCAAATTTTTTGTGCATGACACAAGTTATATATGAATTCGCATCTCTAGGCACCAGCTACCAGATGCCACAAAAAACAACCACAGAGTTATAGGTGCAACTAAACTCATTATCAATTGAGAACGTCTCCCTTAACACATGCTATCAAGAGCTACACCAGGCCTACCATAGACTTGAACTAGAAAGTGAACAGAAGACAAAGAAAGCCATTACTAATATCAACAACTTGTTAAGGGCTCAAACCATTCGAAATGTGAAACTCACTCGAAACATGGGACTCCTAAGATGCCACCTAGCAGCAACCAAAGAAGAGAATCAACACCTGCAGGAACAAAATAGAGAAAACCTCAAAGCCTCTTTAGATCAACCGAACGAACCTCTAAGTCCCAGCCGTTTTAAAGCCGTCCCCTCTGAATCTATGAAGATATTATTGGAAGACCATGTCAGACTACTAGAAGATTATGACAGTATGAATGAGACATATCAAAAGCTCAAGGAAGACCATAAAATGCTACACTTGCGAACAATTGTACAACAAGCACCAGCAGCTCCTGAGGCAACACCTCCATAGATCATAGAGGAACTAAATGCTTTACACGCTTAGGTAATAACCCTTCAAGCATAAATTACTACCTTTTTTGAACCCCCTAGGCCCGATTCCCCACCCGAATTCCCAACGGAGGAAGAAAATGTGTCTATCTCGGTCGAGGAAATGTATGAAGAAGCATACGAACCACAACCCATCCTAGGCGGATGTGTCACGGCTGAAGGCCAAACCACCTTTGAATGCCCTACCCCTGCATGGATGAAGAGTGTAGAAGAACTTGGACAGACCCAATCAACACGTGTGGAGGCTCAATTACAGGCCATGGCTATGATAGAGGAACACATTTTACAATCCCCTTACTGTGAAGAGATGGATAGGTATGTGCTTGAAGATGAAGAGGTGTTGCAAAATCCTTGATCTACACCAGCCAAATGAACTCCAAGAGTATATGGTGGGCCCTTTTATCTTGCAAATGGATGTATTAGACACCCTATGTACCTTGGAAGATCACTCTCAAAAAGATAGATCAAAACAAATAAGTTGGAGTTAGCTCAGAGGTGAAAAACTTGCTAATTTGGTTCATACACCTGTCCAGTGTTTTGCATAATTCTCTGAGCACAGTAGCAACTAGCTTAATTCCTCTTGGGTAAGTATAATTAACTTAAAGAACTAACTTTCAAGAGTAAACTCATAAAAAATAATAAACCACACACTGAGAATGAGTTTTAACAAGTGATGACATCATCTCAATTTTCACGGGCTGCAACAGTTTGAGACCAGTGAGCCGAAAAATGAACATAACTCGCAATGTAGGAATTCAATGAACCACTGAGAAATGGCTCTGACAAGATGAGTGAAAAAATCGGGTACCTGACAGAGAAGTGAAGTTGAACAGACACTGTTGTCTTCAATTGAACATAACTGAAGATTGCAACATCCAAATGAAATGAAACTTTGTGAGCCTATAGTAGACTTATAGAGCTAACGTTACCAAGATAAATCACTGAAAATGATGCACCATGCTCAGAGAAACCATCTCTGCAATCTGACTGAGAAAATTGAGAGTAATGGCAGTGAGTAGTACACTTCACAAGAACATGGACATATGAACTCAAATAATCATGAAAATGAAAGTATATTGCTTGTACAATACAATGACTTACTAATACATATGTGTGCCTTGTAATCACACCTTGATATGGCATAAAGCTCACCTCTTGGAGGTCTTCACATAGGTCTCTCTAACCATGACTAAAATTGCCATCTATTTATAGTTGAGTTTGGGAGGCTAACTTCCCTCAATCACTCTCCAATCAATCAATGATTGATTTGATTCTCTACCTACCACAAATCACAAATTCATGGCTCCTCTTTCCCTTTTTGATCAAGTGGACTCAACCACTTAAGATTCTCTCACTTTTACATTAAGTAAACTCTTTAAAAGTTACAAGAGGTAGTTCACAAGTGAACTTTGCATAGTCTTCATTTTAAAGCTTCTTCGATGACTTTGTGGGACTCAAGCCAATATTTAGGCTTGTCATAGACTTGCTCTAATAGCTCCCCTCAAGCCAAGTATGTTTGAGGTCTTCAATCTTCCAAGATTACCTGCAAACCAATCATAGCCTTGAATTTGCAAAGCTTTGTACCATCCAATGCTTTGGTAGAATATCTGCACATTGTTGATGAGTGGACACATATGATATTTGAATCTCTTTGCTTAGAACCTTCTCTCGTACATAGTGATAATGAACTTCAATATGTTTAGTCCTTGCATGAAAAATAGGATTAGCATCCAAGTGAATAGAAGTCATATTGTCACCATAAATAGTTGGAGTTCCAAACTCCAATCCAAGATCTTTGAATAATTTCTTCATCCACATAGCTTCTTGTGTAGCTATGGCAAGACCTATGTATTCAGCTTCAGTAGAAGAGAGAGAAACTCTGGGTTGCTTCTTGGATGACCATGAAATAAGATTTGAACCTGCAAAGGTAAGATAACCTGAAGTGCTCCTTCTATCTTTCTTGGAGCTAGCCCAATCTGCATTAGAAAATAGCTTCAAACCTAAATCAGATACATAAGGATAATAAAGTCCTTCATTTATTGTTCCTTTGAGATACTTGAGAATCCTTGGCAGCATCCATATGTGGTTTCCTTGGTGTGTGCATAAATTGACTTAGCACACTCACACTGTAACATATATCTACTCTTGTCAATGTGGCATAGTTGAGACTACCCACTAGACTTTGATATGATGTGATGTCCTCTATGAGTTCACCTTCATGTGAGCTCAATTTGTGATTGACCTCCGTTGGAGTACCTGCAATCTTACAATCTTGCATCTTGAATTTTGCCAACATGTCCTTAATGTACTTTCTTTGAGTGAGAAACAAACCATGATCTTTGTAGACAACTTCCAAGCGTAGGAAGTAGGTAAGTGAACCCAAATCACTTATCTTGAACTCTTCTCTCATCTGATCTTTGATCTTCTTCATGCCATCTGCATCATTTCCTGTCAATATAATATCATCTACATATACACATAGGTAAATGATCTCAGAATTACTCTTTTTAATAAAGAGTGAAGGATCTGCCTTGCTTGGTTGAAAGCCTTTGTCCTACAAGAATGAAACAAGCCTCAAATTCCAAGCTCTTGGAGCTTGATTGAGACCATACAATGCTTTGTTAAGTTTACACACATAATCAGGATAAACTTGATTCTCAAAACCAGGTGGTTGTGCCATATATACCTCTTCTGTTATCCAACCATTCAAGAATGCATTCTTTACATCTAGTTGAAGTATCTTCTAATTCTTGGAAGAGGCAATACTAAGCAAAACCCTAATAGTAGGCATCTTTGCCACAGGAGAGAAGGTCTCTTCATAATCAATTCCCTGAGTTTGTGCAAAGCCTTTTGCTACAAGCCTTGCCTTATGCCTGTTAATTGAACCATCAGAATTCTTCTTGAGTTTATAGACCCATCTTGAGCCTATTACCTTCATGGATGAAGTCTTGGGCACCAAATCCCAAGTGTTGTTTTCCTCAAGTGCTTCAATCTCTTCCTTCATTGCATGCTTCCATTCTGTTTTTGCTTTGGCCTCTTCAAATGATGATGGCTCCTCTTGGTTTATGTCATGTGCTATGTAGATAGAATGTTTAGTTACTAATGAGGTGTCAAACCCATACCTTTTTGGTTTTGTCTTTTCCCTCATAGATCTTCTTAGGCCATGATGTGATGATTCTACCTCATGTCCAAGTTCCTGCAATTTTGCTTTACCTTTACACTTCCATGCTTTGATCTTTTCCATTTGAGATTATTTATCATCCTCCTAGGTGTCTTGTTCTTCAATCTTTGGTTGTTCTCTACCAAGCTTTGGAAAATATTCTTCAAGATTATATGGTAAATTGACCTTCCTGCATGAATCTTCATACCATGAATTGTTCTCATAAAAAGCTACATCTCTGCTTACCAAGAATCCTTTGTTGGTAGGGTTGTATAACCTGTAGCCCTTTTGATTGTTGTCATATCCAATAAATACACAACTTTCTGCTTTTGGATCCATCTTGCCTCTAACCTGTGAAGGAACATGAGCAAAAGCAATACATCCAAAAATTTTACAATGATCTAAGCTTGGTCTTCTTCCATTCCAAGCCTCATATGGAGTCATCCCGTCAAGGGATTTTGAAGGCAACCTGTTAATCAAGTAAGTGGTTGTAGATACAGCCTCAGCCCATAAGTAATTAGGTAAATGCTTTTCATTTAACATAGACCTTGCCGCTTCAACAATTGTCCTATTCCTCCTTTCTGCCACTCCATTTTGCTCAGGAGTGTACCTTGTAGTTACCTCTCTTTTGATTCCTCTTTCTTGAAGAAAAGAATCAAACTCATGGGAGAAGTATTCTCCCCCTCCATCTGACCTTAACCTTTTTAGTGATTTACCTGTTTGATTCTCCACAAGAGCCAAATATCTTTTGAAACAATGAAAAAACTTCATCTTTGTGTTTCATAAAGAATAGGATAGTCCATCTGCTGCAATCATCAATAAAGGAGACATAGTACCTTGATCCAGATATTGAAGCTTCCTTGCTAGGTCCCCATACATCTGTATGAACCAACTCCAAGAGATCTTCATGCATATAACCTTTCTTCATGAATGGTAACCTGTGAGACTTTCCAAATTGACATGCACTACACTTATAAATCATATGTTGTTTTGAAAAATTAGGGAGTCCAAGTACACTTTGGTCCCTGCAAATTTTCTTTAATGACCTTTCACCAATATGTGCTAACCTTTTGTGCCATACTTCCAATTTTGTGAGTGTCTGACTCCCATAATTAAAGAGAGCAATGTTTCTAGTGTCCTGTAATTCAAATGTGAACAATCTACCTGTCTTTTCACCTTTTGCAATTTTTCTGAATCCTTGACTTGGATCTTCAACAAATGCTCCTGCCTTTGTGAACCTGACTTGCAACCCTTTCTCTACTATCTGCCCAACACTTATCAAATTCTTTGTAATGGTAGGGACATAGAGTACCTTACTGAGTAGGTTGATGTTTCCATCACGTGCTTTGACATTGCCTATTTTCTCCACAGGATGTTTTGTATCATCTCCTGTTTGTACCTCATGCTTATTTCTTGGACCTTCTAAATCTGATAGGAGTGCCACATTTCCTGCCACATGATTTGAACAACCTGAATCTATGTAGAGAACATGCTCATCAGATTTACCTTGTGGCATAGCCATGTTCATGATCAATAATGAATCCTCTTTGTTTGAGTCTTCTGTGTAGTTATTGTAGTCTCTCCTTCCTTTGTAGCCTCCTTGATAGTTTGAATGATTGTAGTTGTTGTAGTTGCCATGGTAGTTGTTGAACCTTCCTCTTGAGTAGCCATAACTTCCTCTATTGTATCCTCTATCTCTTTGATTCCTGGAATTCCTAAAGCAATTTTTAGTTGGATGATTAGTTAATCCACAAATAGAACATGAGTTGGAGTCTTGGGATCTCCCCTTGCCTTGTCTCCCTCCTCTTCCTCTACCTCTGCCATGTCTTCCTCTACCTGCATAGTTAGCTTGATATGTACCTGCTTCATCATCCACTTTCTTTGCCTTTCCTTTGTTATCTTTGGACTTGCTTTTATTAGTGTATAAAGCTGAAGATTGATTACCTTTAGAGCTTTCTCCATTTTTGATAAGCTTTGCCTCTTGAGTAAGTAGTTGTCCAATGAGTGTATTGAAATCAGGTACATGCATGTCCATGTACAAATCCATAGCTGTGGTGAATGCTTCCCACTTGTCATCTGCCTTCAAGCCATTGATGACCTGCCTTACAATTTGCTCTTCATCTATTACCTCTCCAATGCTTCCCAACTGATGTGCTATGTCCTTGAGCTTTGTGACAAAATCAGTCACATTTTGTTTGGGAGCCTTCTTGAGAGTTGTGAAATCCAGCCATAGTTGGTGCTTTCTAGCTTTAGTACTTGAAGAAAAGAGAGCTTCAAGTGCATCCCACACTTCTTGAGATGTCTTACAACTTCTAATGTGAGGCAACAAAAAATCTGAGATAGAGTTGAGGAGATAAGACCTTGCAAGTGCATCCTTGGAGCACCATGTGCTCAATCTCTCTTGCTCTTCTTGTATTGGTTGACTTTTGTTCCTGAAACTTGGCATAACTTCATCTCCAGCCACATAACCATATAAACTTCTACCTTGGAGATAAGATTCTATTCTTAATGACCACGCTGAGTAGTTACCTCTGTCCAATTTGTCAATTGATGAAGGAAATCCATCTGCCATGTTGTCCAACCTTGCTCTGATACCACTGTGAAGAGATGGATAGGTATGTGCTTGAAGATGAAGAGGTGTTGCAAAATCCTTGATCTACACCAACCAAATGAACTCCAGGAGTATATGGTGGGCCCTTTTAGCTTGCAAATGGATGTATTAGACACCCTATGTACCTTGGAAGATCACTCTCAAAAAGATAGATCAAAACAGATAAGTTGGAGTTAGCTCAGAGGTGAAAAACTTGCTAATTTGGTTCATACACCTTTCCAATGTTTTGCATAATTCTCTGGGCACAGTAGCAACTAGCTTAATTACTCTTGGGGAATTTTATTTAACCTAAAGATCTAACTTTCAAGAGTAATCTCATCAAAAATAATAACCCACACACTGAGAATGAGTTTTAACAAGTGATGACATCATCCTGATTTTCACAAGTTGCAACAGTTTGAGACTAGTGAGCAGAAAAATGAACATAACTCAACATGTAGGAATTCAATGATTATGAAAATTTGTATGGTTATAGTAGACAGTGAGCGGAATCCAATAAGCTTTAATTCATTGCATTTGGATAAGTAACCACTGAGAAATGACTCTGACACAATGAGTGAAAAAATCGGGTACCTGACAGAGAAGTGAAGTTGAACAGACACTGTTGTCTTCAATTGAACATACCTGAAGATTGCAACATTTAAATAAAATGAAACTTTGGGAGCATATAGTAGACTTATAGAGCTAACTTTACCAAGTTGAATCACTGAAAATGATGCACCAAGCTCAGAGTAACCATCTCTGCAATCTGACTGAGAAAACTGAGAGTAATGGTAGTGAGTAGTACACTTCACAAGAACATGGACATATGAACTCAAATAATCATGAAAATGAAAGTATATTGCTTGTACAATACAATGACTTACTGATACATATGTGTGCCTTGTAATCACACCTTGATATGGCATAAAGCTCAGCTCTTGGAGGTCTTCACATAGGTCTCTCTAACCATGACTAAAACTGCCATCTATTTATAGTTGAGTTTGGGAGGCTAACTTCCCTCAATCACTCTCCAATCAATCAATGATTGATTTGATTCTCTACCTACCACAAATCACAAATTCCTGGCTCCTCTTTCCCTTTTTTATCAATTGGACTCAACCACTTAAGATTCTCTCACTTTTACATTAAGTAAACTCTTCAAAAGTTACAAGAGGTAGTTCACAAGTGAACTTTGCATAGTCTTCATTTTAAAGCTTCTTCTATGACTTTGTGGGACTCAACCCAATACTTAGGCTTGTCATAGACTTGCTCCAACACTTACTTCACTCACTTGGCCCCTCATAGGTATATATAAGGCCATGAGATGCAATATAAGCCATATTTCATGCTAATGGTAGAATACCAATTTGCAATAAAAAAGAAGACAAGCAAGAAACCCTATGTTGGGGGATTCTTGGACAAGAAGGGATTTGAGTGTTTGTAGGACAAAAGGGAAAGACAAGAAGAAAGATACACACTGGAAGCCTTTGTCGATTGATTATAATAAGACAAATACAATGGTGATGCACAATACAATCCAATGCTTCTGTACAAAATCCCACAGAGTGCGCAATTACAAAATACCAAATACCCAAGGTCTTGTTGCTACCGGCCTCCTCTGCACTAGACCTCCACCTTCTCGAAGCCTACACTTGTGCACACCTTGCACCAAGCTTCTTATAAAGGGGAGGGATTGGACACCTTCTGTCGGCACACGCACACTGCAATGTGACCTTGGGATCCTTGGGGGGAAGAGCTTAACACTTCTCTGCACACTTCTTAGTCACTCTTCATGCACACCTTGCACTCCACTTCTCTACGGCGCACATTGTGTGTCTCTTGATTTTCTCTCTCCTGCCTCCCTTAGACTATGCTCTCTTGCTTAGTCTTAGAATAGTCCTTGCCTTGATTTGAGTGTCGATTCATGTACGCTCCTAACTGCAAGAGTATCTTGGTGCTCACTTTGATGTCCCAAGATTGTCTCCACAAGTGGGCAGCCAACGAATCCCTGTTTTGTCCTGTAGTGTCTTTAGACCAAAACAAAAATTTTAATTAGGGGGCCATACCTGCCGCTTCACATTTTCCTTTTAATTCTTCACTTGTGCACCTAAGAGAGGGTTCACCTGAACCTTCCAAAACACTTTAAAAACACTTTGAACCTTAGGGAAATTAGAGAAATACCTTTGCAACCTGCAACCCACTTTCTCCTATTTACCCTTTGTGGACATTTAATTGTACACTACCTATGCACTTTGACATCTGAACTTGAACACTTTGACTTTGCCCCTGTTGACTTTGACCTTGACCTTGACATTGACCTTGTTGACTTTGACCACTTTGACTTTGATCATTTGACTTTGACCATGATTGCATTTGACTACAGTTGACTTTGAAGAATAAATTTCATGGGCGCAACAATTTCCCTCCACCTAATGTGCTCTCCGTCTCGGAGAGCTACAGGCAAAACTCTGAGCATAGATTACACCATGATTCTTCTGCTGCAACATCTGCAAAAGGACACTTGAGCAGCTACCAAGTCCACCAGGATCAGGAGAGAACAAGCACGAGAGAATAACCCAAAATTGGATTTTTCATGGAAAAAGCAAAGGAGGGAAATGGGAGGGTAGAAATTAGGGGGAAGGGAGGGCGGAGGGGGCTGATATAGATAGGGCAGGAAGGGGGACAGGATGGGGTTGGGCAAAAGGGAAAAGGGAGGGTGATGGAGTAGGATAAGTGTTTTGGAGAGGGCCTAAATGCGAAAATAGTAGAGCTATAGAGGGTGCATATGGAAAATTTGGAAACATAAGGTAAAATAAAGTGAAAATAGATCATGTGGACCATGTGGGACACTAAAATCAAGTGATAACGATGCTCAAAACATGTGGGTTTTAACCAAAAGCCAGAGAAAAGTTGGGAATTTGGAAAAATAAATCCAAAAAATGAGTCTAGATGCCAAAAAACATACAAATGACTCTAGTTTTGAAAAAAACGGCCATTCGAGGCACGATCCAGAGCCAAAAGGTTTGAACTCATAAAAGAGAAAAAATATATATTTTTTAAATAATGATTTCTTTTTTGTGGGTACCAAATGCACAAGATGGGCCAACTTAAAAAATAAAAATAAAATTAAAATAAATCAACAAAATAAAAAAATAATAAATAAATAAATAAATAAAATAAAAATAGATTAAAAAATATAAAAAAAATGGGGAGGCGGGGGGGGAGAGAGAGAGATAGAGAGAGGGGGGAATTTTTTTTGGAATTTTCTCCCTCCGTTTTCTTGGAAAAAAGAAAATCCGTGGGGGGATTTTTTTTTTTTTAATAAAGAAGGTGAACATATCGAAAAGAAATTGGAAAAAATCCACAAAAAATCCAAAAAATTACTAAAAAATCCAAAAAATTCTCAAACAAATTTGGAAAAATTTCCTACAACTCTAGGCCAGTTTCCTCACTCAAAACCACATAGATCTTCCTTTATTCCCCCAATTTGGCAAGAAAATGACACTTGAAAAAGATGAAAAATGCTAGAAAAATTCAAAAAAATATTTGAAAATTTCCCAAAAATTTCCAAAAGTTGTACTACTACAAAGGCTATGAAATGGTTGCTAAATTTGCTAAAAACTCAAGGAACAAGCATGAAATGGATAAAGAAAACTAATAAAACTTAAGCAAAACAAAATGAGTAGGTTGTGTACAACCTGGACAGATTTTGCTATTCCAAGTGATCCACAATTCTTCAAGTGTGTTGATGATAGGCCTTGAGCCTTGATATGTTGACCAGTGGCAAGGCCTCTCCTTTTAGCGTCTCTAACTCCACAACACCTGAGTTCAGCATTGTTTTAACTCGATAAGGTCCTTCCCAATGTGGAAGCCATTTTCCTCTTACTTGTGTTTGGATTTGAGGTCTATGGAGAAGAACTAACATGCTTGGTTGTATGTTGTTGTTCCACAGATTCCGTTCATGTGCCTCCTTCCCCATTGTATGAGTCTCTATCAATTGTTTTGCTGCATGTAGACGTATCTCCTCCACTTTATGCAATGATCCAAGCCTCTGAGAGATCTTACAATCTTTCTTTCCCTGCATGAATGCTACTTTTGGTGATCCATGTAAAAATTCAAAGGGTTCAATAGGCAATATCCCATAAACCAGTTTGAATGGAGAGTAGCCAGTAGCCTCTTTGTAAGCTAACATGTATGCCCATAGTGTACCTTGATAAGCAATGCTTTAGGAAGTGGGTTGTAACAGACATTCTTTCCTTAACATTGCAATTAATACTTTATTAGTGGATTCTACCTATCCCTTAGCTCTTGGATAGTAGGCACAAGAGGTCCTATGTAGAATTCTATACCTGTTGAAAATTTCCTATAGGACCTTATTCACAAAATTCGTACCTTGGTGTGTACAAATTTCAAGTGAACATCCAAACCTGCAAATGATGCTACAGTAAATGAAATCGGCAACAGTTTGAGCGGTGCAGTCAAGTGAGGCAATAGCTTCAACCCACTTTGTCGCATAGTCTGTGGCGATCAATAGATACTTTTCTCTTTTTGGAATCCACGGAGGGTAGATTGGCCCCACAAAATCTATCCCCCACTTCTCAAATGGTTGCCAAGAAGTGGAAATAACTAGCGGGTTGTGCCTCTGCTTTGTTGGCTTGGGTCCACACCTCTTGCAAATGTCACATGCCTTTCCCCATTCATCTAGATCTTCAAATAATGTAGGCCACCATAAACTAGCATCAAGGATCCTCTAACTCATAATATGTCCTGGAAGGTGCCCACCACATGGTCCTTCATGTGCATATTGAAGGACTTCCCTCACTTCTTCTTCTTCCATGCACTTCCTAAACCTATTGTCCTTTCCTTCTCTATATAATTTATCTCCAATGAAGGTATAAGGTCTGCTCTTGATTAGCAGTCTATTTCTTTGCACAACACTTGCCTTCTTTGGATACACTCCAGTTTTAATGAAATTCTTGATATCATAATACCAACCTTGAGCTTGTACAATGAACAGATTAGCATCTAGAAAATCATCATTGACTCCAATAGCTTGATCCATCATATTGATCCTGGATAGGTGATCTGCCACGACATTTTCTTTACCTGGTCTATGGACTACAAAAGAATCAAACTCCTGGAACAAAAGTAGCCACCTCCATATCCTCCCAGTTGCTTGTGGCTTGTTCAATAAATACCTGAGTGGTTGATGATTAGTGATGATGATGAACTTCACACCTAGCAAATAATGACGGAAATTTTGTACTGCGAAAACCATTGCTAGAGCTTCCCTTTCTGTTGTGCTATAATTCTTTTCAACTTTAGTCAAAATTCTACTAGCATACGGAATAGGCCTATCAAGATTGAATTCTTCACTATGTTGAGCCAATACTGCACCCACTGCATATGCACTGGCATCTACATGCACATGAAAATTTTTTTACCAATCAGGGGTGATAAGAATTGGTGCAACCACCAATTTGGACCTTAATGTCTGATAAGCATTCTCTTCTTCCTCTTCCCATTTAAAGGGCACTTCTTTACTTGTAAGTCTTGCCAGTGGCCTGGCTATCTCTGCATACATTTTTATAAATCTTCTATGGTACCCAATATTCCCCAAGAAACTCTAAATCTCTTTAGGAGATTTGGGTTTAGGCAACTTTAGTATAGAAATAATTGTATCTAGATTGGGAGCCATACCTTTAGCCGACACCACATGTCCCAAGAGGGTTCCTTCTATCACAAGGAAATGACATTTGTCTGGGTTGAGCTTTGGCTTAGTCTCCCTACATCTCTTAAAAACATTATGGAGCTGTCGCAAGTGATGGTCCAAGAAATCTAAAGGGGTCTCTTTGTGAGATCTTGAAAATGAAGAAAAGTCATCCATGAAAATTCTAAGTGTTTCCAGCAATAAGGATCCAAAAATGAGGTTGACAATTTTGTTAAAGGTGGCTGGAGCATTTTTGAGTCCAAAGGGCAGTTTTACATACACATGTTCCCCAAGGTGTGATAAAAGCATTCTTTTCATGATCCTCTAGGTGTATGGATATTTGATTATAGCCACTAAAACCATTCATAAAGCTATATAATGCATGTCCAACCACTTCTTCAATGACCTACTCTGGTTAAATGGCATGGGGAATCCATTTGGAATGGTCATCTTATTGAGTGCTCTAAAGTCAACACAAATTTTGATTTTGTTGGTGTGCTTCTTTGGTACTATAACCATAGGTGACAATCATTTTGAGTGTTCCACAAGAATGATGATTCCTGCATCCTCCATCTTTTGTATCTCCGCATAAACAGCTTCAACATATTTTGGGTTCAGTCTATAACTCTTTCCTCTTATTGGTTTGGCTCCATCAACCAGAGAGATTCGGTGCTCTCCATAATTGTTAGGCACTCCTTCTAAGTCTTTATAATCCCAAGAAAAAACATATGTATAGTGGATCAAGAAGGATTTTAGCTTTTCAAGGAGCTTTGGGTGGCTCCACAACCAGGTGGCCACCAAAACTAGACGATTATTTTCTTGAGTGCCCAATTGTATTTCTTTGGCAGGGTTTCTCTCTACCATAGTATCTTCATGCTCATATCCAACCTTGCTTTCTTCCACTAGCTTTTCGTGCATTGTTGCATAAGCAGGGGTATTTTGGATCTCAATGTATTCCTCCTTGTCCTACATCCATCCTGCAGGAATTTCTTGAATTGGTAAAGAACATTCTTCACTAGTATGTTTTACCTTTTCTTTAGATATAGCAACTTCCTTTTCTGTTGTTGTTATCTCCTCCTCCAAGTTGAATTGGAGGGGTGTCTTCCTGCCCCTTTTGTGGTCTGTGATGGGCTCTCCCAACCCATCAACCTGAACTTTATCCTTATTTTCATCATAACATTCTTCTGTGCAAGAATTATTAAGAAAAATTCCAAAACAAGAGGAAGAGTTGCCTGCTTGGAGCCAATTTGGAATATCCTCTTCTTCCTCGAACTCTATTTGGGGTTGGTCCTCTGTTTTTGGTTCCATGCGAATTCCAACTGTTTGCATCATGCTGGTGTTCCCTTGATGATATGGACCCTCTTCTAAATGTATATGTTCTTGCCCTTTCTTTTGTACTCACATAGTGTCTTTACCCCAATCATGGATGACACTTGCATGCCTCAGCCATGGTCTTCCAATTAAGAGGGGAAATCTTCCTTCAATCTGGGGCACTCTTAAAACCACAAAATCTAGAATGAAGAGATTACCTTGTACTTCTAGTGGAACTTTTGGGATCACTCTCAAGGGCCTTACTTTGCTTTGATTTGCCAAGGTAACAGTGAAATTTGCACGCCTTGAAGGGTGGATTCCAATCTTTTCCATTGTATGTTCAGGCATCAAGTTAATGGCAGAACCACCATCCACAATAACTCCTTGAAACTCATGACCTTTAATAGATACTGTCAGTCAAGGGCTCTTATAATCTGTAAGGGGTGCTTCCCCTACAATTTTACCTTTATGCATAGCAACAGTCTTTGCCACTAAACTTGTAGTGGAAGCCTCATCAATTATCTACAAGAGTTCTGACCTGAATTTCCCATCCATCTTTATTAAATCAAAAATACTAACCTCCTTTTCCATGGACTTAAGTAGTTTGGAAGCTTATGATTCCTTAAGAGCATGGGCTCCTTTTGACTTATCAAACTCCTCATGAGCCCTGTTGAATGCATGTCCAATGGCATCACTGGTACATATGAGATCTCCTTTTTGCCTTGTCTCTACACATGTGGTGGCTTTATCTTTAGATGTCTCTTTGTCTTTATTCAATCCATTAATTCTTGATTCTTGAACTATTTCTACATGAGCCTTCCCCTTGCTTCTTGTCTGCATTGTCAAAGATTCAATTTCTTCTAGCTGCACCACCCCGGTAGATGGTGATGGCCCATTGACTTGATTTAACATTTCTTCTTTTTGCACAGAAATCATTTGAATGTGGGGTCCAGATGAAGAGGCTTGATTCTTAGAACAACAATTTGTATAGTGGTCTCTAGCCTCTAGGCAGTTCCTGCAAGGAGGGGCATTTTCTGGTAGAGTGCACCTACTTTGATAGTGCCCACATTCTCCACATCTGAAACAAAGGATTTGCCTCCCAGGCCCATTTCCAAAGTTATTCCTCTGTCTAGGGTTGTAATTGTTACCTTGATTGGGTGCAGCCACCATCAAATTTGTTGGTGGTAAGGGTCCTCCTTGTGTCCAATATGTTGTTGCAAGCATTCCTCTTGATTGGCATTCGTGGGCCTCATGACCAGTTTTCCTGCATAATTGGCAAGTCACACTTAACAGAGGACATTGACTTACTATATGAACCTGCTTGCTGCACATGGTACACCAAAGTCCACTCTTGATGCCACCCCTTTTGAGTTCCTGCAAATCATGTCGCAGCTGAGCGAATTCCTTTGCTTTGGCCTCCTCCTCCTTCTGGAGCTTTAATGCTTCAATCTCCCTTCCCAACTGAGTAACATCATTCTCCTCCTCTTTGTGGGGATTATTCCTTTTTAAGCCCTCCAACTCCTTCCTTAGCTGGATTATTGGATCCTCCATTTCTGTAGAGTATGGTAGTTGAGAAGAAGTTGCTCCATATTGTTGCCTTATCTACTCTAGTCGTGTAGCTATCTTGATAAATTCCTCTATGGAGGTTGTAGGCAACACTAATTCCTTGATTTTACATTGGGTGCTCACTCGAAGTGGCTTAGCTAACCATTTCTTAACAAAAAAGTCATGTGGAGGATCTGGCAACTTAGCCATTAGTACCTTAGCCCTAGTTACAAACTCTGGAAATTTCTCACCTGGACCCAATCTCAAGTTTTCTAATTCCTCTATGATGATCTCTATAGTATTTCCATGCTGGAATTGATTTTTGAATGCATCTTTCATTAAGTCCCAAGTTGTAAAATGGTTCTCAAAAAATTGGTTGAACCATTTATCTTCTAATCCTTCTAATGTGGTAGGGAAGAGTATCAAAAAGGCATCTTACCTACCCATTAATCCTCTAGTTTTGCATAGTGCCAAAGACCTTCTAATATGCTCTTCCGGATCTTCCTGAGCTAAACCTTTGAAAGAAGGAAATTTTATATTTAATCTTGATAGTAAGGTTTCCAAGTCTACCTGTTCCGCCATGCTCTTTACTGATGAAGCTGAGATAGTGGACTAGAGGATCTTCTAACAGCCTTCCTCCTTGTAGCCTTACAGGTGACCCTCAATGTTTGGGACCAGGTTGCGGTCATGAGCTGCTCATAGCCCTCTTAATATGAGATAATTGATCAGAATATTTACCGCTTAGCTCAATGAAGTAATATTGTTGGCACTTGAATATCTCTTCTCCTATGCTCAAATCTCCTTGGAGTCCCATCGGGCGTGCCAAATTTTGTTGGGGGATTCTTGGACAAGAAGGGATTTGAGTGTTTGTAGGAGAAAAGGGAAAGACAAGAAGAAAGATACACATTGGAAGCCTCTGTCGATTGATTATAATAAGACAAATACAATGGTGATGCATAATAAAATCCAATGCTTCTGTGCAAAATCCCACAGAGTGCGCAATTACAAAATACCAAATACCCAAGGTCTTGTTGTTGCCGGCCTCCTCTACACCAGACCTCGACCTTCTCCAAGCCTGCACTTGTGCACACCTTGCACCAAGCTTCCAATAAGGGGGAGGTATTGGACACCTTCTGTCGGCACGCGCACACTGCAATGTGACCTTGGGATCCATGGGGGGAATAGCTTACCACTTCTCTGCACACTTCTTAGTCACTCTTCATGCACACCTTGCACTCCACTTCTCTGCGTCGCACACTGTGTGTCTCTTTCACTTCTCTCTCTTGCCTCCCTTAGACTATGCTCTCTTGCTTAGTCTTAGAATAGTCCAAGAATAGTCCTTGCCTTGATTTGAGTGTCGATTCATGTATGCTCCTAACTGCAAGAGTATCTTGGTGCTCACTTTGATGTCCCAAGATTGTCTCCACAAGTGGACAACCAGCGAATCCCTGTTTTGTCTTGTAGTGTCTTTGGGGGCCATACTTTCACTTTTGTGTACGATATTGCTTCACATACCTTCACATTTTCCTTTTAAGTCTTCACTTCTGCACCTAAGAGAGGGTTCACCTAAACCTTCCAAAACACTTTAAAAACACTTTGAGCCTTAGGGAAATCAGAGAAATAGCTTTGCAACCTGCAACCCACTTTCTCCAATTTACCCTTTGTGGACAATTAATTGTGCATAAGCTGTGCATTTTGACATCTGAACTTTAACACTTTGACTTTGCTCCTATTGACTTTGACCTTGACCTTGTTGACTTTGACCGATTTGATTTTGAACTTTTGACTTTGACCATAGTTGACTTTGACTACAATTGACTTTGACCAATATAACTTTTATGGGCGCAACACCCTCACATGCAACTCAGTTTGAGCCTGATGACTTGCCACCAGAAGCACAAAGCGGAGAAATATTTCAACCAACTTGGAACCATAAATTATTATAGCAATATCCAGAAAGGCACCACTCCATTTGAAGTATAATCCATGTTGGGGACTCATACCTCAGGATTTAGCATATGATATGAGCATGACACCACCGCTCCGAGTGTGTTATGTTTGGCACTATCGAATCAAGTATTTACCAGCATGCTATAAAATGGCATTCGAAGAGATGTTTACTACCGGTTTTTGGGAGTACCATTCCGAGGTGTTCATAAGTAGGCCCACATGCCTACTCCAATTATTTGCCTATGAACAACTGGTGTACTCCACGCACTACAGACTCCCACCACCAGATGAATCTCAACCCATAGATTTGGAAAAGCTTGAAGCAGATCTTGCAAGAGGTATTCGTATTTTAGAGCACGCCCTCGCTCATGACCTCCTACAAAACTATATCCGACACACCCCGCAACAAGGTTCTCTCGACGAGGACAGAAGCGAGAGAGAGGGGGTGTTGATAGTAGCCAGAGGCACAAACCACGAGGAAGTATGTGAAGGTGGATTACAACGAAGTAGTGGGGAGCCAAGAGAATTATTTTTTCAAAGAAATATGTTTTATAATACTTTTCAAAACTCTCAATAGTGATTTTTATCACTCTTCTACCATATGTAACATAGAACAACCACTTTTGTAATTAGTAGCTCCATTTTGTGCAAGCCAAGGATTCCTCAAGCTTGACGAGTTTAGGTAGAATGAGCCTACCAATTTTGTCTATTTTTAGACCTCATTTAGACCTTCAAATAACACATAGAACCTATTTTTTAACTATGTCGGTCACTAGATGTGAAATCGGTCAAAGCTAGTCAAAAAACTATAAAGAGAGCCAGAGAGCTCATTTTTTAGGTTAGCTTGTATGATTAGAGAAGAGCTTAGAGCTATTTTGAGCTTGTAATTGAGATCTTGAGAATAGAGTCTATTTTCCTAACTTCCATTGTGTCTTGCTTGTCTCTTACATGTGTGTGTGTGTATGTGTGTGTGCATCTCTGTGCTTCTCACCTTCACTCTCACAACATCTTGCCTTCACGATCTTCATATCACTTGTATCTCTTCCGTGGACTGAAATTAAGGAGGTGGAGCTTCTTAAGGTGGTACTTACCATTGTGCTAGAGCAACAACATGTTTTTTCTGACTTGGATTGGGCTAATTGCTATGACACTCTGTGTCCACTAGTGGTCTTTGCTTCATGCTTGGTGGCTCATACATATCTTGGTTGACCAAGAAGCAGACCACTTTGGCCACGTCTAGTTGTGAGGCTTAATATAGATCATTTTTCATAGCAACTATTGAGTGTGTGTGGCTCACATGACTTTTGTTTGATTTGGGTGTTGCTTAGTCTTCTACCACTTCCATCTTTATTGATAGTCACAACACATTTGCAGTTGCAAGGAACCCTATGTTCCATGCTCGCACAAAGCACATTAAGGTGCATCAATAATCTGTCAAGAGAGGCTCACTATTGGAGAGATTAGTTTGGCATACGTCCCCACATACGATAACATTGTAGACCTTTTCACAAAGGCTCTACCTCAGGAGAAGTTTGAAGCTTTCTTCAAATCTTTAGGCTTACTTCCTTTTGTGGATTGATCTCTTTCCACATAGCTTGGCAGCTCCTTATACATGAGTGTCAGGTCCTCGTACACCATGCCACTCTTGGGGGGATTTGTTGATATATTTGGTAGTGATATGTGTGAACACACTTAGGACCATCAAAACACTTTTTTCCCTGTTTCGGATTTCTTTTCCTCGGCTTGTATATATGCTTATAACCCTAATGGGTTACATATCTTTGTACATTCACTTGGTAATACATCGAGCATTATGTGTTGTGCTCCAAGCCTCTTCTTCTTCTTCTTCCTGTGTTGTTTGCATGCTCCTCTAGACCTCAAAATCCAACAAAGTGCACATGAGAACCAACTCAAGAGGTGTCTTCATTTTTGCAATGTCCCTGCTTTCAATGGCCAATTGGAATTGATCATATCCATAATAGTGATCTCCCATCAATTATATAGCATTTCTTGCAAATGCCTCACCAAATTCATCTATGATTGGTCTAGTGCCCAAATTTCCAGTTATCACTTTATTGATTGGTTGAAGATCTTGAATAAACTTAAGTTTACTACTTTTCTTGCACATAGTAAACCAACGATTAGAGTAAGGAGTAGATAAGGACTCTAACATATCCATGCTTACCTTTTTCCTTGAGCAATTTCACCAATTATTAGAGTAGGGATAAGATGATGATTCTAATGTATGCATGCTTACCTTTTCTGAAGTTATCAAAAATGTAATCCCACCTTTGCTCTAGGGAAAATTTGAAATCCCATAGGATACCAAAAATCTAGAAAATTTTTCCTTCTTTTGAAAGATTATAATTGAGGAATTGAATAAAATTAGGCACTACGTTATTATAAGCCTTGAAACCTTCTTTTGGTGTGATTCATTTGAGATCCACTAGCCAAACAAAACACATTCAAACACTCAATCAAATTAGAGGTATCGGGAAGCATGCAAATAGCATGAAGAAGAAGAATAAGAAGAAGAAGAAGAAGAAGAAAAAGAAGAAGAATCTTGGAGCTTAACACTAAGTGTATTACTAAGTGAATGCAAAAACGATAAGTAGCCCATTATGATATAAGAATATATGAAAATGAGGGGGGAAAACCTCCTAGGTGCCATGATGTTCCTAAGTGTTTTCACACACAATACTATCAAAATATACTGACGAAGCTGCCACACTGTTGTGATTAGTAATGAACTTCTCATGAGGCAGAGCCTTTGTAAAAAGGTCTACAATATTTTCATGTGTGGGCACATATGCCAAATTGATCTCTCGGATTGATAGTGCACCTCAATGTGGCTTAGTGAGAACAAGCAACAAAGGGTTTCTTGCAACTTTCACTAGGCTTAGATAGTATCCAAATATGGTGATGGTAGAAATTTGACCAACACTCAAGGCATAATGTTCTTTACCAATTCAAGAAATTCCTGCAGGATGGATGCAAGACAAGGAGGAATACATTGAGATCCAAAATACTCCTACTTATGCAACAATGCACGAAAAGCTAGTGGAAGAAAGCAAGGTTGGATATGAGCATGAAGATACTATGGTAGAGAGAAACCCTTTCAAAGAAATACAATTTGGCACTCAAGAAAATAATCCTCCTGTTTTGGTGGCCACATGGTTGTGGAGCCACCCAGAGCTCCTTGAAAAGGTAAAGTCCTTCTTGATCCACTATACAGATGTTTTTGCTTGGCATTATAAAGACTTAGAAGGAGTGTCTTCCAAATATGGAGAGCATCGAATCCCTCTAGTTGATGGAGCCAAACCAATAAGAGGAAAGAGTTATAGAATTAACCCAAAATATGTTGAAGTTGTTTATGTGGAGATACAAAAGATGGAGGATGCAGGAATCATCATTCTTGTGGAACACTTAGAATGGTTGTCACCTATGGTTATAGTACCAAAGAAGCACACCAACAAAATCAGAATTTGTGTTGACTTTAGAGCACTTAATAAGATGACCATTCCAGATGGATTTTGTCAGGGGAGCACTAGATTGTGCTCTCTGACTACAGTAGACAAGATTTCCGAAATACACTTATGATTACAAGAACACCCACATAGGGAAAATAATACAAGAAGATGTAACCGATACAAGACGTCCCACAACCCGGGACGAATAGGTATGGAAAATTGGACTAGAGATGATACAGGAGATCCCACAACCCGGGATCGTAAGTATGAGACAAGATATCTGGATTACAAGAACTCCCTTCTAGGAGATGAACTGGATACACGAAAGAACTTGACAGGATCTCGTACTACGATATTACAAGGGGACAAGATAGGATGTCCACAAACTAGACTAGAACAAGGAACAAGACAAGAACTAGAACTGGAACTTGAAGAGTACTTACTTGGCGGTCACGACTCCTTGAGCTCCCAAGACTGGTATTGGCAAGACTGATTATGAATGTGGCCAGCCCCTCCTTATATAGGTTTTCAAGGGCGGTTCATGAAAGGCGGTTACGAATTGATGATGTCATCGATGATGTCATCAATTTGAAACATGAGCTCTAGATATCTGAATCAGGTAAGTAGACAGTCGATCTTAGAGTTTTGGAATGTTCTAGATGCAATGGAAACATTGGTTTCTCCTAATTCTGATCCAATCATGAGATACAAGGTTCTCATGGAATCTAAGGTTCAAGATGGTTTCCTTTGTCCATGATATCACCTCCCCCTCAAGCGGCAAGTTCCACGAGGAGCGGTCATGTTATCTGGTCTCGGCTTCGTTGGATTTCTCTTATGGAATTCTCGAACCTTGATTGGTGCTCTCTGAAGGTTTTCTGCAGGTTCCCAAGTACGATCACTGATGTCATACCCTTTCCAATGAATAAGGTATTCCAATCTTCCTTGGGATATTCTGGAATCTAGGACATGCTCGACTTCAAATTCTTCATGATCATCAATCTCGATAGGTGGTGAAGGACTAGGTCTCTCCCCCCTCAATGGTGAAATCTAATATGGTTCCAACATGGATACATGGAAAAGTGGATGTATTCTCATGGTAATTGGTAGATGGAGCTTGAAGGTGACTAGATTAATCTTGGCCAAGATGGTAAATGGACCAAATCTTTGATGATCTAACTTTGAACAAGGCCTTGAAGTTTGCAAATTGTTTCTAAGTAACCATACTTTATCCCCAATTTGATACGATGGATTCTGGACACGATGTTGATCTGCATAGTACTTATATTGTTCTTGAGGTTTATGGATCTCTTCCTTGAGTTCTTTGTGAATGTCCATCAGGTATTGGGCCTTGTCTCTGGAAGTTGGGTTCTTGACATGATTTGCCAGTTGTATATCCATCCTTGGATGGTGTCCATAGTTTGCAGAGAAGGGAGTTTGCTTAGTAGATGCATGAACACTATTGTTATATGCAAAATCTGCAAAGGGTAACAACTCAAACCAATCATTTTGGTGATAGTTGCTACTCCAACGTAGATATTGCTCTAGGACTTGATTCACCCGTTCTGTTTGTCCATCAGTCTGTGGATGATTTGTTGTAGATAGTTTAACTTGAACACCAAGGAGCTTGCAAAGACTGTTCCAAAAGCTGGATATGAACTGTGGACCTCGATCACTAACAATATCATGAGGAAATCCATGAAGCCTAAAGATGTATTTGAGAAAAAGGCTGGCAGTGGCTGCACCTGTGATTACCTTTGTAGTTGGAATGAAGTATGCCATCTTTCTGAACCTATCCACAATAACAATAATGGCATCATACTTATCTCACTTTGGTAGATCTGTGATGAAATCCATAGACAATGAAGCCCATGGCCTTTCTGGAATAGGTAAAGTTGCAAGAGGCCATGAGGCTTATGTCGTGGTACCTTTGATCTATTGCAAGTGTCACAGGTTCGGATATATTCTTTGACTTCCTTCCACATTTGAGGCCACCAAAAATCCATGGATATGAGTTCTAATGTTTTATTTACTCCAAAATGTCCTGCTGCAAGGTTGTCATGATGTTGTTGAAGTACTTGGATCCTAGGGTTTCCTGGAGGAACATACAATAGGTTCTTATAAAATAGTAATCCGTCCTTTTCCTGGAATTCATTTACTTCTTGAAATTTTCCTTCTTGAGTTTTCTGCTTAACATTGCAAAATAATTCATCTCGTGGTAGTTTCTCACGAATCAGATGATTCAAGGCTGAATCTTCAAGATGGGTTGAAGAGATAGCTGCTAACTGGAGATGCTCAGGCTTGACTAATACACTCTCTTGTTTTGCTAGATTCTCATCAATGTTCTTGCGTAGTTCTGTAAGTTTGTCTCAGGATAGTCCGTAGATTGGTCCAAAGGACGGCTGTGCTCCTTCTTGAAGATCTATGGGGCAATCGGAAGGTCTATGTTCTGGGAGGATATCTGCATTCTTCTTTTCAAAAACATCTTCAAAGCCTTTGTACCGATTGGGTAGCTGTACTGGATCACCTTTCTTGGTTTCTTGAGCTAGTATGGCATAGATCATATATGTAGGTTCCTTCCTTACTGCATGTATGAAGGCTTTGGCTCGAACATATGTTGGGTTCTTCTGGATATCTCGACGGGTGATTTTATTCTTTTCCCAATTAATTTCTGGATTATGCTTCTTTAACCAGGGCATTCCAATGATAACTAGATGTACACGGCTTGATATTACATTGAAACATATGTGGGATTCATGGTCACCAAAGTGTACTCTTAATGGTGTGATTTCCATGGTTCTATTCCCAGATGCTAGAGGTCGTCCATCTACTACTTCTGCTACTACTGGTTTGTTCTTCCGAAGTACAAAAATTCCATGTTTCTTAACCAGTCCTTCATCGATGAAACATGAGGAGGCTCCTGAATCTACTAGGGTTGTAAGGGAAAGGGTCTTCTTGGGCATGATTAACTTGACATGTGCAAGACATGTTTCTATGGGTGTAGCTGGAATTATGAGACCCTTTCTTATATCATGGTCCAGCTGCAGGGTCTCTTTTGCAATTGGACTTCCTCGTTTTTGTGCTCTACAAGGGTGGCTGCGACTCTAGAGTTTGTTCTCTTGTTCGGACAATTAATTGCAATATGTCCAGGGTTTCCACAGTAGAGACATAACTTATTAACTCTCCTTCTCTGTTTCTCTTCTAGTGTTAGAGGCTGAAACCTACTTACATCTATTTGCATAGGTTCAGGCATGGAGTCACCTTGCTTGGCCACAGAGCAAGGTTCCAATAAACCCGACCTTGAATGCCTCGTTAGGGTATATATCAGGTTGCATACAGATGTATAATTTAACTTGCTGGAGGAATCCACGAAACTTTGTGCGATCCCCATCGAACTTTTCTGGCATGCAAATCTTGGGTTCCTTCATAAATGATGTACTAGACCATTGATTCACTTGAATACTCCCTTGATTTTCTTGAAGACTCCCGATTCGTTCTTGTAATTCTTGGAGGAGTGCACCTACATGCATTGGATGTCCCATCTCGACTTGTGTCTGTCGATGACTTAGGTCTTCGACTTGTTGTTGGAGACTCTGAAGTGATGCTACGATCTGTTCATAAGCGTTCTCCATGATGCCTGGTCTTGGATAGAAGATAGTCTTGCCAAAATGTCAGGGGAGCACTAGATTGTGCTCTCTGACTACAGTAGACAAGATTTCCGAAATACACTTATGATTACAAGAACACCTACGTAGGGAAAATAATACAAGAATATGTAACCGATACAAGATGTCCCAAAACCCGGGACCAATAGGTATGGAAAACTGGACTAGAGATGATACAAGAGATCCCACAACCCGGGATCGTAAGTACGAGACAAGATATCTGGATTACAAGAACTCCCTTCTGGGAGATGAACTAGATACACGAAAGAACTCGACAGGATCTCGTACTACGAGATTACAAGGGGACAAGATAGGATGTCCACGAACTAGACTAGAACAAGGAACAAGACAAGAACTAGAACTGGAACTTGAAGAGTACTTACTTGGCGGTCACAACTCCTTGAGCTCCCAAGATTGGTATTGGCAAGACTGATTATGAATGTGGCCAGCCCCTCCTTATATAGGTTTTCAAGGGCGGTTCATGAAAGGCGGTTACGAATTGATGATGTCATCGATGATGTCATCAATTCGAAACATGAGCTCTGGATATCTGAATCAGGTAAGTAGACAGTCGATCTTAGGGTTTTGGCACGTTCTAGATGCAATGGAAGCATTGGTTTCTCCTAATTCTGAACCAATCATGAGATACAAGGTTCTCATGGAATCTAAGGTTCAGGATGGTTTCCTTTGTCAATGACAGATTCCCCATGCCATTTGCAGAGCAAGTCATTGAAGAAGTGGTTGGACATGCATTATATAGCTTTATGGATGGTTTTAGTGGTTATAATCAAATATCCATACACCTAGAGGATCGTGAAAAGACTGCTTTTATCACACCTTGGGGAACATATGTGTATCTAAAAATGCCCTTTGGACTCAAAAATGCTCCAGCCACCTTTAACAAAACTGTCAACCTCATTTTTGGACCCTTATTGCTGGAAACACTTAGAATTTTCATGGATGACTTTTCTTCATTTTCAGGATCTCACAAAGAGACCCCTTTAGATTGCTTGGACCATCACTTGCGACAGCTGCATAATGTTTTTAAGAGATTCAAGGAGACTAAGCCAAAGCTCAAACCAAACAAATGTCATTTCCTTGTGACAAAAGGAACCCTCTTGGGACATGTGGTGTTGGCTAAAGGTATGGCTCCATATCTAGATAAAATTATTTCTATACTAAAGTTTCCTAAACCCAAATCTCCTAAAGAGATTTAGAGTTTCTTGGGGCATACTGGGTACCACAAAAGATTTATAAAAATGTATGCAGAGATAGCCAGGCCACTGGCAAGACTTACAGGTAAAGAAGTGCCCTTGAAATGGGAAGATGAAGAAGAGAATCCTTATCATACATTAAGGTCCAAATTGGTGGTTGCACCAATTCTTATCACCCCATATTGGTCAAAAAATTTTCATGTGCATGTAGATGCTAGTGCATATGCAGTGGGTGCAGTATTGGCTCAACATAGTGAAGAATTCAAACTTGATAGGCCTATTCAGTATGCTAGTAGAGTCTTGACTAAAGCTGAAAAGAATTATAGCACAACAGAAAGGGAAGCTCTAGCAATGGTTTTCGCAGTACAAAAATTTCATCATTATTTGCTAGGTGTGAAGTTCATCATCATCACTGATCATCAACCACTCAGGTACTTATTGAACAAGCCACAAGCAACTCGGAGGATATAGAGGTGGCTACTTTTGTTCCAGGAGTTTGATTTTTCTATAGTCCATAGACCAGGTAAAGAAAATGTCACGGTAGATCACCTATCTAGGATCAATATGATGGATCAAGCTATTGGAGTCAATGATGATTTTCGAGATGCTAATCTGTTCACTGTAGAAGCTCAAGGTTGGTATTATGATATCAAGAATTTCTTTAAAACTGGAGTGTATCCAGAGAAGGCAAGTGTTGTGCAAAGAAAGAGAGTGCTAATCAAGAGCAGACCTTATACCTTCATTGGAGATAAATTATATACACAGGGAAAGGACAACAAGTTTAGGAAGTTCATGGAAGAAGAAGAAGTGAGGGAAGTCCTTCAATTTGCACATGAAGGAGCAGGTGGTGGGCACCTTCCAGGACATATTATGAGTTAGAGGATCCTTGATGTTGGTTTATGGTGGCCTACATTATTTAAAGATGCAGATGAATGGGGAAAGGCATGTGATGTTTGCCAGAGGTGTGGACCCAAGCCAACAAAGCAGAGGCACAACCCCTTGGTTATTTCCACTTCTTGGCAACCATTTGAGAAGTGGAGGCTAGATTTTGTGAGGCCAGTCTACCCTCCGTTGATTCCAAAAATAGAGAAGTATCTATTGATCGCCACAAACTATGCGACAAAGTGGGCTGAAGCTATTGCCTCACCTGACTGCACCGCTCAAATTGTTGCTGATTTCATTTACAGTAGCATCATTTGAAGGTTTGGATGTCCACTTGAAATTTGTACAGACCAAGGTACGCATTTTGTGAATAAGGTCCTACAGGAAATTTTCAACAGGTATAGAATTCTACATAGGACCTCTTGTGCCTACTATCCAAGAGCTAATGGACAATCAGAATCCACTAATAAAGTATTAATTGCAATGTTAAGGAAAGAATGTCTGTTACAACCCACTTCCTAGGGCATTGCTTATCAAGGTACACTATGGGCATACAGGGTAGCTTACAAAGAGGCTACTGGCTACTCTCCATTCAAACTGGTTTATGCGATATTGCCTATTGAACCCTTTGAATTTTTACATGGATCACCGAAAGTAGCATTCATGCAGGGAAAGAAAGATTGTAAGATCTCTCAGAGGCTTGGATCATTGCATAAAGTGGAGGAGATACATCTACATGTAGCAAAACAATTGATAGAGACTCAGATGAAGGGGAAGGATGCACATGAACGGAATCTGTGGATCAACAACATACAACCAGGCATGTTAGTTCTTCTCCATAGACCTCAAATCCAAACACAAGTAAGAGGAAAATGGCTTCCACATTGGGAAGGACCTTATCGAGTTAAAACAATGCTGAACTCGGGTGTTGTGGAGTTAGAGACGCTAAAAGGAGAGGCCTTGCCACTGGTCAACATATCAAGGCTCAAGGCCTATCATCAACACACTTGAAGAATTTTGGATCACTTGGAACAGCAAAATCTGTCCAAGTTGTACGTAGCCTGCTCATTTCGTTTTGCTTAAGTTTTAGTAGTTTTCTTTATCCATTTCATGCTTGTTCCTTGGGTTTTTAGCAAATTTAGAAACCATTTCATAACCTTTATAGTAGTACAACTTTTGGAACTTTTGGGGAATTTTTCAAATAGTTCATCCTTTTCAAGTCTCATTTTCTTGCCAAATTGGGGGAATAAAGGAAGCTCTCTGTGGTTTTCAATGAGGAAACTAGCCTAGACCTGTAGGGAATTTTTCCAATTTTTTTTGAGAATTTTTTGGATTTTTTTGTAATTTTTTGGGATTTTCTATGGATTTTTCCAATTTCTTTTCGTTATGTTCACCTTGTTTATTAAAAATAAAAAAGGCCCTCCACGGATTTTCTTTTCTCCAAAAAAAACGGAGGGAGAAAATTCGAAAAAAATTCCCCCCTCTCTCTCTCTCTATCTATCTATCTCTCTCTCTCTCCCCCCCCCCGCCCCCCATTTTTTTTATATATTTTTTAATCTATTCTTATTTTATTTATTTAATTTAATTTAATTTATTTATTTATTTATTATTTTTTTATTTTGTTGATTTATTTTAATTTTATTTTTATTTTTAAGTTGGCCCATCTTGCGCATTCGGTACCCAAAAAAAAAATCATTATTTAAAAAATATATGTTTTTTCTTTTCTATGAGTTCAAACCTTTTGGCTCTGGATCGTGCCTCCGATGGCTGTTGTTTTCAAAATTGGAGTCATTTTTATGTTTTTTGGCACCTCTAGACTCATTTTTTGGCTTTATTTTTCCAAATTCCCAACTTTTCTCTGACTTTTGGTCAAAACCCACATGTTTTGAACACCTTTATCACTTGATTTTAGTGTGCCACATGGTCCACATTATCTATTTTCACTTTATTTTACCTTATGTTTCCAAATTTTCCATATACACCCTCTGTAGCTCTACTATTTGCTCATTTTAGCCCTCTCCAAAACACTTATCCTACTTCCTCACCCTCCCTTTTCCCTTCTGGCCAACCCCATGCTGTCCCCCTCCCTTCCCTATCTATATCAGCCCCCTCTGCCCTCCCTTCCCCCTAATTTCTACCCTCCCATTGCCCTCCTTTGCTTTTCCATGCAAAATCCAATTTTGGGTTATTCTCTGGTGCTTGTTCTGTCCTGATCCTGGTGGACTTGGTAGCTGCTCAAGTGTCCTTTTGCAGATGTTGCAGTACAAGAATCATGGTGTAATCTATGCTCAGAGTTTATGATGTAGCTCTCCGGGACGGAGAGCACATTAGGTGGTGGGCAACTGTTGTGCCCATAAAAGTCGTATTATTCAAAGTCAACTATAGTCAAAGTCAACTATGGTCAAAGTCAAAAGGTCAAAGTCAATCTAGTCAAAGTCAACAAGGTCAAGGTTAAAGTCAACAGGCGCAAAGTCAAAGTGTTAAAGTTCAGATGTCAAAGTGCACAGGTAGTGCACAATTAATTGTCCACAAAGGGTAAATTCGAGAAACTGGGTTGCAGGTTGCAAAGGTATTTCTCTAATTTCCCTAAGGTTCAAAGTGTTTTGGAAGGTTCAGGTGAACCCTCTCTTAGGTGCACAAGTGAAAACTTAAAAGGAAAATGTGAAACGGCAGGTATGGCCCCCTAATTCAATTTTTTTTTTTGGTCTAAAGACACTACAGGACAAAACAGGGATTCGTTGGCTGCCCACTTGTGGAGACAATCTTGGGACATCAAAGTGAGCACCAAGATACTCTTGCAGTTAGGAGTGTACGTGAATCAACACTCAAATCAAGGCAAGGACTATTCTTGGACTATTCTAAGACTAAGCAAGAGAGCATAGTCTAAGGGAGGCAAGAGAGAGAAGTGCAAGAGACACACAGTGTGCGACGCAGAGAAGTGGAGTGCAAGGTGTGCATGAAGAATGACTAAGAAGTGTGCAGAGAAGTGTTCAGCTATTCCCCCCAAGGTCACATTGCAGTGTGCGCGTGCCGACAGAAGCTGTTCAATCCCTCCCCCTTATTGGAAGTTTGGTGAAGGTGTGCACAAGTGCAGGCTTGGAGAAGGTGGATGTCTGGTGCAGAGGAGGCTGGCAGCAACAAGACCTTGGGTATTTGGTATTTTGTAATTGCGCACTCTGTGGGATTTTGCACAGAAGCATTGGATTGTATTGTGCACCACCATTGTATTTGTCTTATTATAATCAATCGACAAAGGCTTCGAGTGTGTATCTTTCTTCTTGTCTTTCCCTTTTCTCCTACAAACAGATTGGGTGCCTTCAAGTTGCAGTGTGTTGTTTGTCAGTTCTTCTGCTGAATAAGGGAGTGTGAAAGGCAGACCCAAGCTATTTGCCTGTTAACGTTTTCTGTAAGTGACCGAGTTCGATACAGTAATCTGTGTTCGCTGGTGATTCCAATCACAGGAAGACTAGTATCGGTAATGGTCTGAGCGCGAGGGGAAACACGGATAAATCTGTGACGGGTCGATTGTTGCTAGGGGATTTGTTGCTCGAGTTTGGCATACGGTGAGTTTGCGTACCTTAAGGGTATAGATGTCTGTTTGGTCATTGTTCGACATATCTGTCTATTCTGAAGAAGTGTGTAGTAAGTGATCTTCGTTTACTGAAGTAGAGTATTCTATTGGATATAAGTAACCGGACTACTGCTCAGATTACTATAGCAGGCCTAGTCCGGAAGTTTAGAGTCCCAGTACACCAAACAGTTGTTCAGAGTTGAGTACTCAGCTAAGATGCAACAGAGTATTGATGATTGTGTAAGAAGTTGGGAAAATAGTACAGGGCCTCTGTGGGAAAGCGGCATTAGAGTGCCAGCTGTTTGTCAGAAGCAAACATTCAGTTAACATTCGATTAACTGGTAGTAGCAACAGACCCAGAGTATTGCAACCTGCTCAGATAGTATCACTGTGCAATGATACATGCCAGTCACTCGATCGGGCGAAACATATCCTAAGAACCATAAGGCTGAAGCACGTAAAGCGCTAAAGACAGCCTGGGGAGAAGAAAGCATAACTCGATCTGACCCAGTGGTCAAGCAAATTCAGAACGTTACGATTGATTCTGGTCATATTCCGGTGGAACGATCAACGCCTCTGGTACATTCTGGTGCTACTTCGACCCAGCCTATCGAAGATATAGTGATTCCAGAACCTACCAAGACGCCGTTGGAAACTAGTTTAACAATCTTGGATAAAGATTCAGACTTATCTACGATCAGAAACACTCTAGGAAAAGAAATCGGTAAAAGCGGAAAAACACTGCATTCTGGCACAATTTCGGTTCATTCCGGTGATATTCCGGTGATAGAATCGCCAACCGTCGACGAAGGTTTAGCGTTTTTTGCGGAATCCTCAGCCCAACCATCGTGCTTGGAAGAAAGATTTCGGATATTGGACATCCAGAAGGAAGGAAAGCTGTTCGAAGCAGAGATCTGAAGCATCCTAAGTAAAAACAGCACACCGGAAGGCGCACCATCCGGCGATACAAGTTCCGATAGTTCAGCCAATCAACCTCGAGATACAGAAGGAAGGCCTGATACACTCACAATGAACAGACAACAACAGCAACAACAGTTATGTCAACCAAGGCCGCCTCCAACAAGACTAACATACACGAAATTCGGTGGATTCCCAGGAGATGATCCGGATGCTCACGTATGCACTTTCGAGATAAGTTATGCAGTTCTTAACCATCCACCGGATCAGGTGTATAAGGCTATTGTTTTTCAATCTACACTGGTCAATGAAGCCGCTAGGTGGCTTACGGAATACGATATTAATCATTTTGGTACCTATGACGCAGTACGAGACGCTTTTCTGCAACGATTCAGGCTAAAGAAAAATCCCGCCGAAATCTTTGATTATTTACAGAACAACCGACAAAAGGTAAATCAGACTGTCCATGAGTATGCTACTCTCTTTAGAACACACTTGCGGCAAATACCCCAGGCCCATGCTAACTTACTTGATGATGTCATCACTCAGTGGTTTATCAATGGCTTAACCCCAAAACTAAAGCAGATCATGATCATAAGATGTGTCGGAGCTATGACGCTGGATGCAGTCATTGCAATGGCTCTACAACTAGAATCCAAAGTCGGTGGATTTACAGAAGACCTGGAGTGGTTAAAAAGAAACAAAAATATGGCTGAAGATATAACCAGACAAGTATACTGCATCATATGCAAAAATTCAGGTCATACTAGTGCCAATTGTGCACTAAATCAAACATTTTGTGCTATCTGCAACACTGCCGGACACACCACCGGAAACTGTGTCTACAACGCCAGAGTACAGGGAACAACAACGGTCAATGCAGTTATTCAAGAACATGGACAGCCAGCGAATCACTATGTGCCTCCGCAACTGAGAAACAATCAACCACAAGGATATCGGAACTACCGAGGACAGAGGAACAACAATTATAATGAAAACCACTGGCAGAACGAACCACCATCGGAAAATCCCAATTTACCACCTCCACGCTGTCATTTTTGTGGTGAATTTGGACACATTAGAAGATTTTTCAAAGATGCAGCTGAGTATGATCAAAGGAAGAAGGAACGACAAAACCCAATGGCCAACATGGTACAAATCACACCAATAGAAACACAGACTACTACAATCCAGACCCGATCCGGTAAACATCTGCAGTCGGCAGCAGAAATATTCGAACCTAGGATACGAGAACAACATAGGATGTATAACAAGGCTAGTCACTGGACCGCAACAGAACCACTAGTGTTCCCAGAACCTATCCCGGTGACTCAGGCTTCGTCGACAAAGGAAGGAACACAACAAAAGGAAGCAGCAGCGGAGCCATCATCAGCAGTAAACATGACAGCAAATACTTCTGCATCGGCAGAGACCTCAAGTTCAAAGGACCAAGACAACCAATCTCAACAGACCTGGGAAATTTTATCCAAGGCATCCATCACCCTGCCCCTAGGCCAACTTCTGGCATTAGTACCTGGGATTCGACAACAGTTCCAGCAACAGTTCAGTCCGGTGCCTTCTTGTATTCCGGCGACAACAGCAGTTCAATCGGAACATGATTCTACGGTTGATCATTCAGTTCCCTTGATTACAATATGGTATAAGAATCATAAAATTACGCAGGTATTAATTGATGGAGGCTCTAGTGTAAACATTGCGACCGCGGCATTATGCAAAAGGTTAGGATGGACCGAAATCGAACCAGTTCAATTTTTTGTCAGAATGGCAGATCAATCTAGAGTCCATCCCGTAGGACTTGTGCGGAATGTACCCATTACTTTACAAGGTACGACCTTCAAAATGACCTTTGTTATACTAGATCTGTTGGAATCCACTTTGGATTACAACCTTCTTTTCGGCCGACCTTGGCTGAAGCATGCGAAGGTAATACAGGACTGGTCTGCACAAGAGCTTACGTTCAAAGACGCCAATCGTAGATATGTGGTAAAATTAGATGCTATACAACCTTGTGAACTTCACGCCAGACCATATTTTGTTGAACCAGTCCACATGTTAGATGGACTATCAGATGATGAAGAAGAGGAATTTCTGAAGAATAACGCTGATTTAATGTCCTTAGGAACTGTTGATCTACAGTCCGTTATAGATAACTGGAACACTTCAGTTTGTACAGTAGTACCTATCACCAAAAAATCTGAGCAGGAAGATACTGTCTCAACACGTGACGATGAATTACAACCACTGTTCAAATCAACAGACGATACAGAGAAACCTCAACAGTTTTATGTCCCCGAAGACCAGCTGACCACGTACAATCTAGGAGACGAAGATCATCCGCGACCTGTAAAGATAAGGCAAAACTTACCGGAAACATTTAAAGCTGATTTGATTCGACTTCTTCGCGAATTCTCAAACGTCTTTGCATGGGATTACAAAGATATGAAAGGATTAGATCCGCGCATTTATCAGCACAGAGTCATGTTAAAGCCTGAAGCTAAACCGAACAAACAGCCCAGCAACCGGATGAATCCCAATTATGCATCACAGGTAAAAGCGGAACTTGATAGATTATTAAAAGTCGGATTCATCATACCAGTAGAACATGCTGAATGGATCTCACCAATTGTGATTCTGCCAAAGAAAAATAAACAACTGCGAATCTGTGTGGATTACCAAAAATTAAACGCAGCAACAGTACCAGACCCTTTCCCGATCCCCCTTTTGGATACCATGCTCGATAGGGTAGGAGGTCATGAAATGTATTCATTCTTAGATGGATACAGTGGTTACAATCAGGTTAGAATGGTTGAAGAGGATATACCAAAAACTACATTCATTACCAATTGGGGTGTCTTTGCCTGCAGTGTAATGTGGTTCGGATTAAGAAATGCACCAAGCACATTTCAGCGATGTATGCAAGAAATTTTTTCTCCCTACCTCACTTCATTTATGCAAGTATATCTCGATGACTTCTCAATCTTTGGAAAGATGATAGCGCATTTGTTTCATTTACGCTGCTGCTTTCAGAAGTGCAGAGAATACAGACTCTGTCTTAACCCAACCAAATCTGTGTTTGCGGTTTCGTGTGGCAAACTACTCGATCATATTGTATCTGCCCAAGGTATCCGAGTAGACCCAGATAAGATTTTGGCAATTTTAGAAGCCCCGATACCCGCCACTCCAAAAGAAGTCATGCGTTTTATGGGTCAAGTACGGTGGAATGGCAGACACTTACGGTGGCTTGCGCATCTGGCTGTACCACTAAACAGGCTAATCACAAAAACTCCCCGACAGTTCGAATGGACTCAAGAATGCCAAACTACATTTGATCGACTCAAGTATTTATTGACACAGGCCCCAATCTTACAACCACCGGACTGGGACAATCCATTCCATGCTTTTGTCGACGCTTCAGATATTGCGATTGGCAGTATTCTGATGCAGCAAACAGATAAGTGGTTTCGCCCCGTTTATTATGCCAGCAAAAGGCTTGCACCTGCAGAAAAGAACTATTCTACCACCGAAAGAGAATGTCTAGGATTGATTTACTCCATCAAAAAGGTCAGACATTATCTACTAGGCCGAAAATTCACCTTCCATGTGGATCATGCTGCCCTCGTCTATCTAGTAAGACAGCAGCATTTAGGTGGACGATTAGCACGATGGGTGCTACTCTTGCAGGAATTCGACTATGAAGTCATCCATCGACCCAGAAATGCACATGCCTTAGCAGATTTCTTATCTCGCCTAGATTTCGGTGAAGCTCCGATAGGCATAGATGACATGACTCCAGCGATCTATAGTTCTGAGCCACTGCCCGATGAGACTGCCGAATCACAAGCACCACCTACATATTATGATCAGATTCTAACTTTTCTCACCGAAGGATGCTTTCCATCCAAGACAGCCAAGGCAGTCCGAAGGAAAATTGCAGTCTTTAGCCGCTGATTCCGGTTAGTTGCTGGAGAACTATATTATGTAGATCACACCGGAATTCTACTTCACTGTGTTCCTCGGCATCAAATTAACTCAATCATCACGATGGCTCACTCGACCCCTACTGGTGGTCACTTTGCCACAGATTTGACTCACCGGAAAATTCTGCAAGGAGTTCTCTGGTGGCCAACTATATACAGAGATGTGGCTCAATTTGTCAAACGCTGCGATAACTGTCAAAGGTCTGGCCAACCGTTGCAATGACACTTCTTTCCCTTGCAGCGAGTCATGCCATTAGAACCATTTCAGAAATGGGGATTAGATTTTATCGATCCAATTACACCTCCAGCAGTTTTCAGTAACAACCGATACATACTGACCTGCACAGACTACGCAACCAGATGGGCAGAAGCCTGGGCTTTACGGTCTGCTACAGCAGTTACGGTAGCAAAGTGTCTACTAACCGATGTCTTTCCACGTTTTGGCTTACCACTGGAAATTGTCTCAGATCAAGGCACTCATTTTGTAAACAATTTAATGAAGGTACTTACACAGTCATTCCAGGTCACACATAAATTTAGTTCTCCCTATTATCCTCGTGCCAATGGTTTGGCCGAAAGTACAAACAAATCATTGTTGAATATCCTCCGGAGACTGATCATGGAAGCACTGGAAAGATGGGATCAACTACTACCTGCAGTATTATGGGCATACCGAACTACCTATAAGGTAACAACAGGCTTGACACCTTTCAAACTAGCTTATGGCTTAGAAGCAATAGCACCCATGGAAGTAGTCATCCCAAGTCTGCGTGTAGCAATCACTCAGAAGATGCTACCGGAAGATTCGCTGACAGCACGAATGGACGCACTCAGAGAACTTGATGAGCACCGATGGCTCAGCTTTTTAACCATGCGCGAAGTACAACTAAGGCAAGCCAAGACACACGATCGATATTTGAAGACTCCAATCTTTTCGATAGGACAGCTTGTACTCTTCTATAATGCAAAGTCGGATAGAGCAGCAGGCAAGTTCAAACTATGATGGTTCGGCCCTTTCAAGATCTCAGAACAAGTCGGTCTGGCGACTTTTCGGTTGACTACGTTGATCGGAAATCCACTCCCAAAAGTTACAAATCAATGGGTCGAAGCTGCGGCCATATCATCATGCCACTAGCCCGCATTAAATTTTTCGGCGGTGGACCGCGTTTTGTTTAATCTTTTCTTTTTTTCCTTTCTTCATTTTTATAAATAGTCGTGTTTTGTAAAATCTTTATGTTACCAGCCGCCCCCCTTATCAGTCACTCAAGTACGCATGCCAGCATGCAAACAGTATCATTCCCGCACCGCATAATGAAACCCACCCCTTTCCCCTCCCCACCATGTTGTTCCTACTTAACCCTTTTGGCAGCGCCAAAAATCGCTACTGTGTTGTGTGTTAGTGTTCTGTGCGACCTCTTGCGTTCTGTATTCGTGTTCATAGTCTGTAACAGCAAACGCCATGGAAGTGCTAGCCAATTATGCTGCCTTCCGTGATGGTATCCCTACCGAGGTAGGAGAATACCTGCATTGCAGAGGGTTGGCCAACTTCGCTGAGTTGCCTTGGCACTCAGTGGAAGCCCATCCCTTCTTCGCGCAAATCATCCCCGCCATCGCCCAGTCCCCCGCCACCGAACGCCAATGGGTCTTCCCCTCGCTACCTTCGCGAACCGTCATCACCTTCCAAGCCTTCTCTGAAGCCTTCGGTCTCACCCCGCAAGGCCGAGAAAATGGCCCCAGTATCCCCCTCGCCCGCATGGCCGAACTATTCCCCCGCTCTTCCTCCAACGAATACGCTATTCTCTGCCGTCCTGAACCCGAACGATCCACCCTGCAATTCTTAGTCGCCATACTCAATCTTCAGAAGCGCACCTACGGCATCTCACGCCCATTTTATTCCGCCCTAGATTCAGCTGCCCGAGAACCAGTCAATTTCGCCTCCTACTTTTTCCATAGAATCCACAAAGAGTGTGTAGCTATAGTAAAGGAGGTAAACAAAGGAACCACCCCACGCTCTCGCCTCCCCCATATCCTATCCTTCCTTTTTCCAACCATTCTTGCCACACAACCCCCACCTCGAGGTCCCGTACTCAGGCACGAAGAATCAATCCAACCACTCGACAACGATGAAGAAGAGGATGAGGAGATCAACCAACTCTTCCACAATAAGAGAATCCGGATCAGCTCCTCAGAAAGCAAAGCACAAGGATCCGTCGGAAAGGATCAGGACACCGAAAATGAAGAACAAGAAGAGACCTTCCACGACACAGCCACTTCCATCCACAACGAATCATCGGCCGACCACCACGACCAGCAGAATCACACAGAAACAGAACTAGTCTCAACCGAAGAAGCATCAGAACGACGAGAAGACGATCAGCAAGTTGCCGACAGCACACTCGACACCCTATTGAAGGCCGTCGAATCCACCACCGCCCATACTACAGGTGAACACCAACCCATCCATCAAGTAACTCACACTGCATCCCCTGGTCCTCAATCCCCACCAGTCAACCCTCCCCCCCCACCCATTTCTGAATCCTCTTCTTCCTCCCTCAACTATTCGCCCCCGACATCCCCCCAAATCCAAACCCAAACCTCCACGCAACCGCAACACCCCCTTCTCCTTCCCACCGTTCCGGTCTTTTCCGAACTGGCCACCATGGGCCAAATGCTCATCACCCTTTCACAACAACTTTTGGTACAGCTGAGTGAAGTCACGACCACGATTCGGCAAGACCTACAGCACAAAGTCGACCTCTTGGAAGCCGACATCACGCCCTCCAAGAAGAAGTCGATACCGTAAAAGCAGAAAACCATCAACTACAGACACAACTAGCAGACCTCGAAGCACAGTTTTCGGCACAACAGGCCTTGATACAGCAAAGGGATGCAGCACTGGAGCAGCTTGCCGCCAAAGACCAGCTATTACACGCAGCACACGAAGAAATCCGGGAATTGAAGACCACACTCCAAGAAAAAGAAGACATCAGCTCATCTCTCGAGGAACTGGTCGAAGAAATGAAAGCCCAATTGCAGGAAGCAATTCAGAAGAATCAGGAACAGCAGCGAGAAGCAAAACAAGTTGAAGACGAGCTACGAAGAGCCCAGGAATGCTTGGACGAGGCGAACAATATGCTGAAATGCCAATTAACCAGGGAAGCCAAATACCAAAAGGATCTAGCAAATGCTCGTAGAGAACGAGATGCATACTACAAAACTATCGAATTCCAGAACCAGCAACTCGAGCGACTAGATAACCAGTTGCGAAATCAGCAGGATCGAGTCACTGATATGCAGAAGAAAGTCACCGAAATAAAGACATCACGGGACGCTCCATTATCCAATGAGTTTTATTTACAAGAGGCCTTCTTACAGACCCAGGCCGAAATTCTATTAACCCAAGCCATAGCTCTTAGCTCCGTTAGAACGGACGCTCAGTTATTAGAATCGACTACTCTAGTTTAGATGATCGAAACCATTAAAAAGAAAATTACCGGAACGTTTAGGCTCGCCCGAAGCATGTATTTAGAAGGTCTCGTAGCAGAACCATAGGAACCTGCGGGTTCGAGTCCACCGTGCGTGCCAGTGTTAGACGGCCGCCGAAAAAAGGACAAATGAACTTGGACAGGCATATTAAATGTAAAAGAACCTTTTGGGAAACGCGCATGTAACTAAAGATTCGCGCACCCTTGTAAAAAAAAAAATCTTCTATATAAGGCAATGAGAAAAGAGTGGTCGAGAGCCTATTTTTGGGAATTGTAAGAGTACTGTTTGAGTGTGTATGTGTTGTTGAGAAGATTGAACGGTGCTCTGTTCTTCTCTATTGTTTTCTATTTGCATCCGTCTAGTCGATTATGTGCACTGTAGTGCAGAGTTACGAATCGGTAGTATTATGTCACGAATCTGTTCGGTAATGGTTTAGTGTGTCTTTGGGTGTCTTCAAGTTGCAGTGTGTTGTTTGTCAGTTCTTCTGCTGAATAAGGGAGTGTGAAAGGCAGACCCGAGTTGTTTGCGTGTTAACGTTTTCTGTAAGTGACCGAGTTCGGTACAATAATCTGTGTTCGCTGGTGATTCCAATCACAGGAAACACGGATAAATCTGTGACGGGTCGATTGTTGCTAGGGGATTTGTTGCTCGAGTTTGGCATACGGTGAGTTTGCGTACCTTAAGGGTATAGATGTTTGTTTGGTCATTGTTCGACATATCTGTCTGTTCTGAAGAAGTGTGTAGTAAGTGATCTTCGTTTACTGAAGTAGAGTATTCTATTGGATATAAGTAACCGAGCTACTGCTCAGATTACTATAGCAGGCCTAGTCCGGAAGTTCAAAGTCCCAGTACGCCGAACAGTTGTTCAGAGTTGAGTACTGAGCTAAGACGCGACAGAGTATTGATGATTGTGTAAGAAGTTGGGAAAATAGTACAGGGCCTCTGTCTAACAGACCCCTACCACTCCCAAGAACCCACGTGGCTAGGAGTTAGTTTACTGTTAAGTAATCACGATAGTATTGATCGATTTAATCAATTAACTTTTGAGACCTACATTTAACGGTTAATGTTTGGTTCAGCTGCTTGAAGACTGAATACAGAAGATTAGAGAGTCGAGGACGCCCCACATTCTAAAGTATTCGGAGTCTGAAATCAGAGTATGAAGCCGCTAACGACTAACAAAAGGTTGACGAGTAATTTATAGGTTGGGTTTCTCATATTGCTTGGTGGAGAGGGGAGGGGAGAGGGAATGCAGTGGGGTGGGGAGGTGAGACGGGGGAGAAGGTCATGGGAGGGGGAAATGGGAATAGAGGTCTAGGAGGAGTGGGGAAATAAGGAAAGGGTGGAGTGAGAAATGGGTTGGATGGAAGGGTGGAAGTCCTAGGAGGAAGGCTAGGTTGTGTGGGTGCACAAAGGGTGAGAGGAATTGTGGCAACAAAGGCTTTTGCTATCGCACTATCAAAGGACGTGGATGGTCTGGGAGAGGTAGATTGTACAGGAGAGACTAGAGGGGCGGGGGGTGAAAGAGGAGCGGTCGATGTGGTGGGTACTTCGATGATGTTCAGGGTATTTACAGTAGAAGTGCGAGGCGGGGAGTCAACGATGATCGTTTCTTCTGCAAAAGAATCTTTGAGAATGAGGCATGCTTCCCTACCCTGTTGTGAAGGCTAGGCATGGTACACGAATATATTGACCGGGCTTTGATAGTAAGCAAATTCGGCGTGGGTCAAACTTCGGTAGTGGCTTTCTTTGCAGGTATTGTAATGCTTCATTAGTGCCTACTGATTTAACCAATTCTTCAAAACCTTGAATGTAAGCTTCGAAGACGCCTCTTGTAGCAAGTTCTTATTCTAAAATTGCTTGACTTTCTTCTTCGGAGAGCTGTCTGCGTGCCCAAACTGCTTGCATAGTGCGGTATAATTTCTTGATTGTCAATGCTGCCTCAAATGTATCATCCTCATGCGTACTTGTGTCACCTTGTGTCTCATTTTGTTGTTCTTGTTCATCAATCTGTTCATCTTCTTGAGATTCATGGCTCTCTTGACTGGCTTCATCATCACCATCTTCATTGTCCGTTTTTGTCCTCTCTTCTTTGGAGTTGGAGACTACTTGCTCGTGTGGTTGATCAAGGGGTGTGGTAGGGTAGTTGGGACATTCATACTCATGTGAGAAAAATTCTCCTTCTAAAAATAGAAATTCACTTGAGAAAGCATCATGCATTTCAAAATCAAAAGTGGTATTTTTTGGTTCTGCCTACAAGTTGAGTATAGGAAAAGTAAATGCTTCTGCACCGATGGTGGTGGGAATTTATGCTGCTCTAGTGGTGGGTTCCTGAACTGTGGTTGAGAGATAACAGTGCTGGTAGTACCTTTTGTGATAACTGATTGTGACAAGCATATGCATATGGGTTGTATAGGTGTAGAGGGTTCTGTAAGTGACTGTTCTGGAGATGGCTGAGGTGACGGGGACTCTAGAACTTGCAAACATGGGATAGATCCGTGCATACGCTTTCCTACCCATCCCTTGCTGGCCTTTATGGCTTTCTTGGCGGTTCCTTTGAATGCCTTCAATTCTTCACTCATCATTGCGTGTTCTATAGGCAAGTCATATGCCAAACACATATAAACAATTCAAGTGAGAGTGCAACATCCATGTATGAATTTTTTCCTTTCCCATCTCTATTGATCTAAGTACAATTGATCAATGATCTAACTTGCAAGATCTATGGTTTGGGGCCCAATACATGCTAAATATAATCCGAACCAAATACGCGTGTGACGCATAGTAAAACAATCCTGAGCGGGGAATGCAAAATGTTGCATACATATACATAACGGCGTAGATAATTCAGGTGTAATGATCAAAGTGTCTTCCCATTTCATGACATCACCATGCTTCATCGGCTCTAGAATAAGCCTTTCACGCTCTGTTGGCATGTGACTTCTGTGGATCTTAATTGCTACCCGAATGAGGTCTTTTGAAAGATAGAACTTCTTGAATGGGGGGTCATTTACCAAAGACAACAAAAAGAACACGCCTAGCAAGTCCTTGTTCTCGGAGGCTATAAGTGTGGTCACCAGGTAGTAGCATCTATAAAAGTCCGGTTTGGGCAATGGACCACTGAAGTATTTCATGAAACCTGCTATGGAACTATTTTTGCAAAACTAATGCAGGTCTCTAGACACCTACATGCTTCAGATAGTGCACTGAGATATTATTACAAGTGATGTTGGGTTAGTGTAGATGAGTTTATACAAATTTCAGTTGTGAGTGAATTATTACAAGGGAGTTCGTTATTTGAGTTGAAATTAATGTTATATAATTGGTCATGCGAAGGCTTCTAGATACATTTTGGTATCCATTTCCTAAGGGTGGTTGAGCAGGTGGTATGTTTGTGCTGAGGGACAAAAGGTGATATGGAATGTTGTGGTATCAATGAGTGAAGAGATTTCTGAGAGGTATATGTTACATGGCTTGAGTGTTGAGCTAAAATACACTATTTGGTACCCATATCTACGTGGGTGTGGGTCCTTTTGTTAGGTACTTCTTGGCGATCCAAATATGTTGAGTGTTTGTACTTGTAAAAGAAGGTCGAGGAGATGTTAGATGCTGACTCTGCTTCTGCCTCAACTTCTTCTTGTCATTGTGTGCATTGTTGAAATCTATTGGTGCTTTCTGTCCTTTTGGCACCCATATTTGTCTCGTGCTGCTTGTTTTGTGATGCTAATATTGCTGTTTTCTTTGTGTCATCTGATATGCTGGTCAGTTTGGGTTCCTCCATCATGGGTGACTCCTTTGTGGTTGGGGTTGAGAGGTCGGATGGACACTCTGCTTTGGAAAAGAAGGGAGGTCCAACACTTGCAAAACTTGCACATTAGGAAGTGCAGCATTTTGTACCATTAATCTAGGCCAGTTTGTAGTAAGTGTGGAAGGATGGTCACTCCAAGCTATAGTGCCCCTTTGGCCATTGATGCAGTCCACCAAACTGCTAATGGTCCCCATTTGGCCCATCGGTTGGGTGGTGAACCCTTCTAGTTTGCAGGAAGACCAGGGTAAAATCTGTTGACGTTCTTCTGAGTGGCAATTGTCTATCGCCAAACCCTAGTGGGTTGGTGTAGACATAACATGAATTATCTAGCCAAAGATCTTCAGGTCCTCCTTTGCATGCAGTCCATATGGTCTAGGGTTACATATCTCAGGTGGACTGTTGTTCAGGAAGTCAAGCGGTATGACTCGTTGTTGATCTAAGGTTTGAATCTACAAGGAGCCTTGTCTAAGATTTAGGTCCACTGAGTGATCGTATAGCCAATCTTGGCCAAGGATTAGGGGTTCTATCAAGTCATCATCATGACACACTAATAGCTTCAGTGTCATGGTCACTTCTTGTATGAGGATAGGAAGGTCCACCTCACCCATGCAAGGGGTTTCCATGCCTCCTAGCCCTATGAGGTATGAATCAATGGGAGTAGATACTTGAGAAGTAAAATCTAGGATTTTGGCCTTCCATTCCTTTAAACTTCCTTCCAACTCAGTTATCTTTTTACTCCACTTTCTCTTAACTCTCTCTTGAATCCTTCCAAGATTTTGTCTTTTTATTACTAGACTCTCGAAATTCACTAGTTCCGGCTATTCTTTCAGGATTAAGCTGTTGATTTTGTAAGAGCACTTGGGCTCTTGTTATAGCCTAGATAGGCACGTATGTAGGGTTGGATCCATATGCATTGTGTACAACACCTATCACATTGATGGGTGTCACTTTTGAAGCATGCGTAGGGTTCTTAGGACAATCCTTGATGACATGCTCTTTACCACACTCGGCACAAAAGCCTTGTATGTTATAGTATTGTGACTATCCTGCTATCGGAAGATGGGACAATCCTTTATGAAATGATCTCCTTGGCACCTAAAGCATGGTCCTCTAGGGCACTGTTTTCTTTGTTGTCTTAACTGTGGTTGTGGATTAGGGTTGGCGTACATCACACTAACATAATCAGGCTCCCAATTGGGTTCCAATGGTGGACTATCGTATTGATATATTTCCACATCTTCTGGTGACTCCGTGTAATATGGGGGTGGACTATCTACATGGGTAGAGTCAAAACCATTAGAATTAGGGTTACTTTCAATGATCAGGGGTGAAGAAGACACTAAAGCCCTATTGAGGTTTTCTTCTACAACAGCATGTTTAATAAAGATGACATTAGCTAGTGGGGGTGGCTACTGAGCTAAAACAGGTTGAGTTCTCTATTGAGCCCGATAAGGATAGTTTTGAGGAGGCCTATGGTAATGAGGTTGAGCATTATATTGAACTTGATACCTACTTGGTTGGGGGTATGCCTGCGGGTAGTTCTGTCTTACTACTTGTTTGTTGTATGGGCAGTCCTGAGCTCTGTGATTTGTGTATCGTCTCTCAATTGTACAATATTGGCCACTAGGGTTGGCTTGTGGTTGTGTTGCATTGGGACACACATTTGCCATATGATCACCACCATAGGTGTAACAATGCTTGTTTGTTGTCAACCTAGGCATCTGTTTACTAGAAACTCCTATTTTCTAGGCCACTTTTTCTACTAGGTCTTCTATCGAGCTAGACAGTTTTGAGGATGCTAGAGATGAACAATCTGAGTCCTTATAGACCTTTGAGAGTTCCAACTCATCTCCCAGATTGTCCTCAATGTCTATAAAAATTCTTACACATTGCTCTAATGTTCTGGGTTCCTTCAAGTATACATAGGAGCGCAATTTAGAGCTCAAAAGGCCATCCAAAAACAATGACACTTGCTTGGCTTGTGAAGGTAACTCTTGCATCAAACATCTCTCAATGTATTGTCTAAACCTACGTCCTGCAAGTATTTCCTGAGGGGTTTGTTTGAAGCTATGAATTAACGAAGACGTATCATGTCTGATTCCACTTTTAGAGAATTCTGTGATGAATGACTCTAACAAGTGATGGATGTCCCTAAATTGCCTCGCTTGCAATGGTCGGAACCAAGTTAAAGCCGTGTTCTTTAACATCAACCCAAATGCATTGTATTGCATGAACATGTCTTCTACTTGCTATGCTCATAATACTTGCTTAAATTCCGCAACATGGTCATAGGGGTTTCCTGTCCCATCAAAGTAGTTTTTCATTGACTTTACTAATTGAGTGGGTCTTAATATCCTTGGGTGTTCACATGGTCTAGGTGGAGGAAAATTGTAGCTCAAGCATAAGCACCACCTCTTTTACTTGTCAATCCGCAGAGACGTGAGGACCGGTATGAAGACCATGAGCAAGTGAAGGCACAAGTGCGTGAGTGAAAGCACACAAACATGCACACACATACACACACACACACACACGCACAAGGTAAGATCAAAGAGAGGAACAATGGAAAGCTTCGATTGCAAATGAGTTCTCTTACAAAAGCTCTATTGTCTAACAAGCCAACCCAAAAATGAGCTCTCTCGCTCTTTTTATAGTTTTTTGACTAGTTTTGGCCCTATCCAGACCTAGTGTCCGGCCTAGTTAAAAATTAGGTTCCAGGGCTTATTTGAGGGCTCAAACAAAGTCTAAAAATTATGAAAATTGGTAGGATGATAGTTCTAATACTCCTCAAGCTCAAGGACTCCTCGGCTTGAACAAAATGGAGTTACAAAAATAGAAAATGCTATTTACAATGGTTTTTAGTGATGAAAATCACTATTTTTGTAGGGGATTCTTCTGAGAATTTGACATACACTTCTTGGAGCTCCCTACTTGCTCTCTCTTCTTCTATGTCCACTTCTTTGATGTGCTTCTATGTTTTATGCTTGAGCTTGAGTTCCAACACTCCCCTCCCTCTCTCGAGTTTGTCATCCCTGACAGACCCTTGTTGTAAGGGTTGTTCCATGTAGTGCTTTGAGAGGTGTGTCCATCCTTTGTATGAGCTTGTTCCTTGGAATCCAGCAAGAATATGTCGTTGTGAACTTTCAGAACTGCGAGTTGCTCGAAAGACGTTGTCAAGATTGAGTTGGAGCAATTGCTGTCGTCAATTTGCTTCCGAGGTATGAATGTTGTTCCCATGACGTCCTCTAGCTTTTCCAAAGATGATGTTGAGAGCAATCATGCCAACTACTCATAACCCATAATGAATGATGGGTAAGTGTGTTCGTGCATGGGTTGAGGAAAATATGTGCCTTGTGCACGGCCTTGTAATGTAGCCCTATGTATGCTTACTTGGAAAATGCATTGGAAGAAGTGTGGTGCAAAAATTGGGGGTCTTGAGCTAAGTGCTCAAGGGTATGCCGACGAAGAGGTTTCCTAAACTATCATGGTTATGATGTTTCCAAAGTAAAGATACTTACCATGGAGAAGGTCGATCGATGTTCATCTCTTCGTGTTGTACACTCGGCCTTTGGGATGGAACATTGTTGATGAATGTCCGTGTTGATGGTCCATTGATGAGATCTTTTGAGTGGCTGATCTTGTCTCCTCCTTTCAAAGCATCATTTGCCAAATACTGAGAATTGAATTTCTTTATATTCCTTGACAAACAACAGTGGGTAACTGCACCAAGCTTAGTTTCACATATTCTCTTTAGCTCACCATAAGCAGAAGTCTTCTCACCCAATATACGAACAAGAATTCTTAGGGTACCAAACTACCTCTTGCAGATATCTCCTTGGAGGCTACAATACATATAGTAGTTGAGCATCACTCAAGTTGCGGACCTTCAAGCTCTCCACTCCTACCATGGTAAGAGAAAACCATAGTTGTGGATGCCATGTTCATGCCAAGTTTGTGACATCTACCAGATAAGGCAACAATTATATCATCTGCTAGCCGAGACACACTTCTATCCAAACTGATAAATGCCTAGTAATCAACAGTTCCACCTTCAACTAAGCATGACTCATTCATGTTTCATAAGCCAAACCTGGGAACAAGCTCTCTCTCGCTTTTCTTCTCTCTCTTTTTTTTTTTGAGAAGCAATGTCACAAAACAAGAAGATACATGTTAGTATCAGTAAACCTAGTTGACATGTGTCAATGTGCTCTTGTGCCTGGGATTCTCAAATGTGTCTATGCACAGCCATGTAATATGGCCCTATATCAATGCATACTTTGGAAGTGCATGACCTGAATGGTGCAAAAGACAGGGTTGTGCAAGAAGCACATGGTTGTTGCTCGTCGAAGCTTTTGATGTTACTTGTAGTTGTTGATGCCGGCTTTGGTGGAGGTATCCATTGGATCTTGAAATGATGTAATCCTCCTTATTGGGGTCCATCTTAGAACAGCATTTGGCACTGTAGAGATCACTTCAGGAGTCTTCATCTTTGGATGGTTTCTTAAATTTTGTATCCCACGTGGTTGGTTCCTTGGTTTTGTGGGGGCTACCCCAGTGCTTTTGGCTTCCATACCCATACCCTTTTTGCATGTCTTCCTTCTACGGTTGAAGAGGTGATTTGATCTTCTTTTGGTCTCTGTACGTAGTTCTTACCCTTTTCTGATTTTGGCTTCTTTGTTGAGACTCTTCGCATGTGGGAGAACATAGGTTGCTATGGATGTAAGAGCTTCTTAGGTACCCACATCTGTAATCTCCCTTGTTGAGTTGCAGCTAATTTCTTAGGCACCCAAACTTGTCGGATACCTTGTGGTTGAGCTTGTCCGAGCTTCTTCCTTCCTCTTCTAGCCTGGTTGGCTTGTGTTGAAGCTCAAAGTCAAGGACAAAGCATGGAAGCACATCAAAAGGTGGACACACGAGGAAAGGGAGCAAGTAGGGAGCTCCAAGAAGTGTATGTCAAATTTTCAGAAGAATCCCCTACAAAAAATAGTGATTTTCATCACTAGAAACCATTGTAAATACCATTATCTATTTTTAGTAACTCCATTTTGTTCAAGCCGAGGAGTCCTCGAGCTTGAGGAGTATTAGAAGTACCATCGTACCAATTTTCATAATTTTTAGACTTCGTTTGAGCCCTCAAATAAGCCCTGGAACCTAATTTTTAACTAGGCCGGACACTAGGTCTGGACAGGGCCAAAACTAGTCAAAAAACTATAAAAAGAGCTAGAGAGCTCATTTTTGAGGTTAGCTTGGTAGAGAATAGAACTTTTGTAAGAGAACTCTTTTGCAATCTAAGCTTTCCATTGTTCCTCTCTTTGATCTTACTTTGTGCGCGTGTGTGTGTATGTGTGTGCATGTTTGTGTGCTTTCACTCACGCACTTGTGCCTTCACTTGCTCGTGGTCTTCATACCGGTCCTCACGTCTCCGCGGATTGACAAGTAAAGGAGGTGGTGCTTACGCTTGAGCTACACCAAATTTTGGCGCCGTTGCCGGGGAGAGAGCTTCGAGGACGAGCGTTGTGATGGTAAGATCGTAGATTTGCGACGTTGGAAGGTAAAAAAAACTGTCATTTCAGTTCATTTTCTGTTTTTTCCTCTTCATCTTCATCATCATCATCATCTCCACCTTCTTCCATCTTCTTCTTCATAGAAATTTCTTGTTTTTAGTGCATTTTCACCATTTTCATACCATTTTTCATGCATTATTGTGTGGGAAGGAGTTAGGAGGTGCAAGGGAGAGCAAGCGCTGCATTTTTTTTATGATTTTCTGCTCATACGGAGCTCGCCATAGCCGGCGCTCAGAAATTTGAATTTCCCGCCAAAAAACGCGATTCTGTGATGAAAATCGCGATTCTGTGAAAATTCAAAATTTTTTGAAAAATCACGATTTTCAGTTTTCCCGCCTAAAAGTTGGTTAAAAAAAATCGCGATTCTGTGTTTTTCTCAAAAAAAAAAAAAAAAAAAAAAACGATTCTCTGCTCAAAATCGCGATTCTCAAAAAAAAAAAAAAAAAAAAACACGATTCTCTGCTCAAAATCGCGATTCTCACCAATCACGATTTTCAGCAAAAACACGATTTTGTGAAAAAGGCGATTCTGTGAAAACACGATTTTTTGCTCAAAATCGCGATTTTCAAAAACACGATTTTGTGCTCAACATCGCGATTTTCATGTGAAAAATACGATTTTCAAAAAACACGATTCTCTGCTCAAAATCGCGATTCTCACCAATCACGATTTTCAGCAAAAAACACGATTTTGTGAAAAACACGACTTTCTGCTCAAAATCGCGATTCTCACAAATCACGATTTTCAGCCAAAAATACGATTTTGAGAAAAACACAATTCTGTGGGACAAAATCGCAATTTTCAAGTCAAAAACACGATTTGGAGAAAACACGAATTTTTGCTCAAAATCGCGATTTTCAATTCACGATTTTCTGCTCAAAATCGCGATTTTCATGTCAAAAACACGATTCTGAGAAAACACGATTTTCAGTCAAAAACACGATTCTGAGAAAACACGATTTTCAGTCAAAAACACGATTTGGTGAATCACGATTCTCTGAGTCAAAATCGCGATTTTCAAAAATACGATTCTGTGCTCAACATCGCGATTTTCATGTAAAAAAAAAACGCGATTTTCAAAAACACGATTTTGTGATCAACATCGCGATTTTCAGAAACACGATTTTGTGATCAACATCGCGATTTTCAGAAACACGATTTTGTGATCAACATCGCGATTTTCAGAAACACGATTTTGTGATCAACATCGCGATTTTCAGAAACACGATTTTGTGCTCAACATCGCGATTTTTCTTGACTTCACAGCATCGCGATTTTCAGAAAGTTCACAAAATCGCGATTTTCTCCAAAGGTCCTGTTTGCCTGTTTTGACCCCCAGGAGCCTGATTTGACATAACTTTCTCATCCAAAGTCCATTTTTTGAGCTCTATAGCTCGTTGGAAAGCTCGTTTCAAATCGTTGGAAGTTGACCCTCAGGTGGGACTAGGGAACCAAGGGGACTCCAAAGAATTTTGAACCATACCAAGGGGAAATTTTGGACTCTTGACTAAAGCTTATGAACCTGAGATCTGGTAGACACTTAGGTAAGGATAAACAAAGCATTAGATCTTCTGAGGCTAGTGTCAACCATACATCCAAGTCTTGGGCACAACAACTAAGTGGTCATCTTCTACTAAGTTCAGACACAAGTGATTCAGAAATGTCTTTTAGCATGGGAAAACCTGCAGGTGGCTCAGGGACTGCCCATCTACAAACACCGGAAGGTCCCTATAAGACACAGTTGGAATATATTCGGACCAACCAATTAGGTGCTCGCATCTATGAGGATGGTCTGAGGCGATCAGTGGTCCAACTCAAAAATCCAGATCAATCCTTTGGACTTGAACACCCAGTAGTCAAGTTCGAAGAGGGTTCATACATTGATAAGGAAGGAACCATGTATGTGGTTACCAACCAACCAGATAGGACCGATGAGTTCGGAAATATCATTCATGAGAATGAGATAGGAGACCTAGAGCAAGGAAATATAGGACAAGGACCCCAGACTCCTAGAGGCAAGTCAGTTTTGACCCGAGTGATCACTCCAGACTGGATCCCTCAAGACAACAAAAGCATAGAACTATTTTTGAATAGAGAAACAGAGGAAGCCTTTTGGAGGTTCAAGCCAGATCAACCTAGCCAATTGGGCATAGTTATCATCTATGAATTCAAAGATCCTGAGATACCAGGCAAAGTTGTCTACCTGGATAACACATCAGAGAAAATTTTCTTGGTAACAGAACATGATAGACATGCATATACTTGGAAGAATGAAATGATTTTCCCCCCACCAAGATCCAATGTTTCCCATGGCCTCCAAGGGGTAGGATCATCCCAGGCTCATGAAGCCCAGAGAGAAAGAACTAGAGAGAGACCTGAGGTAAGTTTTGCACACACCGTGGGCAGGAATAGGTCAGGATTTGAAAATGAAAGACGTGAAAGAGAGAGACATCAAGCACATAGGCAACAAAGAGATGAACAGGATTTTCCATTGCTTAGACCCCGGGAGTACCCAAGAACCCTTAAACCCAGTCACGTGATCAAGGCAATGAAGAACTATTTCGATGGGACAGGGGATCCTTATGATCATGTGGCCGAGTACAAACAAGTGCTGAGAGCCGAACAAATTGAGGACTGGTTCACCCAGTACGAGGCATTTGGTTTGACCCTTAAAGGCACTGCCTTAGCTTGGTTTCAACCATTGAGTAGAAGCAGCTATCGCGATATAGGTCAACTGCTAGACGAATTCATTGTAGAATTTTCCAAGAGTGGTATCAGGCATAACACATCGTCCCTGATCCATAGTTTCAAGCAGACACCCCAAGAAACAGTGCGACTAGCAGGTAGAAGGTTCAGACAGTACCTAGAAAGATGCCCTGCTCCAGAGCTACCCACACCAGCCAAACAAGTGGCTTTGTTTTTAGATGGCTTATTGAGCACAAAGTTAAGATCCTATGTATACTTGAAAGATCCTAGATCCATAGAAGAGTGTGTGCGGACGTGCATAGACATAGAAGATAACTTGGGTGAGGAGTTAGGATTGTCCAAACTCTACAAAGATTCGGATAGTTCTACTAGTCATACTTCAAAGATCTCCACAGAAATAGAAGAGATAGCTGAGCAAGTTGCCAAGAAGCTGGGAGTCCAAAATAAACAAACATAGAGAGTCACTTCATTGAATCGGTGCTATACTTGCGGAGGTGACCACATGGCTAACGTATGCCCAATGCAAAACCAAAACATTATAGAAAGGAATGCTCCATATTGCACTATTGAGAGAAAATACACAAACCACACGGCTCAAGATTGTCCCTACAATAGGCAGGCTGTTAGACAAAATTATCAGCAACCTTACCCACAAGGTAGGTATCAGAATCAATACCAACAGCCATATTATAGACCACAACAGCAGTATCAGGTACCATATAGGCCACAACCTGTCTTGGGAAACCAACCACCAGCTCCAGCCAACGTGATTCCAGTCAAGTATGCTGTGGGAGAGGAAAATCCAAATAGAGCTTTGGTGCCCCTAACCCCATGGACACCAGATAATGATTCTCATGCTCATAGTTCAGACTACTCCCATGAAGGTAGTCCACATGCGTATTACACAGAGTCACCTGAGCATAGTGAGATTTACTCGTATCAATATGAGGCGCCACCTATGGAGCAAAATTGGGAGCCAGAATACTCCAATGTCATGTACACAAATCCTAACCCTAGGCCCCAGTTGAGACAAATGAGACCACAAGCCCCTAGAGGATCTTGTTTCAGATGTCATGGTGACCATTTCATTCGTGACTGTCCCCACCCACCATCTCCGAGCCAAGGACAGGCTATCACAATACAGGCTTTTTGTCCTGATTGTGGCAAAGACCATCTCCCCAGAGATTGTCCAAGAAACCCCTCTAGTGCACCCAAGATTACACCCATTAATGTGGTAGGCTTAGTGGCAGATCCAAGTTCAAGTAGTAGCAATGTGGCTCCTATACAAGCTGTCACTAGAGCACAAGCCTTAAAACAGGATAAACCAGTAGAACAATCAGAGTCGAGTGAATCGAGAGAGCCTAGTAAGAGGAAAACAAGAACATGGAAGGATACCAGAGAGAAGGCCAATCGCAAGTGGAATAAAAAGTTATCGGAACTAGAAGAAAGCTTAAAAGAAGCGAAAACAAAAATAGAAGACATTGCATCTCAAAGCCCCTCGCATGCCGAAACTCCATCCACTCCACCTCATCCCACCCCACCACCCATTGTAAATAGACCGCAACCAGGGTCTGTTCTTGCAGATCCAACCCCAGAAGGCTTGGACATGATGTTCAAGGCCTACCAGGCTCGACTCCAAGAAGGGCCTACAGCGGCAAACCTAGACAAGAGTTACCCTAGAGCAGATTTAGAGATTGAACGGATGAAAATGTGCATGAAAATGGTAGAACAAGCTCAAGCCATACTTGAGACTAGTCAAAAGTTCAATCAGACAAACTCTATCAAATCGGATTTGCATTTCCAGGGCTTACTAGAACGATTAGAGCAGTTGGTAAACAAACCACAAGTTTCTCTACCTCCACAGGCTCAACCAGTTATTGAAAGAGGAAGCTCACCACCAAGGGGAGCTTATGTTCCTAATTCCACGGATGCTGGAATACCACCTTCTATTCAACAGTACTCTCAAGAGTTCTTGCGGGAAATACAAGAGGAGAAATGGGCCAAGGAGAAGGGTAATTCCCCTCCTATTCCTGAGATTGATGATCTTCATGATCAATTTCCCCAAGACATTCCATCTATTTACGAAGATGAAGCAGAACAAGGAGACGAAAAATTAGATTTTGAATCTAATACCTTAGAAGAAGTGCCTCAATTTCCAGGCCCATGGGAATCGAAATCACTCCAGATTAGAGCTCCCACAATACTAGTAAGAAATGAAGACTCAGTGGTTCCAAGGAACACTGATGTCGTGAAGAACACTAAGGTTCAGTGTCATCTTACTGTAGAAGAGCTGCTCAAAGCAAAACCTGAGCTCTGGAATCATGTGAAGGATCAGGTTCCAGAACTTGATTCCAACATGCCAAAAGCAGGCTCCAAGCAAAGGGTACCAGAGATACCTCTAGACAAAATAGGGGACATGTGTGAGGGTGAAGAAGGTAATACTTATCTTCCCATCACCTACCAAGGTTACACAACCAAAGCAATCATAGATTCAGGTGCTGGTGTTGCTATTGCAACCACCTCCTTGTGGAAGCAATGGGGCAAGCCCACATTAAGACCAACTAGAATGAAGCTTCAAATGGCTGATGGTCATTTTGAAAGACCTCTAGGATTGCTAGAAGGGATCACTCTAACCACTTGTGGTGTAGAGTTTGAGCACACATTTGCTATATGTGACTTTGAGAAAAATAATGTCTATGAGATGATCCTAGGAAGACCCTTCCTACGACAATTGCAAATAGTACAGGATTGGGGAACTAACTCCTTGTACTTACAGCACTTAGGGGTTACCACCAAGGTCAATTTGAAGGATTACACCTTCAGAGATGTACCACCCCTACAGTGGAATTCTATCCACAAAGTGAAAGAAGATTCCATCTCTGTGCATTCTGAAAGTTCACCTGATCCATCATGGCTGCATGAAGATACTCATTTGTGGATGTGCAAAGTCGCAAAGGAAGAGGAAAAACGTTTAAAGGCAAGGGAAGAAGGAACTTCACTAGGAGATAGACCAGTTAGAGACCCAGCCTACACACCGATGATCTTTCCAGATGAGGAGTTTGAGCCTCATGGCTGGCCAGAAATCTTAGCCACCATGGACATTGCTGTCAATGAGGAACAGTGGACACCTCATTGTGATGAGGAGGGTTATGATATCTCAGTGTTCATGTGTCAACCCTTGCTAGAAGAATGTGACCCTAGTGATGTCATAGAAGAAGAAGAGAATGACGATGATCTGGAGTCTATTGTGATGGATAGTTGCTTTAACTCAGAGCAGCACTATCTAGAAGATATAGGAGTGTTCACCCAGAAAGAAGAAGAACCTCTCACAAGTATTAAAACAGTAAACTCAAAGGATGGAAGTGAGAGTAGTCAAAAGAAAAAGAAAAGAAAAGCAGTGAAACAAGAAAAGGAGGAATCATTGTTTGAAGTACCAGAAAACTTCAAGAAATATGAAGTTGACGACCGCAAAATTTTGGTACGAATGCCTAAGAGAGAGGCCATCATAGGAGAATCATATGATAATAAAGAAAAGACCAAGAAGATTGTTGTGACCATTGAAGAGAACGAAGAGAGATGCACATATATAGGAGATGACCTAAGTGCAAGAGAAGAAATGGAGCTCATAGCTCTATTAAGGGAATATAGGGATGTGTTTGCATGGCACTATAGAGACTTGAAAGGGGTAGATCCAAGAATTTGCTCTCATACTATCCCCATGACTACTGATGCTAAGCCCACCAAACAGAAGCCCTACACATATAATGATACCTATGCAGCAAAAATAAAAGAAGAAATTGATAGGTTGATTGAAGCCGGATTCATCTATGAGATTGAGCATACCGAATGGGTGTCCCCCATTGTTGTGGTACCCAAGAAGAACGGGAAGTTGCGAGTGTGTATTAGCCTCAAAAAAGTTAATGCCGCTACGATTAGAGATAGTTATCCACTTCCAATCACAGAACACCTTTTGGAGCGTGTTGCAGGCAAGGAAGTTTATAGCTTCCTTGATGGATTTTCAGGTTACAATCAAGTAGCCATTGCCCCAGAAGATCAACACAAAACAGCTTTTGCTACAGAGTGGGGAATCTTTGCATTTCGTGTGATGCCATTTGGGCTCACCAATGCACCTGCAACATTCCAAAGGCTCATGTGTCATGTCTTCAAAGAGTTCTTGCGAAAGAGCTTAGAAGTGTATGTGGATGATTTATGTGCTCATTCCCAAGAAAGAAGGGTTCACATCCCTGAGCTCAGACAGATCTTCCACAAGTGTAGAGAATATCGAGTGTGTCTGAACCCAGAAAAGTGTGTGTTCATGGTGCGTCAAGGTAAAATCCTCGGTCATATTGTTTCTAAGAATGGAATCTCAACAGATGAAGATAAGGTACGAGCCATAGCGGAGCTGCCAAGGCCAAGGAATGTTAAAGAGGTACAAGCCTTTATGGGCCATTGTGGATATTACCGTAGGTTTATCCACATGTACGCGATCATAGCTAGACCCCTTTATGCCTTGTTGTCTAATTTTGAGTGGAACGACGAATGCGAGAATTCTTTCAATGAACTGAAGAAACGTTTGTGCACAGCACCAATATTGACCACTCCTGATTGGAATAAGCCATTCCATGTCCATGTGGATGCATCCAATCATGCCATAGGATGTGTGCTAGCACAACCCACAGATGAAGGGAACTTAGATTTGCCCATAGCATATGCTAGTAGACAGCTCACTGCAGCTGAACGGAACTATACCACAACTGAGCGAGAGGGCTTAGGCATGGTATATGCTGTGAAGAAGTTTAGACACTATTTATTGGCCAACAAGTTCAAGTTTTTCACTGATCATCAAGCTTTGTTATATTTGGTCAATAAACCTTGCAATACTGGACGCTTAGTAAGATGGTTCCTCTTACTAATGGAATATGACTTTGAAGTTGTTGTCAGGAAAGGTAGAACCCACCTTCGGGCAGATCACCTTTCTCGCATCACTTCAGGAGAGTCACCGCAAGGAGTGTCTGACGAATTACTCGATGCTTATCTGTTCAATTTAGAAGTTGTTCCTAAATGGGCAAATAAGTTGGTACCAGTCCTAACCTTTGGCCCTGCAAATAAGAATGTGAAAACATCACAAGAAGAAATTGTAAAATCACAAAAATATCACATATTGGCAGGAAGCATGTACAAACAAGATACTGAGGGTGTATTAGCTTGTTGTGTCGAGGATGATGAACATAGTAGTTGGTTGCAGCAAGCTCATGAGGGATTGCTAGGAAATCACTATTCTAAACAACGAACATTGCAGAATTTGAAACGTTTAGGAGTGTATTGGCCTAGCATGGACAAAGAAATAAATGAGTGGATCAAGAATTGTCCAATGTGCAGAGAGAGACCACCAGTGGAGCATGCGACCCTTTATCAAGTATCATTAATTCCAGATTGGAGTGCTCCATTGGTAGAGTTTATGAGATCGGGAAGATTAACCAAAGAGGCCAGTCTAGCAAGAAGACGAAATATGGAGCAAGAGGCTCAAGGCTATGCCTTAGTAGGAGAGAACCTATACCGGAGAGGTAAAGATGGTTACTTAAGACTGTGCGTTCATGAATCAGACTATTTAAGGGTCTTAGAGACTGCACACAGTGGTGTTGCAGGTGGACATTTTGGTCCTGACCGAGTGATTAAGACCATTCTATTCTCAGGACTTTGGTGGCCCACTCTTCATATGGATGCACATACCTATGTGAAGAAATGTGACACATGCCAACGTGCACAATATCCAGTTAGAAAAGACGAGATGCCTTTGAGGCCAATGATGGGAGGGCGTGCATTTTCCAAGTGGGGCATAGACTTCATAGGTCCTATTAATCCCCCTGCTAGAAACTCCCATGCAGAGTATATTATTGTAGCCACAGATTACCTTACCAAGTGGGTAGAAGTCAAAGCCACAACAAAGAATGATGCTCAGACTACGGCTAAGTTCTTATTCGAGAATGTGTTCACGAGATATGGACTACCAATAGAGTTGGTGAGCGATAGAGGCACACACTTCTTGAATGAAGTCATTGAAAGTCTTCTCCAAGAATTCTTGGTGATACATAAGAAATCCGCCCCCTATCATCCACAAGCCAACGGACAAGCCGAGAGTACCAATAAGATCCTCTGTAACGTATTGACAAAATTGGTAGATAATAAACGCTCTGATTGGGACAAACAACTTCATCATGCTGTTTGGGCTTATCGAGTTGCCTACAAAACGGTACTCAACGCCACCCCATTTCAGATGGTCTTCGGACAGAACGCTGTGCTACCATTAGATTTCTTAATCCCTGCCTTAAAAGTAGCACAAGAGTATGAGTGGAATGGGCATGAATTGTCCTCTAGGATCTTTGATCTCGAACGCTTGGGTGAAACGAGGCTACGAGCGGCAGCAGGCATCTACGCTGCAAAGAAGAGGCAAAAGGCATACTTTGATGCACACATCAAGGATAAGGGATTGAAAGAGGGAGATCTAGTGTTGGTATACACACTAAAACAACATGCCCGTAAGTTGGAAAAAAGAGGATATGGACCCATGATCATTAATAGAATTTCCACTAGTGGTGCAGTTCAGTTGGCCACTCTAGAAGGAGATATCTTGCCAAACTATATTAGTGGCTGTAGAGTCAAGCTATATCAAGAACCTCTTACTGAGGATATGCTAATGAGACTCAACATTGCGAAGAAGCGAAAAGGAGAAGAGTTAAGAGTGAGAGAAGAAGCACAGGTAGAGGCCAGAGAGCGTATTAAGCGAAATAAGTTAAGGCGATTAGGCCTAGAAGTCAACTCAAAAGCCCCAAAATATCACATGGATATGTGTCAAAAGTCAGACATAGCGACTTCTCAGGTCATTGACCGAAGACCCTTTGTGACCATAGAGATAGGACAAGGGAAGGGTGCAAGGACGGTGAAAGCATTGATTGACTCAGGTGCAGCAAGTAGTGCAGTTAGACTTTCCTACTGCCAAGACTTGGGGTTGAACATCAATCCCATAGAAGCTTATCTCATAGGATTGGGAGGTGTGGAAACCCCTTGTTTGGGCGAGGTGGAACTTCCCATCTACCTTCAAGATGTTCCAATGAAAGTCAAAGCGCTAGTATGTCAAGATGAGAACCTTACAGAACCACTTGTCTTGGGTCAAGATTGGATCTATGACCATGCAGTTAACTTAAACCTAAGAAGTCAAATTCTTCAAGTTTGGGTACATGAACAATGCATTACATTAGAATTAGAGAACTGCATGCTCCTAGATCATGGCACCACACACTCTCTTAGTTCTTCCACGACTAATCATATGAAAGAAGATGTTGTATGTGTCAAAAGCTCTATGATGCAGAAGGAGTCAATCGTGGAAGACCAGGTTCGAAGGCAGGTGGATCTTTCTTCTTCTCCAAAGACTCAAGTAGCCACAGTAGTGAGCCCACCACACAAGCAAACACAACCGTTCACGACAACTGCTACATCAAATAGAAAGACACCACTCGATAAAAAAGCGGTTCCGGGCATGAAGCAGATCTGGGTACGCAAAGGAGAGCAACCACCAGCCTTACCCCCACAAATCCCATCCATGCACACTAACCAGGCCAGAAGACGAAGGAAGCAGCTCAGACAAGCTCCATCACAAGATATCCAACAACTTTGGGTGCCTAAGAAGTTAGTTGCAGCTCAACAAGGGCAATTACAGATGTGGGTACCTAAGAAGATCCTACACCCACAACAACCTTTGTTCTCCCACATGCAAAAGGTTTCAACAAAGAAGCCAAAAAGAGAAAAGGGTAAGAACCACGTACAGAGACCAAAGGAAGATCAAATCAGCTCTTCAACATTAGTAGGAAGACATGCAAAAAGGATATGGGTTTGGAAGCCAAAAGTGCAAGTAGCCTCCACCGAACCAAAGCATCAACCACACTGGATACCACAGTTCAGAAAGCATCCAAAGAGAAAGACGCCTGAAGTGACCTCTACAATGCCAAATGATGTTCTAAAATGGACTCCAATAAGGAGGATTACATCAGTTCGAAACTCAATGGATACCTCCACCAAGGTCGGCATCAACCTCCACAAATAACATCGAAAGCCTCGAACGAGCAACAACCATGTGCTCCTTGCACAACCCTGTCTTTTGCACCATTTAGGTCATGCATTTCCAAAGTATGCATTAATATAGGGCCACATTACACGGCCGTGCATAGACACACTGGAGAATCCCATGCACAAGAGCACAGTGACATATGTCGAACATTTCTATTGATACTAATTTTTGTGTTCTTGTTTTGTGATATCCTGTTCCTCAAAAAAAAAAAAAAAAAAGTGCGAGAGAGCTTGTTCCCAGGTTTGGCTTATGAAACATGAATGAGTCATGCTTAGTTGAAGGTGGAATTGTTGATTACTAGGCATTTATCAATTTGGATCGCAGTGTGTCTCGGCCAGCAGTGAGATTATTGCTGCCTTATCTGGTAGAGGACAAGCATTTGGCATGAACATGGCATCTACAACTATGATTTTCTCTTACCATGGTAGGAATGAAGAGCTTGAAGGTCCGCAACTTGAGTGATGCTTAACTACTTCATGTACCAGAGCATCCAAGGAGATATCTGCAAAAGGTAGTTCTGGAGGAGAAGACTCCTGCATATGGTGAGCTAAAGAGCATATGTGAAACTCAGCTTGGTGTAGTTACCCGATGTTGCTTGCCAAGGAATATAAAGCAATTCAATTCTCAGTATTTCCTGAACCAGTATGGAACAGTAGCACTGGTGAATGGTCTATGTCAATCAGCATGGTAATCTCTTAGAAACCGGCACGTGTCCAATATTCCTCTGAGTGTCAATATAGGGAAGTGAACGTGCATGAGCCCAAGCTCAGAAATGCACATTGTTAGTGACAAATGTTGCTTTGAAAAGAGGAGAGGGGATCCACCACTCAAAAGATCTCATCAGTGGACAATCAACATGGACATTCATCAACAAGGTTCCATCCCAAAGGCCGAGTGTACAACACGAAGAGGCAAACATCCATCAACCTTCGCCATGGTAAGTATCTTTACTCTTGAAACACCATAACCATGATAGTTTAGGAAACCTCTTCGTCAGCATACCCTTGAGCACTTAGCTCAAGACCCGCAATTTTTGCACCATACTTCTTCCAATGCATTTTCCAAGTAAGCATGCGTAGGGCTACATTACAAGGCCATGCACACGGCACATACTTTTTTCAACCCAGGCACGAACACACTTACCCATCATTCATTATGGGTTATGCGTAGTTGGCATGAATGCTCTCAACATCATCTTTAAAAGAGCTAGCAGACATCATGGGAACAACATCCATATCTCGGAAGCAAATTGAAGCCAGTAGTTGCTCCAAATCACTCTTGACAACCTCTTCTGAGCAACTTGCAGTTTTGAAAGCTCACAACGACACATTCTTGCTGGAATCCAAGGAACCAGCTCATACAACGGATGGACACCACCTCTCAAAGCACTACACAGAACAGCCCTTCCAACAAGGGTCTGTCAGGGACGACAGACTCGAGAGGGGGGGGAGTGTTGAAGCTCAAAGTCAAGGACAAAGCATGGAAGCACATCAAAAGGTGGACACACGAGGAAAGGGAGCAAGTAGGGAGCTCCAAGAAGTGTATGTCAAATTTTCAGAAGAATCCCCTACAAAAAATAGTGATTTTCATCACTAGAAACCATTGTAAATACCATTATCTATTTTTAGTAACTCCATTTTGTTCAAGCCGAGGAGTCCTCGAGCTTGAGGAGTATTAGAAGTACCATCGTACCAATTTTCATAATTTTTAGACTTCGTTTGAGCCCTCAAATAAGCCCTGGAACCTAATTTTTAACTAGGCCGGACACTAGGTCTGGACAGGGCCAAAACTAGTCAAAAAACTATAAAAAGAGCTAGAGAGCTCATTTTTGAGGTTAGCTTGGTAGAGAATAGAACTTTTGTAAGAGAACTCTTTTGCAATCTAAGCTTTCCATTGTTCCTCTCTTTGATCTTACTTTGTGCGCGTGTGTGTGTATGTGTGTGCATGTTTGTGTGCTTTCACTCACGCACTTGTGCCTTCACTTGCTCGTGGTCTTCATACCGGTCCTCACGTCTCCGCGGATTGACAAGTAAAGGAGGTGGTGCTTACGCTTGAGCTACAGCTTGCCTAGATGGGATTTGTGGGGACAAGGCTGGTGGTTGCTCTCCTTTGCGTACCCAGATCTGCTTCATGCTTGGAATTGTTGTCTTGTTGAAGGGTGTCTTTCTATTTGCTATAGCAGTTGTCTTGAATTGTTGTGCTTGCTTCTGAGGTTGAACTACTGTGGATGCTTTACTCTTCAACAAAGAAGGAGGGTTTGCTTGCTTTTGCGACTCTCCTTCCCTGATTGAGTCTGTCTGGATCATAGAGCTTTTGGTACATGTAACATCTTGCTCGTGAAGATTAGTCTTAAGAGAGTGTGTTATGCCATGATCTGTGAGCATGCAGTTCTCTAATTCTACTGTAATGCATTGTTCCTGTACCCAAACTTGAAGAATTTGACTTCTTAGGTTTAAGTTAACTGCATGGTCATAGATCCAATCTTGAACCAAGACAAGTGGTTCTGTAAGGTTCTCATCTTGACACACTAGCACTTTGACTTTCATTGGAACATCTTGAAAGAAGATGGGAAGTTTCACATCACCCAAACAAGGGGTTTCCACACCTCCCAATCCTATGAGATAAGCTTCTATGGGATTGATGTTCAATTGTAATTCTTGGTAGTAGGACAGTCTAACTGCACTACTTGCTGCACCTGAGTCAATCAATGCTTTCACAGTCCTTGCACCCTTTCCTTGTCCTATCTCAATAGTCACAAAGGGACGTCGGTCAATGATTTCACAAGTAATTATGCCTGATTTTTGGCACATATCCATGTGATATTTTGGGGCTTTTGAGTTGACATCTAGTCCTACTCGCCTTAACTTATTTCGCCTTATGCGCTCTCTAGCCTCTGCTTGTGCTTCTTCTCTGACTCTCATCTCTTCTTCTTTTTGTTTCTTAGCAGTGTTGAGTCTCATTAGCATGTCCTTTGTAAGAGGTTCTTGATATAATTTGACTTGACAACCACTGATATAGTTTGGCAAGATGTCACCTTCTAAAGTAGCCAATTGAACCACACCGCTAGTGGAAATTCTATTAATGATCATGGGTCCATATCCTCTTTTTTCCAACTTACGAGCATGTTGTTTTAGTGTGTAAACCAACACTAGGTCTCCCTCTTTTAATCCCTTGTCCTTGATGTGCACATCGAAGTATGCCTTTTGTCTTTTCTTTGTAGCATAGATGTGTGCTGCCACTCGTAGCCTCGTTTCACCTAAGCGTTCTAGATCAAAGATCCTAGAGGACAACTCATGTCCCTTCCACTCATGCTCTTTTGCTACCTTTAATTTTGGGATTAAGAAGTCCAATGGTAGCACCGCATTCTGTCCAAAGACCATCTGAAATGGGGTGGCATTGAGTACTGTTTTGTAGGAAACTCGGTAAGCCCAAACAACATGATGAAGTTGTTTGTCCCAATCAGAGCGTTTATTATTTACCAATTTAGTCAAGACATTACATAGGATCTTATTTGTGCTCTCGGCCTATCCATTAGCTTGGGGATGATAGGGGGCAGAATTCTTATGTATCACCAAGAATTCTTGGAGAAGATTTCCAATGACTTCATTTAAGAAGTGTGTGCCTCTATCGCTTACTAACTCTATTGGTAGTCCATATCTCGTGAATACATTCTCGAATAAGAACTTAGCCGTAGTCTGAGCATCATTCTTTGTTGTGGCTTTCACTTCTACCCACTTTCTAAGGTAATATGTGGCTATAATAATATACTCTGCATGGGAGTTTCTAGCTGGGGGGTTAATAGGACCTATGAAGTCGATGCCCCACTTCAAAAATGCACGCCCTCCCATCATTGGCCTCAAAGGCATCTCATCTTTTCTAACTGGATATTGTGCACGTTGGCATGTGTCACATTTCTTCACATAGGTATGAGCATCCATATGAAGATTGGGCCACCAAAGTCCTAAGAATAGAATGGTCTTGATTACTCGATCAGGACCGAAGTGTCCACCTGCAACACCACTGTGTGCAGTCTCTAAGATCTTTAAATAGTCTGATTCATGAACGCACAGTCTTAAATAACCATCTTTGCCTCTACGGTATAGGTTGTCTCCTACTAAGGCATACCCTTGAGCCTCTTGCTCCATGCTTTGTCTTCTTGCTAGACTAGCCTCTTTGGGTAATCTTCCCGATCTCATAAATTCTACCAATGGGGCACTCCAATCCGGAAACACTCGATAAAGGGTTGCATGCTCCATTGGGGGTTTTTCCTAGCACACTAGACAATTCTTAATCCACTCATGAATTTCTTTGTCCATGCTAGGCCAATACACTCCTAAACGTTTTAGATTATGTAATGTGCGCTGTTTAGAATAATGATTTCCTAGCAATCCTTCATGAGCTTGTTGCAACCAACTACTATGTTCATCCTCCTCAACACAACAAGCTAATACACCCTCAGTGTCTTGTTTATACATGCTTCCTACCAATATGTGATATTTTTGTGATTTTACAATTTCTTCTTGCGATGTTTTCACATTCTTATTTGCAGGGCCGAAGGTTAGGGCTTGTACCAACTTATTTGCCCATTTAGGAACAACTTCTAAATTGAACAGATAAGCATCGGGTAATTCATCAGACACTCCTTGTGGTGACTCTCTTGAAGTGATGCAAGAAAGGTGGTCTGCCCCAAGGTGGGTTCTACCTTTTCTGACAACAACTTCAAAGTCATATTCCATTAGTAAGAGGAACCATCTTACTAAGCGTCCTGTATTGCAAGGCTTATTGACCAAATATAACAAACCTTGATGATCAGTGAAAAACTTGAACTTGTTGGCCAATAAATAGTGTCTAAATTTCTTCACAGCATATACCATGCCTAAGCCCTCTCGCTCAGTTGTGGTATAGTTTCGTTCAGCTGCGGTGAGCTGTCTACTAGCATATGCTATGGGCAAATCTAAATTCCCTTCACATGTGGGTTGTGCTAGCACACATCCGATGGCATGATTAGAGGCATCCACATGGACATGGAATGGCTTACTCCAATCAGGAGTGGTCAGTATTGGTGCTGTGCACAAACGTTTCTTCACTTCACTGAAAGAATTCTCGCATTCGTCGTTCCACTCAAAATTAGACAATAAGGCATAAATAGGTTTAGCTATGATTGCATACATGTGGATAAACCTACGGTAATATCCACAATGGCCCATAAAAGCTTGTACCTCTTTAACATTCCTTGGCCTTGGCAGCTCCGCTATGGCTTGTACCTTCTCTTCATCTGTTGAGATTCCATTCTTAGAAACAATATGACCTAAGATTTTACCTTGATGCACCATGAACACACACTTTTCACGGTTCAATCACACTCGATATTCTCTACACTTGTTGAAGATTTGTCTGAGCTCAGGGATGTGAAATCTTCTTTCTTGGGAATGAGCACATAAATCATCCACATACACTTCTAAGCTCTTTCGCAAGAACTCTTTGAAGACATGACACATGAGCCTTTGGAATGTTGCAGGTGCATTGGTGAGCCCAAATGGCATCACACGAAATGCAAAGATTCCCCACTCTGTGGCAAAAGTTGTTTTATGTTGATCTTCTGGGGCAATGGCTACTTTATTGTAACCTGAAAATCCATCAAGGAAGCTATAAACTTCCTTGCATGCAACACGCTCCAATAGCTGTTCCGTGAATGCAAGCAGATAACTCTAGATCGTCATCGTTCTCTTCTTCTTCTATGCAATCACTAGGGTCACATTCTTCTAGCAAGGGCTGACACATGAACACTGAAATATCATAACCCTCCTCATCACAATGAGGTGTCCATTGTTCTTCATTGACAGCAATGTCCATGGTGGCTAAGATTTCTGGCCAACCATGAGGTTCAAATTCCTCATCTGGAAAGATCATCGGTGTGTAGGCTGGGTCTCTAACTGGTCTATCTCCTGGCGAAGTTCCTTCTTCTCTTGCCTTTAAACATTTTTTCTCTTCCTCTGCGACCTTGCACATCCAGCAATGAGTATCTTCATGCAGCCATGATGGATCAAGTGAACTTTCAGAATGCACAGAGATGGAATCTTCTTTCGCTTTGTGGATAGGATTCCACTGTAGGGGTGGTACATCTATGAAGGAGTAATCCTTTAAATTGACCTTGGTGGTGACCCCTAAGTGTTGTAAGTACAAGGAGTTGGTTCCCCAATCCTGTACTATTTGCAACTTTCATAGGAAGGGTCTTCCTAGGAACATCTCATAGACATTATTTTTCTCAAAGTCACATATAGCAAAGGTGTGCTCAAACTCTACACCACAAGTGGTTAGAGTTATCCCTTCGAGCGATCCTAGAGGTCTTTCAAAATGACCGTCATCCATTTGAAGCTTCATTCTAGTTGGTCTTAATGTGGGTTTGCCCCATTGCTTCCACAAGGAGGTGGTCGCAATAGCAACACCAGCACCGGAGTCTATGATTGCTTTGGTTGTGTAACCTTGATACGTGATTGGAAGATAAGTATAACCTTCTTCACCCTCACACATGTCTCCTATTTTATCGAGAGTTATCTCTGGAACTTTTTGCTTAGAGCCTGTTTTTGGCATATTGGAATCAAGTTCCGGGACCTAATCCTTCACATGGTTCCATAGCTCTAGTTTTGCTTTGAGCAGCTCTTCTACAGTGAGATGACATTGAACCTTAGTGTTCTTCACGATATCAGTGTTCCTTGGGACCACTGAGTCTTCATGTCTGACCAATATTGTGGGAGCTCTGATCTGAAGAGATTCAGATTCCCATGGGCCTAGAAATTGAGGCAGTTCTTCTAAGGTATTAGATTCAAAATCTAATCTTTCATCTTCTTGTTGTTCTACTTCATCTCCGTAAATAGATGGAATGTCTTGGGGAAATTGATCATGAAGATCATCAATCTCAGGAATAGGAGGGGAATTACCCTTCTCCTTGGCCCATTTCTCTTCTTGTACTTCTCGCAAGAACTCTTGAGAGTGCTCCTAAATTGAAGGAGGTATTCCACCATCCGTGGAATTAGGAACATAAGCTCCCATTGGTGGTGAGCTTCTTCTCCCAAAAACTGGTTGAGCCTGTGAAGGTAAAGAAACTTGTGGTTTGTTTACCAATTGCTCTAATCTTTCTAGTAAGCCTTGGAAATGCAAATTTGGTTTGACAGAGTTTGTCTTATTGAACTTTTGACTAGTCTCGAGTATAGCTTGAGCTTGTTCTACCATTTTCATGCACATTTTCATCCATTCAATCTCTAAGTCCGCTCTAGGGTAACTCTTGTCTAGGTTTGCAGCTATAGGCCCTTCTTGAAGTCGAGCCTGGTAGGCCTTGAACATCATGTCCAAGCCTTCTGGGGTTGGATTTGCAAGAACAGACCCTAGTTGCGGCCTATTTACAATGGGTGGTGGGGTGGGATGAGATGAAGTGGATCGAGTTTCGGCATGCGAGGGGTTTTGAGATGCAATGTCTTCTATTTTTTTTTTTCCTTCTTTCAAGCTTTCTTCTAATTCTGATAAATTTTTATTCCACTTGCGATTGGCCTTCTCTCTAATATCTTTCCATGTTCTTGTTTTCCTCTTACTAGGCTCTCTTGATTCACTCGACTCCGATTGTTCTGCTGGTTTATCTTGTTTTAATGCATGTGCCCTAGTAACTACCTGTATAGGAGCCACATTACTACTACTGGCACTTGAATCCGCCACTAAGCCTACCACATTAATGGGTGTAATCTTGGGTGCACTGGAGGGGTTTCTAGGACAATCTCTGGGAAGATGGTCTTTGCCACATTCAGTACAAAAAGCTTGTATTGTGATGGCCTGACCTTGATTCGGAGATGGTGGGTGGGGACAATCATGAATGAAATGGTCACCTTGACATCTGAAACAAGATCCTCTAGGGGCTTGTGGTCTCATTTGTCTCAATTGGGGCATAGGATTAGGATTTCTGTCATGACATTGGAGTATTCTGGCTCCCAATTTTGCTCCATAGGTGGTGCCTCATATTGATACGAGTAAATCTCACTATGCTCAGGCGACTCAATGTAATAAGCATGTGGACTACCTTCATGGGAGTAGTCTGAACTATGAGCATGAGAGTCATTGTCTGGTATCAATGGGGTTAGTGGCACCAATGCCCTATTTGGATTTTCCTCTCCCACAGCATACTTGACTGGAATCACATCGGCAGGAGCTGGTGGTTGGTTTCCCAAGACTGCTTGTGGCCTATATTGTGCCTGATATTGTTGTTGTGGTCGATAATATGGCTGTTGGTATTGGTTTCGATACCTACCTTATTGGTAAGGCTGCTGATAAGTTTGTCTAACAGCGTGCCTATTGTAGGGACAATCTTGAGCCGTGTGGTTCGTGTATTTTCTCTCAATAGTGCAATATGGAGCATTCCTTTCTCTAATGTTTTGGTTTTGCATTGGGCATACGTTAGCCATGTGGTCCCCTCCACAGGTAAAACATTGGTTCAATGAGGTGACTCTTTGTGTTTGTCTATTTTGGACTCCTAGCTTCTTTGCAACTTGCTCAGCTATCTCATCTATTTCCGTGGAGATTTTTGAAGTATGACTAGTAGAACTATCAGAATCCTTATAGAGTTTGGACAATCCTAACTCCTTGCCCAAGTTATCTTCTATGTCAATGCACGTCCGCACACACTCTTCTATGGATCTAGGCTCTTTCAAGTATACATATGATCTTAACTTTGTGCTCAGTAAGCCATCTAAGAACAAAGCCACTTGTTTGGCTGGTGTGGGTAGCTCTAGAGCAGGGCATCTTTCTAGGTACTGTCTGAACCTTCTACCTACTAGTCGCACTGTTTCTTAGGGTGTCTGCTTGAAGTTGTGGATCAAAGATGATGTGTTATGCCTGATACCTCTCTTGCAAAATTCTACAATGAATTCATCTAGCAGTTGACCTATATCGCAATAGTTGTGACTACTCAGTGGTTGAAACCAAGCTAAGGCAGTGCCCTTAAGAGTCAAACCAAATGCCTCATACTGGGTGAACAAATCCTCAACCTGTTCAACTCTTAACACTTGTTTGAACTTGGCCACATGATCATAAGGATCTCCTGTCCCGTGAAAATAATTCTTCATTGCCTTGATTACTTGAGTGGGTCTAAGGGTTCTTGTGTGCTCTCAAGGTCGCAATGGAAAATCATGTTCATCTCTTTGTTGCCTATGTGCTTGATGTCTCTCTCTTTCAGGTCTTTCATTTTCAAATCCTGATCTATTTCTGCCCACAATGTGTGCAAAACTTACCTCGGGTCTCTCTCTATTTCTTTCTCTCTGGGCTTCATGAGCTTGGGATGATCCTACTCCTTGGAGGCCATGGGAAACATTGGATCTTGGTGGAGGAAAAATCAATTCACTCTTCCAAGTATATGCATGTCTATCATGTTCTGTTACCAAGAACATCTTCTCTGATGGGTTATCCAGGTAGACAACTTTTCCTGGTATCTATGGATCCTTGAACTCATAAATGATGACTATGCCCAACTAGCTAGGTTGATCTGGCTTGAATCTCCAAAAGGCTTCCTCTGTTTTTCTATTCAAGAATAGTTCTATGTTTTTGTTATCTTGAGGAATCCAATCGGGAGTGATCACTCTGGTCAAAACTGACTTGCCTCTAGGAGTCTGGGGTCCTTGTCCTACATTTCCTTATTCTAGGTCTCCTATCTCATTCTCAGAAATGATATTTCCAAACTCATCGGTCCTATCTGGTTGGTTGGTCACCACATACATGGTTCCTTCCTTATCAATGTATGAACCCTCTTTGAACTTGACTACTGGGTGTTCAAGTCCAAAGGTTTGATCTGGATTTTTGAGTTGGACCACTGATCGCCTCAGGCCATCCTCATAGATGCGAGCACCTAATCCATTGGTCCGAATATATTCTAGTTGTGTCTTATATGGACCTTCTAGTGTTTGTAAATAGGCTGTTCCTGAGCCACCTGCAGGTTTTCCCATGCTAAAAGACATTTCTGAGTCACTTGTATCTAAACTTAGTACGTAAGGATGACCACTTAGTTGTTGTGCCCAAGACTTAGCTGTATGGTTGACACTAGCCTCAGAAGATCTAATGCTTTGTCTATCCTTGCCTAGGTGTCTACCATATCTCATGTTCATAAGCTTTGATTAAGACTCAAAAATTTCCCCTTGGCATGGTTCAAAATCCTTTGGAGTCCCCTTGGGTTCTTGTGTCAGATTTTAGTACGTAAGGACAACCACTTAGTTGTTGTGCCCAAGACTTTGCTGTGTGGTTGACACTGGACTGAGAAGATCTAATGCTTTGTCTATCCTTTCCTAGGTGTCTACCAGATCTCAGGTTCATAAGCTTTGGCTAAGAGTCCAAAATTTCCCCTTGATATGGTTCACAAATCCTTTGGAGTCCCCTTGGGTTCTTGGTCCCACCTGAGGGTCAACTTCAAAATATCCTATCTAAAAAGCAATGCATTATTCTTATAAAAAATAGTTGAGTCCGTGTAGGATTTGAAACGAGCTTTCCAAGGAGCTATAGAGCTCAAAAAATGGACTTTGGATGAAAAAGTTATCTCAAATCAGGCTCCTAGGGGTCAAAACAAGGAAACAGGACCTTTTGGAAAAAATCGCGATTTTGTGAAATCAAGAGAATCGCTATGCTGTGAACTTCAAGAGAATCGTGATTTTGTGAAATCAAGAGAATCGCGATTTTGTGAAATCAAGAGAATCGCGATGCTATGAACTTCAAGAGAATCACGATTTTGTGAAATCAAGAGAATCGCGATTTTGTGAAATCAAGAGAATCGCGATTTGATGAAATCAAGAGAATCGCGATGCTATGAACTTCAAGAGAATCGTAATTTTGTGAAATCAAGAGAATCGCGATTTTGTGAAATCAAGAGAATCGTGATGCTATGAACTTCAAGAGAATCGCAATTTTGTGAAATCAAGAGAATATTGTTTTTGAGAATCGCGATTGCTAGCAGAGAATCGTGTTTTCACAAAATCGTGTTTTCACAGAATCGTGTTTTCACATAATCGTGTTTTCACAGAATCGTGTTTTCATAGAATCGTGTTTTCACAGAATCGTGTTTTCACAGAATCGTGTTTTCACAGAATCGTGTTTTCACAAAATCGTGTTTTTACAGAATCGTGTTTTTACAGAATCGTGTTTTCACGGAATCATGTTTTTACAAACTTGTGTTTTCACAAAATAGTGTTTTCACAAAATCGTGTTTCCACAGAATCGTGTTTTGAAAATCGCGATTTTGTCTCAGAATCGTGGTTTCAGAAATTTAGAGAATCGCAATTTTGAGCACAACCACAGAATTGCGATCCTGAGAATGACCTCAAAATCGTGTTCTTTTCAAAAGGCTTTTAGGCGGGAAACAGAGAATTGTAATTTTCAAAAAATTTTGAATTTTCCATAGAATCGTGTTTTTTGACGGGAAATTCAAATTGATGAGCGCAGAGCAATGGCGAGCATTATATGTGCAGAAAATCATGAAAAAGCACAAGCGATTGGTCTCTCTTGCACTTCCTAACTCCTTCCCACACAATAATGCATGAAAGATGTTATGAAAATGGTGAAAATGCACTAAAACACAAGAAATTTCTATGAAGAAGAAGATGGAAGAAGATGGAGATGGTGATAATGATGAAGGTGAAGAAGAAAAAATAGAAAATGAACAAAAATGATAGTTTTTTTTACCTTCCAATGTCGCAAATTACAGTAAGGCTAAAGCATGACAACCCTCGCCATGAGCTTAGGGCTTTAATTGATTCAGGTGTTGCGATGAGTGCCATTAGATAGTCCCACTATAAGGACTCAAGAATAGAAATGCGGCCAATTCAGGCATACCCCATGGGGCTAGAAGGCATGGAAACCCCTTGCATGGGTGAGGTGGACCTTCCTATCCTCATACATGAAGTGACCATGACAGGGAAGCTCCTAGTGTGCCACCATATGAACTACATGTGAAGAAGGACCGGAAGATCTTTTGCCAGATAAGTCACATTACATCTATGCTAACCCACGAGGGCTTGGCGATAGATTGTTGCCATTTAGAAGAACATCAACACTTTTTCCCCTGGTCTTCTTGCAAATTAAAAGGGGTCACCACCCAACAAATGGGACAAATGGGGACCATCAGCGGTCAGGTGGGTTACATCAGTGGTTAGGTGGACTGCATCAATAGACAAATGGGGGCCATTGTGTCCTGTGTCCCCTCCTCCACACTTACTATAGACTGGCCTAGATTTGTGGTACAGAATGCCTCACTTCCTAATGGGCAAGTTTCACAAGTGTCGGACGTCCCTTCTTTTCCAAAGTAGAGTGTCAACCCGACCTCTCACCCTCAACCATGAAGGATTCACCCACGACTGAGGAACCCAAACCAACGATCATACCTGAAGACACAAAGCAGGCAACAATATCAGCATCCTAAAGCAAGCGGCACGAAACAAGTATGGGTGCCAAATGAACAAAAAGCACAAATAGTTTTCAACAATGTAGACAATGAAAAGATGAAGTTTCAACAGAATCAGAGGCAATATTCAACATCTCCTCAACCTCTTTCTACCTCGACAAAGCTTCAATAGATCTAGATTGCTAAGCAGTATTTAACCAACTGACCCACACCCATGCAGATTTGGGTACCTAAACATTGTATTATAGCCCAATACTCAACCCATGTAACATATACCCTTTAAAAATCTCTTTTTTGGTGCAAGACAATCATCAATTAATGATTTGGACAAAGGTTTGAAGTCAAAAGATGAAGCAAAGACCAATATATGAAGCTTGAAGTTAGTACTTGATCAAAGAATGAAGACTTGTATATACATGTATACTAAACTTGTAATTAACTCAATTATACATTTGTAATGTTTACAAGTTTGTACATATATGCCTATATATACAAGTAGAAAGTTGAGGCATGTAAGAGAGATGATGTATGACAAGAATTAGAAGTCATTGGAAGAGTTAGAGAGTGAGAAGAAGTGAATCATCCATCAGATGTAACATTTTCTTGAATAGAAGAAAAATTACACCCGATATTTTGCTCAGTGCTCCTTCGATGTTTATCATCTTCTAAAATGCTTTTGTACAAGTCTAATCCTATAGTTGAGTGACCTCTATACAGATTTTCATATCCTAATTGTGAAGAGGTTGAGAGAATTACGAGTAGGAACATTTAGATGTGTAAATGTGAACAAGAGAAGATTGCAGCAAGTGCAAATTTGATGATAACATTTTGGTCAGTTCTCTTTCCACACTGTAAATTTTGAGCAAGCAAGGACTCATTCTTTAATTTGGAAGGTAAGCTCCCTATGGTTAAAAGCATTTGAATAAATGGCTTGTACTTTAAGAGAACTATGCATTAGAAGTTGGAGGTGTCAAAATCAACTCTATAGAAGTATAGTTTTAGACATAGGTGATTTATTTGGAGTAAATATCAATATTTACTAAAACTTTTGAGATTTTGTAACTTGGAGAAGGTGTATAACATTTAGAGGACACCTTATACAAAGTTTGATTAGAAACTTTACACATTTGATCACTCAATGAGTGAATTAAGTGTAGCAGACTTTTTTGAATAATCACTCTCTTCACAATTAGAGTAGAAATTGGTAATCTGGCATTAGTCTTCCAAAATTGGTTGAGGTTTTGAGTTATTCTTGATATAGAGGCGCTCTAACATCAAGGATAGCTTGTTCTTTTGGAGATTAAAACTCTCCATTAGTGGTTTCAGAGCAGGAGTTATCAAAATTGAAGAAAGGAGGAGCCCAACTATTGTAGTTATACAGAAATCAACCTTTGAAGATTCAAAAGATGAAAGTTTGAAGTGAAAGCTAGAGAAGGAAGCCTAAATCTATCAAGAAGATCAAAAGGAACTGCATTTGAAGTACACGTACACTTATTCCTCACAAAGCTTGAGGAATTTAATACACAGGTGAAGAAAAGATGAGAGATTATCTTCAGATAGAGAAATTGGATAGAGAAAACTATCCTGCCTGGTCTATGACGATGGAAGCTCATCTTATGAGCAAAGACTTGATAGGATACATTACAGGTAGGTTACTTGTAGGTACTCTCCTCAACAAAATGGTGTAGCAGAAAGGAGAAATAGAAATATTGTTGAGTTTGCAAGGTCAATGATGAAGGAGAAAAATTGTCCCAATTATTTTTGGGCTGAGGCTATAAATACAGCCACATACTTGGTTAATAGGCTACCATGTAAGGCTTTGCAGAGTATGACACCATATGCAGCTTGGTGGGGTAAGAGACCTACCTTAGATTATTGCAAAGTATTTGGATGTTTGGCTTATGCATATGTGCCATCTCCGTTGAGGCATAAATTGGAACCTAAAGCTAAAAAGTATGTGTTCATTGGTAATGATGATAAGCAGATGGGTTATTTGTTGTGGAGTCCATCCACAAAGCAATTCCTTGTGTCAAAAGATGTTACATTTGATGAGCAAGGTACTTGGTATGTAGGTACAATTAATATTCATGCAGGTGATGAAGAAACTTTGAATCAGAAGAAAGTTAAATCAAAGGTTCAAATAGTTGATGAAGAAGAGAACAATGAAGCACAAGTTGAAGTTGAAGAAACGCCAAGGTTTGATCAAGAATGTGATGAAACTAGAAACTTCAAGAAGTGGAGAACTCAGAACGTCATCAAGGCATAAATGGCAACCTACAAGGTATAGCTATGGCACTTCTTTTTTGTCTATTAAAGATTATGCTTACATGGTGAAAGCAGAGGAAGACCCTTCTACATATGAACAGGCAAAAGGTAAGGAAAATTGGGAGAAAGCTATGCAGGAAGAATATGATGCATTGATGGAGAATGAGGCATGGGAATTGGTTCCAAAACCAAATAGTCAGAAGATCATTGGATGCAAATGGGTCTACAAAACAAAGAGGTATGTAGATGGAAGTGTGTCTAGATATAAAGCTAAACTTGTTGTGAAAGGGTATGTTAGAAATATGGTATATATTATGATGAGACTTATAGTCATGTGGCAAAGATTACAACTATAAGGACTCTCATAACTATTGTTGCATGTAAAAGTTGGAAGATATGTCAATTAGATGTGAAGAATGCTTTTCCAAAGGGTTACATTTCAGATAATGTTTTCATGGAGCAACTAGAAGGTTTCAAGGATAAAAGGTATCTAGAGAATGTATGTAAGCTCAAGAGAGCTTTGTATGGTTTGAAGTAGGCCCCAAGGGCATGGAATTATAGACTTGTGAAGTTCTTGAAGGAACTTGGTTTTCAAGTGTCTAAGGCAGATAGTAGCTTGCTTGTTAAAGCAAGTGATGATGGGTTCATTTACATGTGCATATATGTTGATGACATAATTCTTACAGGTACAGATGAGAAGGGCATACAAAGTCTTAAGAAGCAAATGGAGAAAGAATTCAAGATCAATGACTTGGGAGATTTGTCATATTTCTTGGGCATGGAAATTTCATATACTCAACATGGAGTATATGTAACTCAAGAAAGCTATTTGAAGAACTTACTAATCAGGTTTAAAATGGAAGATTTCAGGGTAGCACCTACTCCAATAGAGGTGAATCACAAATTGAGCAGATATGGAGGAGAAGAATTCAAGGACATGAAGCTATGTCAAAGTTTGGATGGTAGTTTAATCTATGCCACATTAACTAGGCCTGATTTGTCATATGCAGTTGGAGTGTTGTCTCAATTCATGCATTGTCCTAGGAAAGAACATTGGGTTCCAAGACAAAGAGTGTTAAGATACATTAAGGCTACACTCAAAGAAGGTTTGTATTATGGTTTCACATCAGGTACGAACATCAAGATATATAGTGATACAGATTGGGCAGGTAATCCTGATGATAGGAGATCAACCTATGGTTACTTATGTTATGTGGGAGATAAATTAATCTCTTGGTGTTCTAAGAAGCAACACACACTTGCTTTGTCATCTACAGAAAAAAAGTATAAAGGTATGGTTGAAGCTTCAAAGGAGGTCATATGGTTTAAGACTCTCATGAAGAGTTTTGACATTATTCAGAGTACACCCACTATTCATGGAGATAATATGAGTTCATTGTATCTAGCTGTTAACCCTGTATTTCATGCCATGACTAAACATATTGAGATTCAATATCACTTCGTAAGAGAGAAGGTGATTGATAAAGAGATTGAAGTTATATATACTTCAACAAAAGATCAGATTGCAGACATGCTAACCAAAAGCTTGGATGGACCAAAGCTACAAAGATTCAAAGACATGGTAGGTATAAAGAAGATGGAGAAAATCACAAGTAATGATTGAGGGGGAGCTCTTGGCACAGGAAAATCATCAATTGATGATTTGGATAAAGGTTTGAAGTCAAAAGATGAAGCAAAGACCAATATATGAAGCTTGAAGTTAGTACTTGATCAAAGAATGAAGACTTGTATATACATGTACACTAAACTTGTAATTAACTCACTTATACCTTTGTAATGGTCAAAAGTTTGTACATATATGCCTATATATACAAGTAGAAAGTCGAGGCATGTAAGAGAGATGATGTATGAAAAGAATTAAAAGCCATTAGAAGACTTAGAGAGTGAGAAGAAGTGAATCATACATCAGATGTAAGGTTTTCCTGAATAGAAGAAAAATTGCACCCGATATTTTGCTCAGTGCTCCTCTCTTTATCATCTTTTGAAATTCTTTTGTACAAGTCTAAGTCTATAGTTGAATGACCTCTATACAAATTTTCAGATCCTAATTGTGATCAGGCTGAGAGAATTAAGAGTAGGAACATTACATGTGTAAATGTGAAGAAGAGAAGATTGTAGCAAGTGAAAAATTGATGATAATGTTTTGGTCAGTTCTCTTTCCACAGTGTAAATTTTTGAGCAACCAAGCACTCATTCTTTAAGTTCGAAGGTAAACTTCTTATGATTAAAAGTATTTGAGTAAATGGGTTCTAGTTTAAGAGAAATATGCATTAGAAGTTGCAAGTGTCAAAGTCAACTATACAAAAGTATAGTTTTCAACATAGGTGACTTGTTTGGAGTAAATCTCAAGATTTACTAAACCTTTTGAGAAGTTTTAGCTTGGAGAAGGTGTGCAACCTTTAGACAACACTTTGCAGAAAGCTTTATTAGAAACTTTACACATTTGATCACTCAATGGGTAATTTAAGTGTAGCAGACTTTTCTGAATAATCACTCTCTTCACAGGTAGAGCAAAGATTGGTAATCTGGCATTAGTCTTCCAAAATTGGTTCAGGTTTTGAGTTATTCTTGATATACAGGTTCTCTAAAATCAAGGATAGCTTGTTCTTTCGGAGATTAACACTCTCCATCACTCTTCACCCCTCAACACAACAACATCCAATATCACCTTTTGTCCCTCAACAGAAGCATACCACCCACTCAACAACCCTTAGGAAATGGATACTGAAATGTATCCAAAAGCCTCTCCATGACCTATTGTATAACATTATGCCCATCCTGAATAACCAATCCCCTTGTAATAATTCTTTCACAACCAAACTTTGTATAAACTCAACCGCACTAACCCACCTTATCGGGATCATGATTAATTTCCATACTAATGTGCAATCTTTTGTAGTAGATCTTCTCCGCATTCATCTCGCTCATCATGCAGACTGAAAGACCCCCTGCGGCTGGCCCTAGTGCACCTGTGGTCAATTTTGGCAATTTACTGGCCGAACCATATCCTACATTACAACCACTAAAGTTTCATGCATTCCCAAGACCAATGTCGATAGATGATCCTCCTATGGGATACACTGAAAAAGTGCATAGCAATTCTCATTGGTTCCAAGGTCTAGCCGGACCCTTAGCAGATGCAGACTTTATCTTTGATGCCACGCTGATTTTTGACAATATTAGATTGTGCTCTTTGAATACACTAGACAAGATTTCAGAAATACACTTCTGATTACAAGAACACCCACGTAGGGAGAATGATACAAGAATACGTAACTGATATAATATGCCCCACAACCCAGGACCGATAGGTATGGAAAACTAGACTAAAGATGATATTAAAGATCCCACAACCTGGGATCGTAAGTATGGAACAAGATATCTGGATTACAAGAACTCCCTTCTGAGAGATGAACTAAATACAAGAAAGAACTCGACAAGATCTCATACTACGAGATTACAAGAGGACAAGGCTAAATGTCCAGGATACAATACTAGACAAGACTAGAGCAAGAGACAAGACTAGAACTCGAACTCAAACTTGAAAGTACTTACTTGGTGATGAGGACTCCTTGAGCTCCCAAGATTGGCATTTGCAAGACTGAGAATGAATGTGGTCAACCCCTCCTTATATAGGTTTTCCAAGGGTAGTTCAAGGGCGATTATGAATTGATGATGTCATTGATTATGTCATTGATGATGCTATCAATTCAAAGCATGGTCTTTGGATGTCAGAATCAAGCAAGAAACCAGTCGATCTTAGGGTTTTGGCACATTTCGAACACAATGGAAGCATTAGTTTCTCTGAAATTTGAACCAATCATGAGAGATGGGAAACTTATTTGAAATCTAAGGTTTAAGATTGTTTTCTTTGTGTCCGTGACATCACCTCCCCCTCAAGCGATGAGTTCTAGAAGGAGCAGCCATGTTCTCTAACTTGGGTTTCATTGGATTCTTCTTATGGAATTCCCAGACGTTGATTTTTTCTCTCTGAAAATTTTCTATAATCTCCCAAGTACAATCATTGAATTGCCTGATTGATAACATCCTCCAAAGTATTTTCTTGAGACATGGATAGCAAGAGATATTTGCCTTCAAGATTCATGCCACTTAGAAACTGATTAACCATGTAGTCTTCTTGATATGTAGTTCCACGAAACAACATCTTGATATTCAATGCATAGCTTGAAACTGATCGATCATCTTGTCATAGCAATCTTTTCATCTCTTGGACATGTTCAATCAAGTCCTTTATGGTAGACTGAATCTCCTTGCATAGGGAATCCATGGTGCTTGGTCTTGATGAAGATAGTCTTGCCAAAATGTCAGGGGAGCACTAGATTGTGCTATTTGACTACACTAGACAAGATTTCGGAAACACACTTTTGATTACAAGAACACCCACGTAGGAAAAATGATACAAGAATATGTAACTGATACAATACATCCCACAACCCAGGACCGATAGGTATGGAAACTAGACTAAAGATGATACAAGAGATCCCACAACCCTGGATCGTAAATATGGAACAAGATATCTAGATTACAAGAAATCCCTTCTGAGAGATGAACTAAATACAAGAAAGAACTTGACAAGATCTCGTACTCGAGATTAAAAGAGGACAAGGCTAGATGTCGAGGATACAATACTAGACAAGACTAGAGCAAGAGACAAGACTAGAACTTGAACTCCAACTTGAAAGTACTTACTTGGTGATGAGGACTCCTTGAGCTCCCAAGATTTGCATTGGCAAGACTGAGAATGAATGTGGCCAACCCCTCCTTATATAGGTTTTCCAAGGGCAGTTCAAGGGTGGTTACGAATTGATGATGTCATTGATGATTTCATCAATTCAAAGCATGGTCTCTGGATGTCAGACTCAAGCAAGAATACAGTTGATCTTAGGGTTTTGGCATGTTTCAAACGCAATGGAAGCATTAGTTTCTCCAAAATCTGAACCAATCATGAGATATGGAAAACTTGCATGAAATCTAAGGTTTAAGATTGTTTTCTTTGTGTCTGTGACACAAGCATGGCTCGCATACTTAAGTTGGCAAGGATAGCACATGTTTCGTGAGCATTCGGGAGTCTAATGTATGAGTTGTTATGCTCGAGACCGGACATTGTTTTGCACTTGGAGTTGTCAGTTGTTTGATGATTGAGATAGACATAGAGCAAGTGGGAGCTTTGCAAGAACTTCATCAGTTCTAGCATCAGTCGGATGTGAGCTCAACTCTTATCAATATGAGTCTAGAACAGTTTGAGTTGCATGGATACACCTTGTTTGAGGCAGTTGGTGTAGGTTGATCTGTATGGGTTGATATCTACACTCTTCTTGTACATTATTTTATAGTCCTACATCATTCTTTGTATACTTTTTCACTTACGGTTACATTGGCCCATAAGTGGGAGATTGTCGGGGATGTAAGGGCCATGTGACCTTATCCCTATGTTCATATATACACATCATTTATAGAGCATTGCCTCAAGAGAGATCATTATGTGGGTTTCGAGGCTCCCACATATCTGTGCACATCTTTCCTCTGCTCTCTCTCATTTTGCTGCCTCCTTGATCCTCTTGTTTGTTGGAAGTGAGGTAGGCCCTTGGCTCATGTCATAGGTCCATGGTTCCATAGGTCCAGCATATACAACATTAATTCTAGCATTCTTCAATATTGACAAAACATGAACATAACACAACTTAATCATACAGATGATGAGACAAAGATAGAGAAAGAATAGACGACATGTGTAAGGTGTTACGTAAGCCATCGCTTACTCATAGTATGATATATACCAATGTTCAATGTACAATGTGGGAGCAAAACTCTCAACCACTCTATGTGATGAGAAATGGATGAATGCGTGAATGTACAATGTAACAAACATATTCAGATGTATGGGTAGTAATCTGAATATACATGAGATGTGTGACCTAATAGGTTATAGAAGAGTGAATATGAGTGACTGAAAGAGGAAGGATCAGTGTGAAACTGATAAGCAACAAACCCTCATCTAACCTTAGGCTATGGAAGACGCTAAGTCAGATACGTGTGTGAAAAGATCACATACTTAAAAATTAGCAAAGAATGCTAACAAGTTTGTTGCCGGAAATCCTCAAACTCATGTGGACACACCTTCTCAAACACCTCATCAAAATATGCATAAAGCATATACGTACTGTTTCTCTTGTACCTATGCCAAATAGGACTCCTCCTGATATGAACGCCACGGCCTCCATAAAATTCAAGTAGTACCTGTGTGCATAAAGAGAATATGTACCTGAATACTTAACATAAGATGTAAATCTTATGTTAACCACCATCCAATGTCTTTGAAGTAGCCCGACATCTTCTTGTAGAAGACAATCTTCAACCTCACATCTTCTTTGTAGAAGACAATCTTCAAATACACCATGTAGATGGCCGATTCTCACCATCAAGCTGCTAATGACCAAGTCTTCTTGCCATGAACAAGAGATAACCTCCTCTCCATGAGCTAGAGTGTGAGCACACCCTTCATCTTCTCCAAGAAGAATCATTAAGAAGAACTCGATAGCTGCTCCTCAGCATGCTTCAAGTTAGCACCATGGCTGCCCCATGTGCTAAAAGAAACACCACCTCTATTGAGGTCCAAGCTCCAAGCTTGTGTTGAATACTACGTGAAGGATACAAGATAATGAGCCTAATGATACTAGGTGAAGGATACAAGATAATGAGCCTAATGGCTTCTTTTATAGTATCTTCATACTTTGAAAAGCACTCTTCAAAAGCACATTAAAATGCTTATCGGAAGAAATTTCATGATCGCTAAGGATCTAATCATCGGTGCTGTCTGTTTGCTTTATTAAAAAGCATGGTCAAAATAAGATTCTACGCGTGCTGCCGTTTGTTGCATATGAGGGGATTTGAATCCAAGTCGTTTATATGGGAGGAGGATGGCATAAACTATTGTTGAAAAAATGGACCAAGAGGACATTGAAACCATATTTTCCAACATTGTTCTGCTTACCAAAGCCCTTCAGTTAGCACCCTTCAGACATAGTTTCCCAGCTTCTCAAGAGTCTTCTTAAGGGGAAGGACATGGGGAAACAACATGGAGATTTGACCATGTATATCCAATACATGGGGATATAGTGGGAGTACTCTTTCATAGATTCTCTCTATCTATTAGACTTTTCAATACCAGTTTTGGGGACAAAAATGGAGTCAAGGGGAAGGAAATTTTATATGGAGTGTCCTAAGGGAGAGAGGTGGATCCACCTCTAAGCTACATTTGGATGTATTCACACATGAGTGCCATGTGGCACCCATGTGAGAGGCCATTTGGAGGCGCATTTGATTATGGAAAGAGATGGAGAGTAAGTATGTAGTCGGGTGGTGATTTCAAGGATAGATTCTCTGTGTGCATTCAAAAGAGGAGAACCGCAAATCATCATCATCTTCATCGGATTCTATGCCAAGCATCTCCCAAAGTAGGGGAGTTCAATAGAGGCAACCCTTAAAGTTGGCCTTGCTGTGCAATTATCCGATTGGTTATATCAAGAGTTATAAATGTCATATGCATGGTGTGCAATCATGGGATGACCTTTATAGCAATGACATGCCTTTAAGAAACCAATAAATTCAAGAAATGTGCCAAAATACAGATGGATGTAGAAAAGAGATGATTGGATTATGGAGATGACTTCTAATCAAAGAGGTTATGATAGACATAGTCGCCTTCATTAACTTGGAGAGCTTGCATGGATGATACATAAATCTTACAATTCTACATAATGGGTTTTTGCACTCTTTTAAAAGCTCAATATCAAATGTGGGCTCAATTGGAACTTCAAACAATGGTCTTATAGATTTCAGTGTTTTTGGCATTTTCCTTCTTCCATCTAACATAGCATTTTACAATGGTTGATCATACCTCAAGGTACATGGACAGGTTCTAGATGTGTAAGACAAAAGTACTTCAATTCTTTCATGTTGGTTGTAGTGTGCTACACCCTCACCATTTTAATTATAAAGGAATACTTATTGGAGAGTGCATGCATCTCGATCTCTTGTGGCATATATGGAGATTTGAATTTCTTTGGAGAATTCAAAAAACTCTAGGAATGGTGCCATATCCAATTCAACCAAACAAATGCAAAACCAAAGTGCAACAAATATATTCTCATAAGAGACTAACTATGTTCCACACCTTTTTTCATTTGTTTTTATTGAGAAGGGTCTCCTCTTCCATTTCCTCATAGATCATCTCTTGTGGTTCTTTTGTTAATACATTTTTCTTCGTGTTGTATTAAACTAAAAAACATATCCCTTATTGAAGTCAAGACATTCATCTTGCTCTCGAGGTCATGATATCCTTTATCTAAATCAAGACATTCATCTTGCGCCAAAAAATTCTACATAGAGGATAAATTATGAAGCTTCAGAACTAAACACTTCCCCTTCTTGGTGGAAGAGATCCTTAAGTTAAATGAAAGAATTAGGTCATCTCTTTTTTTTCTTGTTGCAAGGGCTCTTATATTAAAAGAAGGTTGTAGAGAATCATGGATCTCAATCAAGGAATCATGTGGCAATGGGCCTTCCTAAGAAATCATGTGGCAATGGGCCTTCCTAAGAGAGGGACAATTTTTTTAGCCCATTTCGAATAAAATTAGACAAAAAAACCTTCAAAAAATTGATGGGATTTAAAGCCATTAACTTTGGTGGTAACCGTGTTACATTAGGGTCGATTCAAACTAAACAGTGGCACTACTATGTAGCACGCTTAGTCCAATCATTGCAAGCCATGTTTGCATACCGTGTTCACATAGAGTGGTGGAACACGGTTAGAAGCCTACTGACTAAGCGGTACAAAACCATGCATAGTGTTCTGAGCCTCCCCTCATGCCCTAGCACATCCCAAGTTTTTTTTCTAAAAGGAAGTTCGGCCTTGGCCTAATCTCTTGAACTTTAATTGAAGAAAAAGACAGGATACAAGTGAATGGGACTAGTGCCCATGGGACCCCCCGATCCCTCAGAACAAGGGCAGAGGTTGCGGGTCTAGAGAGTGTTACAAAGGAGGTTAACAATCCTCCTGTCCCCCTCATGTGAGGCCCACTTGGGTTGTTATGATGCCTACATGGATGAAAATTAATATTTTAAATTTTCTTTGTGCATCCATGTGGGTACAACAAACCAGTAGGGATCTTTCCATTCTTTTGTACGTGTACAAATGCATGTAAGAAATGCACGTGCAAGCTGAATTATTCCACCTCCTCCTAAATGTGAATGAAGGGGCAACGGAACAACATTGCTTTTTGTTTAAGAGTACAATGAATTGGAAACACACTCACACATCCGACCTCGTAAGTTAGAGGCACCTTTCCTTGAGGAAGTCAAGATATGTTCAACCAAGACTTGAACTCAGGACTTTCTCTAAGAGACTCAAGGCGTCAAACCACTAGGCTACGTGAACTTGAACAAAACAACATTGTTTTTAGTGGTTCCGGTGGAATTACTTTACATTGTTTTCAAAGGCTGTTCCACCGCCTGTGTGAAGCCAGCCTTAGCTAGCAAATATCGTCCAAAACAAGCTTACGACTCTAGATATGCCACGTAGCATAGACGTTGACTTCGCATAAAGTAAACCTAATGATTAAAATTGTTATTCTCTTTTTTTTCCCTTCACAAAGTCAACGTGCCCATGACGTATTCTTTTCACCTTATTTTAGCAGCGCTTCCATCAAAGCCGGTGACATGTTTTTCTTCCATTCCGCAGTGTGATTTCTTCTTCATCCGTTGCGTATAATCTTGTTTTACGTGTTCTACAGTTTATTACCGTTATTCTAAATCTGATTTAGGATATTCCATTTACAACCACAGTACGATAGCATGCCCACAATCGTGTTCATCTTATTGCCATAGTAGCTACACTCGGTCAGAAGGATGCGCCGTGGGCGAAAGCGTGCAGACATTTCGATTCCAGGGATATGGTGTGATGCATTATTGCAGGTTTATGAGAGGAGAACGTACATGGATATGGTGTGATCCTATTGGACACTGAAGTCTAATCATTGAGCCTATCAAGAGGCATGAAATGATGGAAAAGCATAATAACTTATAAATGAAATTGGTATGATATTTGGGAACAAACTGTGATTTTTTTTAGAAGATTGTTGTAGAATAGTGATAGTTCAATTGAAGAATTTAAAGTCCTCTGTCAGAATTGTGAACATGGGGATAGGGGTGACAGAGAATTCAAACGGATGGTCAGGTATCTCATCTACGTCAAGAAACGGGTAATAATGCCAATCTGGAAGAGGAAGTCCTCGTCTTTCCCGTAAGCTTACAAGATTATGGCTTCTAGAAATGTGAAACGCTAATTTGTGTGTTCAACAATACGTCGTATCTTATAAAAGCAAGCAATGTTTGGAGAAGTGATCGCACATTCAAGGTGTTATACATGAATAAACGCGTACGTAGAAATCTATAATACCGAGGAAAAGAAATCTACTATATTATTCACGTGTTTTGGACAAAATTTTAAGACTATCTCTTGAGCTATAGTTAATAGAACTTAGGTCATAGAAAAAAGAAGCCTACATACGTTAAAGTATAAGAGGTATTGTAATGCACATGATTTTGATTTAAGGCTCCTATTATGAAGAGAAGTCAATCCTGCATTGTTGAATTTATGGGACTACCAACTTACATATTGGATGAAGGTCGAATTGGACCATCTAAGGTATTGTAAGGAAAGGGAGTTACCAAGGTTCCCAATTGTGGGGCTTAGGAAGCAGTGATTAGCAATAATAGAGGTGTTCCAAGGGCACTAGTGGCCCCTTTCGCAAGGGAATATTCTCTATTAAACGCAAAAATCATTCATATATGTTAGATCAATTGAATCGACCTAAGCTACATATGGGGATTATGCACACACTGTTCATCCATATTCTATCACCTAAATCTAGCCATCTATAGAAGGCTATACCTCTCCATTGGCCTATACGTATACATGATTTTTACACTACCCGTAACCCCATACATCCAATTGATCCAACATACATCTACCTTGTAACCCGACCCCCTATCTAAAGTTGTCTACATCACCATTTAAGCTCTAACTTGAGAGAAAATGGGTGGACAAAACCATCATCTTTGTACTTGTTGTTATTAGTGAGTTTTCTAAATTCTATAATATTTGTTTTCTTCTTTGTTATTGCTCAAGAGTTTTCTTGCATAAATACTTTCTTACATGATATCAATAAATATCGAGGATTACCTTTTCAACCTGCAAGAATATTCTATTACCACCATAGTGCATGAGTCATGGCTTCTTCTTCTCCTGTTGGTGCATCTCCTAATGTAATTATTGCACAAAATTTCATTCCTCCATCTACATTCATTGAAGGGAAGATTGATGGAGGAATAGAAAATCTATAAATAACACAAAACTTGGACTATTTGTTGCTGTAGAGAAAATATGTACATCTACCCAAACTCATGTGGATGAACCTTGCATATGATATAGTGGAGCATCTTGCCACATGACTAACAAAAAGGATTGATATAGTTCCTTAATGCCTCTACAGGAATCCATCAATGTAGTGGTAGGAAATCAATACAAATGTCTAGGAACTCAAACCATCTGTTTTGTTGTTGCAACTAGTGTTGAGAGAAAAATATCTGATTTCTTGTATGTTCTTGCACTAAAAAGAAATTTATTATGATTTTCATAGATAATACACTATAACATATGAGGGGAATACCGACATTGTCCATACCAACGGTCATGCCCTGACATCAGTATGACTATTGGAAATGGTTGAAAAAACCACACGAGTCATACCGACAGTCTTTTGTGTTGGGAAGATGGATGAATATTTCAAGAAGATAGGTAGGTACTGCCAAATCTTGCTTTGTACCAGCCCTTGTATGTTTCAAAATTCATAAGTGGACCCTCTTAGCTTTCCAATGACACCATATAAGTGCCTATGTACTTTGGAAATGATCTATGAAATTGTTTGATCAAAACAGACTAGTTCTCTATTGACAAACTCAAGAAAACTTTCTATTTTGGATCATATACCTGCTACTTGTAATGCTCAGTATGACCAATACAGTAGGAATTGGAAAACTTCGTTGGGGTTATCTAATTAGCTTAGTAAGCTAATGATTCCAAGTGGAATCACTCAAAATGATCAACCATGTGCACAGAAATCAATTTAACAAAATTATCTTTACCCCTGACTTTTTAGGACTTTTGCAGATGTAGACCAGTGACTGCTTCAATGTTGATTTCTCTCAATCCTCTGAATAGAATTGTTTCAAATTTGATAGCACGTAGAGATATTGGACTTAGTTCCAACAAACCTTAGATCATTGAATTTGGTGGAGAAATGAGTGAGATATGATCATTGCAAGTTGAGAGTAAAATATGACTAACATAGAGATATCATAGATGATCAATATGATTGTCATGTATTAATGCACAATTTTGTACAATGCCATAGGCATGAAGATCATTGCCTAATGGTGGAGAAAGGTGTAGGCTATTGTATAGGCCTCACACACACTCAGAAAGTACAATGAACAGCTCCGGATGATGAGTCTTCTACCTGCAACTTTTTCCTAGAGGTTTATATAATTGTGCACTTCCAATTTGAATTTGAATTCAAATTTTGGCTTCCTCTAAAAAGTGATCCTCCATTATAGGAGATATTCCATCAATCATCTCCTAACTTTTCCACGAGTTCTTTTTGGTAGGTGTTTACAAAGATTCCAAGTCAAGTATGACTTTTACAAATAGTAAAATGGTAAATTAACTACTAGCATTGATTCCCATGCTTCTTCATATATGTATGGGCAACAAGCCAAATGTGTAGGCTTGTGAATTGCACCAACAACTCCCCCTCAAGCCAAACATCTTGGCTTGGTCTTCACCTTTGATCTTCTTGCATATTCTCTAATCCAATTATTGACTTGAACCTGCAAAGTTTTGTACCATCTAATGCTTTAGTTAACAAATCTACACATTGCATATTAGTTGATACATAAGATAACTGAATCTCTTTGGTCAATAATTTTTCTCTCACATAATGGTAGTGGACCTCTATATGGTTGGTCCTAGCATGATAAATAGGATTAGCTGCAAGATGGAATGAACTTGTATTATCTCCAAACATTGTTGGAGAAGTAGTATATAGACCCAATTTTGTAGATAATAGTCTGATCCATATGGATTCTTGAGTGGCATTTGCCAATCCTCTATACTCTGCCTCTGTAGAAGATAAAGCAACAGTAGGTTGCTTCTTTGAAGACCATGATATTGGCTTATCACCTACAAATGAAAGATATCCAGAAGTGCTCCTTCTATCATCTTTGCATCCTGCCCAATCCGCATCTGAATAAAGCTTGATATCCAAGTTTGAAGTGTAAGGGAAATACAAACCATGATGTTGAGTACCCTTGAGGTATTTTAATATCCTTTTGGCAGCCTCCAAGTGAGGTGCCCTAGGCTTGGCATAAACTGACTTAGCACACTAACTCCATAAGCAATGTATATTCTTGTCAAGGTTGCATAATTTAAGCTACCCACAATGCTTTGATAACCTATAATGTCATCAAGTACAACACCTTCATGTGCACTTAATTTCAAATTTACCTTCATTGGAGTACTTGCAACGTTGGCATCCTGCAATTTGAACTTCTTTAACATATCCTGTATATACTTTCTCTGAGTTATGTAGATTTTAGAATTAGTATAAACTAACTCAAGTCCAAGAAAATACTTTAGTAATCCAAGGTCACTGATCTTGAACTCCTTCATCATCTGATTCTTGATTTGTTTGATGCCATTAGCATCATTACCTATGAGTATAATGTCATCAACATATACACATAGGTATATTACCTCTGAATTACTTCTCTTGATGCATAGACAAGTATCTGCCTTGCTCATGACAAAACCTTGGTCTTGAAGATATGTGGTCAACCTATGGTTCCATGCCCTAGGTGCCTGCTTCAATCCATAAAGAGCTTTATTCAACTTGCATACATATGTTACCTTTTTTGGATCCTCATAACGAGGAGGTTGTGACATGTATACCTCCTTTGAAATCCATCCATTCAAAAATGCATTTTTCACATCCAACTGATATATGTTCCAATTCTTGGATGAAGCCACACTTACCAATACCCTGATGGTTGGCATTTTGGCTACAAGAGAGAATGTTTCTTCATAATTAATGCCTTGGGTTTGTGCAAAACCGTTGGCCACAAGTCTCGCTTTGTGTGTGCTTATTGACCCATCAAAATTTCTTTTGATCTTATATATCCATCTAGAACCAATTACCTTCATGGACTTCTTCTTTGGTACTAGATTCCAAGTTTCATTTTCCTTGAGTGCTTCAATCTCCTCATCCATAGCTTCTTTCCATTCTGCCTTTGTGTTGACTTCCTCAAATGTTGTTGGTTCTTCAATTGATTTAGCAAGATAAACAGAGTGTTTAGTAACAAGAGAGGTGTCAAACCCATATCTGATTGGTTTCTTGATCTCCCTCTGTGATCTTTTGATTGCTTGGTTAGAGGATTCAGGTATATCCTCTAACTTCTTCATTTTGAGTTTACCTTTAGGCTTCCATGCTTTGTACTCTTCAAGATTGATGATGCCTTCATCTTCTGAGGTTGTATCTTCACTCTGAGTAGACTCCTCCTTGGTAAGTCTTGGAAAATCATCTTCTAGGTCATAAGGTAGCTTTACCTTCCTGCATTCACTATCATACCATGAGTCATTTTCATCAAAAACAACATCTCTGCTAACCATGAACCCCTTGTTTCAAGGATTGTAGAACCTGTATCCTTTCTGATTTAGATCATACCCTATGAATATACACTTCTTTGCCTTAGGGTCTAATTTACCTCTTATCTCAGAAGGGATATGCACATATGCTACACATCCAAAGATCCTGCAATGATCAAGTGAAGGTCTCCTTCCATGCCAAGCTTCATATGGGGTCATCCCATCAAGATATTTTGATGGAAACATGTTTACCAAGTAAGTGGCAGTTGATACACTCTCTGCCCATAAGTAGTTAGGTAACTTTTTTTCATTTAACATTGATCTAGTTGTTTCAAAAATCAACCTATTTCGTCTTTCTGTTACCCCATTCTGTTCAGGAGAATACCTTGTGGCGATTTCTCTCTTAATTCCTCTGTCCTGCAAGAATGCATCAAAATCATTGGAGAAGTACTCACCTCCTCCATCTGACCTTAGCTTCTTTAGATGTTTCCCTGTCTGATTCTCAACAAGTGCAAGATACTTTTTAAAACAACCGAACACTTCATCTTTGTGCTTCATGAAATATAATACAGTTCATCTACTGTAGTCATCAATAAAAGATACATAAAACCTTGATCCAAAAATTGAGGGATCCTTGCTTGGTCCCCATACATCTGTATGAACAAGTTCTAGGTAGTCCTCATGCATGTAGCCTTTTCTTGAGAATGGTAACCTGTTAGAATTTCCAAACTGACAAGCACCACACTTGTAGATCATATGTTGCTTGGACACATTAGGTATCCCAAGCACACATTGGTCCCTGCATATTTGCTTCAAGGTTCTTTCACCTACATGCCCTAACCTCTTGTGCCAAATTCCAAGTTCTGATAATGTTTGATCCTTATAACTATAGAGTTCTATATTCCTTGTATCTTCAAGTTCAAAATTAAAAAGTCTATCATATTTTTCACCTTTAGCTATTCTCTTGAACCCATGCCTTGGATCCTCCACAAATGCTCCATATTGGTTGAACCTAACATGCAAACCTTTTTCCACAATCTGTCCAACACTCATCAAATTTTTGGTAATGGTTGGTACATATAAAACCCCACTCAACAAAAATATTTTTGCTCCCATCAGAGGTCTTGACATTTCCAACTTCAATTACTGAGTGCTTGGTATCATCACCTGTTTGTACATGATGCTTACCCTTGGGTTCCTCAAGGTCAGAGAGAAGAGCTACATTGCATGCTACATGATTTGAGCATCCTGAGTCAATGTAGAAGAGATGGTCATCATTAATACCTGGTTTTGAAGTCATGTTCATAATCAGAAGAGAGTCTTCTTGCTCCTCTGTGTAATTATTGTAATCCTTTCTGGATTTGTATCCTCCTTGGTAGTTGCCACTGTAGTTGTTGTTGTAGTTGTTGTTGTAGTAGTTGTTGTTGTAGTTGTTGTTGTAGTTATTGTTGTATCCTTGATGGTGATTGAATCTGCCTCTTGATTGTGTGTATCCACCTCTTTGATATCCTCTACCTCTCTGATTCTTGAAGTTCCTGTAACACTCATCTGTAGTATGATTTTGTAAACCAAAAATATTACATGGTGAGGAGTTATAAGGTCTCCCCCTACCTTGTTTACCTCATTTGCCCCTTCCTCTTGATGATCTACCTCTCCCTGCATAGTTGGCTTGGGAGGTAGTTCTTTCCTCTTCTATCTTCTTGTTCTTGCCTTTACCTTTAGACTTATTTTTATCAGTGTATAGGGCAGAATAACTATTACCTCTTGATGTGTCTGCATTCTTGTTGAGTTTGGCCTCATGGGTGAATAGTTGCCCCATGAGAGTGGTAATGTCTGGAATCTGCATGTCCATGTATAGATCCATGGAAGTTGTGGAGCTCTCCCATTTGTCATCTGCTTTAATACCATTAATGACTTGCCTTACAATCTGCTCCTCTTCAATTTCTTCTCCTATGCTTGCCAGCTGATCTCCTACATCTTTAACTTTAGTCACATACTCTGAAACAGCTTGCTTAGGTTGCTTCCTTTGAGTTGTGAATTCAATCCACAACTGATTCTTCCTAGCTCTTGTGTTGGAAGAGAAATAAGAAGAAAGTGTTTCCCAAGTTTCTTGGGATGTCTTACAATTCCTAATATGAGGAAGAAGAAAGTCAGAGATTGAGTTGAGTAAATAGGACCTTGCCAAAGCATCCTTAGCACACCATGTGTTGAGTCTTTCATGCTCTTCCCTTGTTGGTTGTCCTTTGCTTCTGAATATGGGCATCTCCTCATCTCCTGAGATGTATCCATAAAGGCTCCTTCCTTGTAGATATGTCTTCATCCTTAGAGACCATGCTTGATAGTTGTTCCTAACCAATTTATCAATGAATGAAGGAAAACCATCTCCCATTTTACCTTAACTTTGCTCTGATACCACTGTTGGGAAGATGGATGAATACTTCAAGAAGATAAGTACCGTCTGCCAAATCTTGCTTTGTACCAGCCCTTGTATGCTTCAGAATTGATAAGTGGACCCTCTTACCTTTCCAATGACACCATATAAGTGCCTATGTACTTTGGAAATAATATATGAAAATGTTTGATGAAAACAAACTAGTTCTCTATTGACAAACTCAAGAAAACTTTCTATTTTGAATCATATACCTCCTACTTGTAATGCTCAGTATGACCAGTACAATAGGAATTGGAAAAATTCCTTCTAGGGTTATCTAACTAGCTTAGTAAGCTAATGATTCCAAGTGGAATCACTCAGAATTATCAACCATGTGCAGAAAAAGAAATTCAACAAATTTATCTTTACCCCCAACGTTTTAGGACTATTGCGGATGTAGACCAGTGACTGCTTCGATGCTGATTTGTCTCAATCCTCTAAATAGAATCGCTTCAAATTTTGGCAGCATGTAGAGAAGCTGGAGCTGGGTCCAACAAGCCTTAGAGCATTGAATTTGGTGGAGAAATGAGTGAGATATGCTCATTGCAAGTTGACAGTAAAATATGACTAACACAGAGATATCATAGATGATCAATATGATTGTAATGTATTAATGCACAATGTTGTACAATGCCATAGGCATGAAGATCATTGCCTAATGGTGGAGAAAGGTGTAGGCTACTATATAGGCCTCACACACACTCAGAAAGTACAATAAATAGCTCGGGATGACGAGTCTTCTACCTGTGACTTTTCCCTAGAGGTTTATATAATTGTGCACTTCCAATTTGAATTTGAATTCAAATTTTGGCTTCCTCTAAAAAGTGATCCTCCATTATAGGAGATATTCCATCAATCATCTCCTAACTTTTCCACGAGTTCTTCTTGGTAGGTGTTTACAAAGATTCCAAGTCAAGTATGACTTTTACAAATAGTAAAATGGTAAATTAACCACTAGCATTGATTCCCATGCTTCTTCATATATGTATGGGCTACAAGCCAGATGTGTTGTTGTGAATTTCACCAATATTTTGACCATAGATATTGTAGAGAGTACATGCACAGAAGCAAAATGAAAAGAAGAGTGTACTCACAAAAGAAAGAATGTGAGAGACTCAAAGTGAGTAGCCCAAGAAATGGATAAACTCACATGGATTAGAAATGAGCTTTCCAAGAGCATGGAGTAGGATCCTCAAGCTTATAACCAAGTCCAAATGGGGGGAGAGGTCCTCCTTATATAGATTTGGGAGGGGTTGTCCAAAGTAGATCTCATGTGGCATAATTCCCCTCAAAGGAGAATGAATACAATGGTGGAAGCAAATGGCAAGGTATCAAAATACAAAGGATATAATATAAAATGGAAATGTAATGGAAATGAAATGGAAATAGAGTGACTCCAAGATAGAAAAGGGAGATGCACTCTCATATTCTCAACACCCCATCTTCAGCTCCATTTTGTAGAGTATGGAGGCCGCTAGGGTATGAGAGAAAGGTCCAGCAAGAATGTAGTAGCAGTAACATGAGCACCGAATAAAAAGTCTCCATCTTGAAATCCATAGCCTCCAAGTGGTATTGACCATGCAGGATTGCTAGGTACTCCATAAGATGTCCACCAGATGGATCAAGTGGATGCTCCATAGGTCTGCCACCAACGAGGTACAAGAATGAAACAAGATCTCACTGGATGAGATCACCTCCATGTGAGATACATAGGATGACTCCATGTCATACATGGGAACCTCCAAATCCTTGACAATATCCACCATTATATGTGTATTGCCAAGAAGTAGGTACTACAAGAATGAAATATAAAGCATGAAACATAAAATCATAGTCACATGGTAGTACATCTATATGCTATAGTCCTCCATGGAGTTTACAAAGTCTTGATGTGTGTCAATAGGACCATAGAAGCCCCCTCTGAATCAAGAAGCTGGCTCAGAAAAGGATCCAACTAAGTGATGAATCCAAGATGATGCAAGAGTATCCTGTGGTAAATGAAAAGATTATGGACTCCAAGAATGGAAGATTACATGCTCCATATGCTGGTGTAGTTGAGGTAAGTGGACTCTTGAAGATAGGAATGGAAAATGATGAGCCACTGATCTTAGAGTAATGCCCAACTGAAGCTTAGGGTAAATGTAAACCTTTGGTGGTACGCTAGGAGTTCTAGTGATCTAAGGTATTAGCTGAGATTGTATCTCTGATTCCGCATGCTCCAAAATTGTACCATGGTCTAGAAAGTCATGTACAAAGAGAGCATGTTCCACATAGTGTGATTATCCAAAACTAGAATGATCCCCCTCTGAAGCAGAAATGGGAGGATCTAGATCTTGATATGAATCCAAAAGGGATGAATACTTAGAGCGTTCATCAAAGATGCAATCTTTGGTTACTGTAACTCAGTGACTCTTTGGGTCGTAGATTTTGTATGCCTTCTGCCGATCATTGTAACTGATGAAAATGTACTACTTAGACTGATCATCATCACGGCCTTGCATCTAGGCATCACTACCAAAGACCCAAAAATAGCTTACACTTGGCTTCCTCTTAAAGTAAGCCTCAAATGGTGTTTGGTTCTTCAAGACATTTGAGAACCCTCTGTTTTGAATATCTATTGTTGTATGTACTGCTTCATCCCAAAAATTTTGTGGAAGTTGCTTTTTAGTAAGCATAACCTTGGCCATCTGGATCACACTTCGGATCTTTTGTAAGGCAATACCTTTCTGAGTATCTTGCTTTTCTTGATACTTCACTCCTTGTTGTTTCAAATACTTTGAGAAGTTGTGGTTGACAAATCTATTGTCTCCATCTGATCGGATGATCTTCAAAGAAGTTGGAAACTCTTGTTAAAATGTTTATGTCCACTCCTTGAGCTTAGAAAGGGCATCCTCTTTATGCTTGAGTGAATAAACCCAAGTGTATCTAGTGAAGTCATTGACTATCAAAAAGAAGTGAATTGACCCACTTAGAGAAGATATATGCATAGGTCCACAAATATTGACATGGACTAATGCCAAGGGTTTAGATGCAAAAATGGATGCTTCTATAGGCAAAGGGGTAAAACTCTGCTAAGAACATGCTTGGTAGTTTGATTCCACTTGTATGATCGTGGATAGACCTTTGACAAGATGACTTGATGCGATCTTAGGTAAGAAAGAGGTATGTCCAAATCTGCAATGCCACAAGCTAAGACTTGAATTTTTTGCCATAAAACTTGAAAGCTTGTAAAGACTTTTGTCTTCAAAGCCTTGAGCTATCACTTCATTGGATTCACATTTGATGACTTGAACTTTGTTGTGATCAAGTTGCACCATTATGTTTCACTTTGTAATGGCCTTCACTGAGAGAAGGTTCTTACAAAGGCTTGGTACATAAAGAACATCTTTGAGTGACTTGGTCTCACCTTCTACGTTAGTGATATGAACTTTGCCTCTTCCTTGGATCTCAATGCACTTGTTATCTCCAAGATAAACTTGACCTTTGTGCTCTTCAAACTCATGGCACATGTTTGATGAAGCCCCACTATCCAAAATCCATTCTTTACTTGGAGTGGATGCCACAAGTGCCTTGTATTTAGTTGTGAGAAAGAGATCTTCACTTGTGCAGCGAGAGTGATGTTTGGTCTTTAGAGTATACTTAGGCTTATCCTTGTTCTTCTTCTTGAAGCAATATTTTTTTATGTGCCCAAGCTTGCACAAAAATTGCAAGTAAACTTCTTCTTGCCTTTGTCCTTCAATTCTTGATCACCTTTTTATCCTTTAATCTTGTGGAAGGTAGGTTTGACCTTAATAGCTATTTCTTGGGTAGCTTGGGTCTTTTGTCTAGAGTCATGGAGAAGCAACAATCTTTGAACTTCTTCCCAAGTGAGTGTTTGACCTGTATTGTATAGAGTGGTCAAAAGTCTCATAAGACCAAGGAAGCTTGTTGAGTAACCTAATGGCCATGTCTTCACTCGATATCTTGCATCCACAAAGTGCCAAATTTCTTTGGTAATATTTGAATTGAGCTACAACTTTTGAGATGGTATCTTGTGGACTTGAGATTGTGAAATTTGGCCTCTAAAGCATAAATCTTAGAAGGTTTATCTTCATATAGATTGGCTAGAGTATCCCAAGCTTGTTTTGAATTCTTACACGTAGTAATGTGACCCTTTGTCAATTCATCACATATAGATTGGCTAGAATACAAATTGCCTAGAGTATCCCAAGCTTCTTTTGAGTCATATAGATTGGCTAGAGTATCCCAAGCTTCTTTTGAATTCTTGCATGCAGTGATGTGACCCTTTGTCAATTCATCACATGCCAGGAGAAGTTGGCCTAATGCTCGCTTGTTCTTTACATTCCATATATTCAAAGCTCCTAGATCGCTATCCTTATCAGGTTCTCATTATGTTCCATCAACTACCTTGTACAACAAGTTTGTATAGAGGTAGGCGCTAATAGTGTCCTTCGATAGGTTGTAATTTATGTGATTGAGTCTTTCATCTTTTGACATGAATATCAGCATAAAGTAGGGTAAATATAATTGACTTGAGGATGTTGCATTTGAAAATCATGGACATTATCGCCACTGAAATGAAGTTACCAAACTTGAGATAAAAATTGGTCCACAAAATTGAGTTGGAGTAGTGATGGGAGAGCTTAGAGTAGCCCTAGACTTGCACCGAAAATGAAGTAGACACCTTGGAGAGGGGGGCTTAGAATAGCCCTACACCAGTTATGAGTTGATGCAAGATGAGGGCTTAGAGTAGCCCGTTGCACACAAAAAAAGTCACACTTGGGGGCTTAGAGTAGCCTCCCAAGGCACACACAATATTCCTTTTTCTTATATTTCTTGTTGTACACAAATGGAGCACTTTGTGCCAAATGGTGCCAAATGATGAGGGTTATATCCCTTGAAAAAATACAATATTTCCTTTTACAATGTAAATGCTTAAGTGCTTGGAGTGGAAAAAATTAAAGATGTACCATGATGAGGGTAAAGAACCTTTATGATTGCTAAATATTCCTTTGTGATGGAATAAAGTGATATGTACTTAATGCCAAATGAACCAAATAATACGGCCAAATAGAAATACAAAATATCCACTTTATGATGAAGTTGATACCTTGTGCCAAAAATTAAAATTGTGCATTCTAGTGCGCACTTCTCTTGAACAAGTAAATTAAGGATAGTTTTTATGTGAAGTATCCTATAAGTAGAAGTTCCTTCGTGCATACATGGATAGGAACAAATCCAAACTCAAAAATCAAAAAGCATATTACATCACTGATGTCCTCTAAATAAAAATGGTCAAGTCAAATGCAAATTTCAGAGTTTGGGTCCACGTAAGAGTTTGTTCGTTTCTCTCTCCAATTTTGCACGTGATCACTGACTACTATATGATGGAACCTCATCAGGTAGTGCGGATTGAGTGGTTCGGAATGTAGCATTCACAAAACTGCAGGTCATCGAGGATATCAATAGCTGAACTGAAATGCTCTCAATTAATATTGGTGCCACAAACTCCCACATATTGATGTAAAACAACATAGCCATTTGACTCTACTATAGCACCAAGTTCATTCTAGATGTCGTCTCCACATGTGCGAAGAGCATCAATGGATCTGCAAAAGGCCCCAAAGATTGAGTCTGGCAGAGAAGAAGGAAAAAAATATAGAGAATGAACTGCTCTCTCTCTCTCTCTCTCTCTCTCTCTCTCTCTCTCTCTCTCTCTCTCTCTCACACACACACACACAGACAAAGAATGTGCCCTAACAAACATAGAGCGCTCTTTGTTTTCTCACTTTTTATCTCCCTTTGTGTCCAACAGAGTTATCTATGCTTCTCTAGTAGTATATATTTGTGAGTCTACAGAGTGGAAAGCCTTCTCCACCTCCCTCTCCTTTATGCACATGCAAGCTTCATCTTTATGCACATGCAAGCTTTGTCCCTTTGGTTGCCTTTGTGTAGAAATGTTTTACAGAGTCTAGCAATGCTACAGAATGCAACTCTCTGTGTGTCACTGAGAGAACTTGGCGCTAAGCAGATGGACGTGATTTCAGCTAATATATGATGCTTCTCTATTGTGTTGGCACGATGTAGAGTAGGGAGGAGAAGAGTTAGCAGTGCTCTCTACACAATGAGAGTATGTGGCAGAGATCTTAGATGGAGTAGTGTCCCCTTTTCTCTTTCTCTTTCTCTGTTGTTGGTGAGAGATAGCTAATCAGCGTACTGTTGTAGAGCTCATAGAGTTGGATGTTTGCAAGGTCGAAACTAGATATTCTCATTGATAGGTTCATAGGCTAAGTAATTGATCATGCTGCTGCATCAAGCTGGTGAAGACAAAGAAATCACTTTCTCTTTCTCTCTGAATGCTCGCTCTTTGTTAGAGTATGTTGCCAATGCTCAAGTCGTCTTTACTTGCAGCATCAGGATTCAGTATGATCCTTGTCTGCCTTGCCGTGTGTGATCTCATGCTACGACCTTGTGTCTGTAGCAGCAGACAAGAAGTCTACACGTACACAAATGGAATCTTCCAAATGGTTTTTGAATTTCCCACCTTGTTCAACTAGCCTTCCTTCTCCAAAGTGGGTTACACACATTCCTTGGATGGTTGTACTTTCTTGTTCGTGCAATACATAAGGGAGAACTAGAAAATGAATTAGAGAACTGTGAGCTAGAAATCTCTCTAAACACTAATTGGATGGACGAATCCCACATGCTAAAAAGATACATGTTGAATCAAGAACTAGACCCATCTGCGTCAATTTTGAAATCAAATTTGAAGTTCAATGTGCATTAATCTCTACAAGTCTTGAGTGGACTTGAAGAAGATATATGAAAGACCAATTCTCACCAATGCATAATAGGCCGATTTCAAAGATCACAGAAACAAGGAAGTAACACCAAATAGTGTAGCAAATAGTTTTGAAATAGTGGTCCTAACCACTTTCAAATGAGGGATACTCTATCAACTCACAAAATGGCCATCGCAAATGATAAAAAGAGTACAAAGAGCTTCACACAGAGGGTGGGAGAGAGGCAAAATGGGGTTAAAATGTTAATGAAAAGTAAGGGATGGGAGGGTGGGTAAATGGGCAAAATGAATACCTAAAGAGAAAAATGAAAAGAATAGTGTACTCGCAAAAGAAAACAGTGTGAGAGACTCAAAGTGAGTAGCCCAAGCAATGGGTAAACTCACATGGATTAGAAATGAGCTTGCCAAGAGCATGGAGTAGGATCCTCAAGCTTCTAACCAAGTACAAATGGGGGGAGAGTCCCTCCTTATAAAGATTTAGGAGGGGTTCTCCATTCTACATCTCATGTGGGATAATTCCCCTCAAAGCACAATGAATACAATAGTAGAAGCAAATGGCAAGGTACCAAAATACAAAGGATATAATATAATATGGAAATGGAATGGAAGTAGAGTGACTCCAAGATACAAAAGAGAGATGCACTCTCATATTCTCAACAAGTATAGTCGTTAAAAATAGATGGTCGGTATAGACATTGAAAAATCACCGTTGGTAAAGGTGGTGGTATAGGTGCCAATGTAGACGTCCATATGGGTGTCAATATAAGCATCCATAAATTCCTGGAGTTACCAACACTCATACTGACACCCTTACCGACACCCATACCGGTGCCTATAGCAATAGTGTGTTTAACATAACTCGAATCCACAAAAAAAATTCAACATTTGCATGTGTTTTGAACTGATTAGTGCTACTGTCCAGTTTGTGCATGCGACCTATATTGTAATTGTATTATGTACACACACACAAGTCTCTCTCTCTAAACATACCTCTCTCTCTCGATTTCAAATTTCGGTAAGTGATGCACATACGCTTGCACCCTTTCTCTTTCTCTGTTTTGTCTCTTTTCTAATTTCTCTTCTCCCTGGTTTTGCAAGAGCTTTTTGGTGTCGATTCTTTGAAATTTGATGAGGGACAATGCTAAGTGGGATTTGACGACAATAACACAAATAATTACATCAATTGAAGTAATTTTTTTGTTCTCTATTGACATAGAGTGAGAGAGAGAGATGAAAGAGAGAGAGATGAAAGAGAGAGAGAAAGATATAGATCTGGAGAAACATAAAGAGAGAGAGATGAGAGAGAGAGATGAAAGAGAGAGATGAAAGAGAGAGAGAGAGATGAAAGAGAGAGAATGAGAGAGAGAAAGAAAAAAAGATAGAAATACATACACACACATAGATGTAAATGAGTTTTTTGTTCTTTATAAGAGAGAGAGAGAGAGAGATGAAAGAGACAGATATAAAAATAGAGAAAGAGAGATACATACACACACACATACTCATGTGTATGCATGCTTACATACATACACACATATACACACATGCATATGCATTTATATATATACACACACACATACACACACATTCATACATACATTCACACACATATGTACAAACACACATTCACATACACACTCACATACATATACACATGACACACTCACATGTATACATACACACTCACAAACATATTACATACACACATGCATATACACACACATATGCATACACACATGCAATGAAAACATACATACATACATACATACGCACACATATATGTATACACACATATATACATACATACATATACATACACACATGTGTGCATACACATGCATATTCATACATACATACACACACATATGCATACGTACACATATGCATACACAAACATACATACATACATACATGTGTCATGTACACACACACATATACACACACCACATGCATATGCATATAGACATATACATGTTTTAGGTCTAGGTCTTTACATATACACACATATGCACATACACAGATATATACACATGCATACACACATAGACATGTTTTAGGGTTTAAGGTTTTAGGATTATGGTTTTGGGCTTTTAAATACATACACATATGCATACACACATATACACATAAACACACATAATAGATATACACATATAGAAATATATACACATGCATACACACATATATATGTTTTAGGTTTAGGTCTTTAGGATTAGGGTTTTAGGGTTTTTACACATGCATACACACATATACACATAAACATACATAATACATCTACACATATGCATAAATAACACATGCATACACACATATACATGTTTTAGTTCTAGGCCTTTAGGATTAGGGTTTTAGGGTTTTTACACTTGCATACACACATAATACATATACACATACACATATATATACACATGCAGACACACATATACATGTTTTAGGTCTAAGACTTTAAGATTAGGGTTTTAGGGTTTTTATACAAGCATATACACACATAATACATATACACATTTAGACACATATATACATGTTTTAGGTCTAGGTCTTTAGGATTAGGGTTTTTGGGTTTTTACACTTGCATACACACATATATACATAGACACACATAATACATATACACATACACATATATGCACACATGTAGACACATATACACATATATACATGTTTTAGTTCCAAGTCTTTAGGCTTATGGTTTTAAGTTTAATATTAGTATATATAATCAAATAAATGTAAAAAAAGGGGAAAAATTAGAGTGTGTAAATATTATAATTCAATGTATGTAAAAATTAAGGAAAAAATCAGAATATGTAAAGCATATATAATAAAATTTATAACAAAATTTTAGAATATTAAGGGTTTTATATATACATAATTAAATATATAAAAAAATAGGATTTTTGGTTTTTTACACATAAACACATCCTACGTAAAGTTTTAGGATTAATATTACTATATATGATCAAATATATATAAAAAATAGGGGAAAAGTTGGAATGTGTAAATATTTTAACAAAATGTATGTAAAAATTAGGGAAAAATCAGAATATATAAGATATATATAATAAAATGTATAGAAAACAAGTCATTGGGATTTTTAGGCGTTTTATGTATAATATAATTAAATATATAAAAATAAGGTTTTAGGATTTTTACATAAAAACATAAACACATATAGACACACATATAGAAATATATAAGAAATTAGTGTTTTTGAATTAAATTGAAGATATATAATTAAAATTTTTAAAAATAATGTTTTAGGATTAATATTAATATATCTAATCAAATATATGTAAAAATTAAGGGAAAAATTAGAACATGTAAATAATTTGATTAAATGTATGTAGAAATTTATAATGAATAAATCAAACTACATAAAATATATATAATAAAATATATAAAAAGTAGATCTTTAGGATTTTTAGGATCTCTCTCTCTCTCTCTCTCTCTCTCTCTCTCTCTCTCTCTCTCTCTCTCTCTCTCTATATATATATATATATATATATATATATATATATATATATATATATATATATATATATATATATATATATATATATATATGTGTGTGTGTGTGTGTGTGTGTGTGTGTGTGTGTGTGTGTGTATATATATATATATATATATATATATATATACGTGTGTGTGTATGTATGTATGTATGTATGTATGTATGTGTGTGTGTATGTGTGTGTGTGTGTGTGTGTATATATATATATATATATATATATATATATATATATATATATATATATATATATATATATATATATATATATATATATATATATATATATATATATATATATATGTATATATATATATATATATATATATATATATATATATATATATATATATATATATATATATAATATAAGGTTTTTGGATTCTTACATACAAACATATATATACAAATATATTAAAAATTTTGAAAATAGATTAGATATTTAAAAATAGAAAATTAGGGTTTTTGAATTAAATTTGATATATATGATTAAATATTCAGAAAATAAAGGTTTAGGATTAATATTAATATACATAAATTACAATATATAATAATTAGGAAAAACTCAAAATATGTAAAATATATGTAATTAAATATGTAAAAAATAGGTCTCTAGCATTTTTTGGATTTTTACATATATAAAATTAAATATGTAAAAAATGATTAAATTATATATATATATATATATATATATATATATATATATATATATATATATATATATATATATATATATATATATATATAAGAGAAAAATAGGTTTTTAGGATTACTATTAATATATATATTCAAATATATAAAAAATAGGATTTTATGTTTAAATATAAAAATTAGGGTTTTAGAATTCAAATTAGAATATATAATTAAAAGTATCATATATTAAATATCCTAATCTCTTCACATGCTATCAGATGGCATCTTTGGATCTAGAGGAGAGAATGACATGTCCTTGAACTCAGTGCAAGTATCAAAACTTTTAGAAACGATGGATAACTATTGCACATGTTAGAGAATATGGATCCTTTGATAAAGTCTACTAGAAAATCTATGCTACCATTTGTATGGTTCCCCTAGTGAGCAGGTTGATCCAAACGACATTGCACCCTACCTTTCATGGAAAAAAGAGAAGAATAGGGAGGTAGAAGTACAAGGTACTGGTAGCATAATAGAGAATGGACACATGGAAGAAATGCTCAAGACGTTTTATGAGATGGAAAAAGATCAAAATGGTGTGGAAGATTTCATGAGTTCCATGGACACACCAAAATTTCCATGCTCAAAAGTTGATGAAGAACACAAGAACATGTGAAGACTAGCCCATTTACCATTGTATATCAAGGCAAAGATATTTGTACTACATGTGTTTCTCATGATGCTCAATCTTCAATCCATTTATAGATGGTCAGATAGTCTGAATTGTTGAGGTAAGTTGATTTGAAATAAACTTTCATTGTTGTATCAAAATAAGTTCATTTACTAGCTAGTAGCATTGTAGTTGCTTATTGCTTGCAAGGTTTGGAAAGACCAGTTTTTGTTAGATGGCAATGACATGCCTCAAACACCTGTCGATGCAAAAAAAACTTTTATAGTCTATTGGAATGGACTATACCAAGATTCATGCTTGTCCGAATGATTGCATTCTTTTTTGGAATGTGTATGAGCATCTCCACATATGTCCAAAGTGTGGAGCAAACACGTTTAGAGAAGACCTTGTGGGCGAAGCAGTCCCCGCAAAGGTTCTTCACCACTTTCCTATCATTCTCAAAATTAAGAGCATGTTTAGATGCAAATACATAGCTTAGTTAATATCATGGCATGTAAAGAGCAGGTCTATAGATGGTGTAATGTGAGTGCCTGTTGAATTTGATTCTTGGAAACACATAGATGGTAAGTGGCAAGAGTTTTCTAGAGAGCCTCGAAACATATGTCTAGGCCTAGCTATGGATTGAGTAAATAAATTTCGCTTAGGTAACTCCTCATGGAGCACATGGTCTGTATGTTTGGTCAACTATGGCATCCCATCATGGCTCACCACAAAAAGGGTCATTTATTATTAGCTCTCATCGTGCCACGTAAGTATAAGAGAAAAAAAACATGGATGTATACCTTGGACCACGTGTGGAAGAGCTACACACTTTATGCAATGGGATTAGTGTGTGTGACATGTCTAAACTTATAAGAAGACGGGATGTTCAAGTGCAAAGCATACTTATGTGGATGATGCATGACTAACCCGGTTATGGTGAATATTCAGGTTTATCGATTTTGGGCTACCATGCTTGTCCCCTATGTGGAACATGACTTGAAGCATGCTACTCCAAAGCACTTCGGAAAATTGTCTATGAAGGACGTCACAAATATCTTCCTCATGGACATGTTTTACATGAAGGGAAAATTGGCCGACAAGCATAATGACAAACGAAAAACAGTGGTTGGAAGCACTTCTGGGACGCAGAAACACCAATTGTTGGCATGAAACGACTCTTGATCTTTCACTCACTCCCTTATTGGAGCGAGTTATTGATCAATCATTTGGTAGACTCGATGCATATTTTCAAGAATATGGGAGAGATGCTCTGGAAGACAATAACCGACATGAAGGAAAACAAAGCACAAAGGGAGGACTTGGAAGAGCGAGGTGGTATGCAAGAGTTATGAGAAATTACCAATTCCAATGGAATAGTGCTGCTACTAAGAGCGCCCTAGGTGCTTTGTAAGATGGAAGAGAAATAATCAAAGAAGATGATTTCCGAGTTTTCAACACATATTCGATGCATGAGGTGTCTAAAGACTACCGTCATACGAAATGATGATCTCAGAGCACTCAAGTCTCATGATTAGCATAAGTTTTATAGTTTGTGTTTCCCATAGCTCTAAGAGATTACCTTTTGGAAGGTGTGCAAACAACAATTTATAAAATAAGTTCCTTGCTACGGTGGATCTCTTTTAAAGAGGTACGGAAAGATAGCATTGAGAATGCGAAAATCAATGCTATAGAGGTTGTGTGTATGGTTGAGAAATACTTTCCCATAAGTATTCTCACAAATCAGCTTCATTTATTGCTTCATGTGATTCATGAAGTTTCAAAAGCATTAGGGAAAAAAACGGCCCAAAAAGGGTCGTATGAGGATTTCAATTAGTTGTGCTTAATCTGGATTAAAGTTGTCAAATCCTTTAAGAAATTCCTTGTAAGTTCATTTAAAATGTATCTTATGCAAATTTTGAAGAGAGAGAAACTCGTATGATAATCATGAAAAGGCTGTGTGATATCTTACACCTCGAAGTTTGTGCTCATCGAGCGCTGATCAAAATTCGAATTTTCCTCTTGTTCACGGACCTATATAATGTGTGCTAATGACATTTTGCACTTTTTTACTCTATTTTTCATAGCAGGCATGTTTCTCTCTTTCATGTCATTTTAGACACTTACCGGTCACTTTTCATAGCATACCATGGAGAACCTTAACCCAAATACTCTCGTTGAGCTTTCAAACAATGGAAATCGTTGTGAAAAGTTCCATATCAACATTGTAGTTAGTCATGAGTATGCGACGACAAGAAAAGTATTCCGAAGGGCTCTTCATCCTCCTAAAGTGCATGGATTGTGAAAGGAAGGCAAGAAACATATCGACATATGGACATATGGATATGTTTATCCAATTGATCCACAAACTGGAAGATATCCCCCTTTTCATAATGTTCATGATCTGATTAGATTTGTAAGAGATGGTGAGGATGGTTTACGAGGCTATTGTTCCAGGCTCTGGGATATTTCAAGGAATTATGTACAATACATAAACTATCTACAAAACACACTACATCAAAAGGATTTACATATGAGGGAGCTAGAAAGCAAATTATCCACTTTATCTTCTCAATTTGAGTCTTTTAAAAAAATGAAAGAAACTCCTATAGGTTTGAGAATGCGGTCAAAGCGAGTAAAACCTTTTTTAGATTTGACTGAAAAATCTAGCCAGAAAAAGAAAAGAATAAAAATTGTAAGAGATCATGTGTCAAATGTGCTAGGTTTCAATATGTTGAGTAGTTTTGAGCACGTACATTTCTGTAATGAAATTATGAGTCAAAATGATGTTTTAAGACTATTGAAACTGAATGAAAATACATGCTTGAAACGCTTTGTTTTCCAAAAACTCATGACAGAAATGAATCTGTTACTAGAACCATCTCAAATTCAGAAGATTTGTGATAGTGTCGGAGTGAATACGAAAGGTTATAGAGCAATCGCAAAAGTTTGCTGTGAATTTTTAAAACTTAACAAAGTTAAAAGTTTTGGATTGCCTAGACCCCATCATGTAGGAAAGTTTTGGCTCTGCTTGAATAAAAAGATCACATCCATATTTGGTGAATATAAACATATTCACGGTAACATGCCTTACGAAGTAGGAAAACAAAAGTTACATTTTGATTACAATGCATTTAACAATGTATGGATAGATATTATAAAACATCCAACATATGTGGTTCAGTTCTATAATTTAAAAGAACATGAATGTTCTGATCTGTTGAAATTTGTAATCAAACTTGATGAAGCTGAGCTTAAAAAACATCAAAAGATGGAGAGAATAAGTATTGCACTGATGAACAAAGCTTTGGACTATAGCCTTGGGAAATTGGATACTCCATCTCTAAAAGTACAATCAGAAATGGAGTTATGGTGGGTTGGTTGTGCTCAAGTTCCATCTGAGAGCCATAAAACACTTAAATGGTTATTCTCACAGACAAACATTCCAAATGTTATCCAAACGCATCATGCAGGAGAAATGTTGAATGTCAAAGACTACGTGAACTTTCAAGTTGAGTGGCATTTGAGTGGAGACCTAAAGACGCTCAAATGCATGTTTGGTATAAGTGGGGGAGCAAATTCTAAGTACCCTTGCTTGTACTGCATGCAAAGCCCAGGCACAAACGGATGGATTGTTAGAGCTGAGGCTGAAGAGGCTCCTTCCAGGCAAAATGTTATTCTTCATAACTACTCATCTTCTTCAATGATTTGGGATCCCATACTTCCCATAGCATTGACAAATGTACGCATATGTACACTGCATGCAGAGTTAAGAATCATTGACAAGTTGGTCCGTCTTCACTTGGATTATGCATATTCTATCAAGCCTACAACTCTTGCAGATGGGTGCATAAAAAAATGTGAATGTCTTCTTTCAGAAATGGGATTTCATGGTGATGATGTTCATTTAAGAAAATATCCAAAGCTTTCACAAAATACAGGTGATGTACTACAGGATGTCTCAATGGGAGGTGCAAAAGCAAGAAGATTCTTCAGCAACCATGATGACAAGCAACTAAAATATGCCATGTGGAATTGTTGGAAAAAAATTTGTGAGGTCACGACTAATGTAAAAAGGAAACCAAAAATAGCAAAAAAGAGAATGGATGTGTGGGTCAAACTAGATCATTTTTTTAAGATCATGAGGTAGCAAGTAACATCAAAAAGTTATGTGACATATTGCAGAAAGACGACCACAGAGGTTATAGAAACCATCATAGAGGCATGGGGTGCCAAAGGCATAACATACTACATGGTGAGTTCCAAAGATAATTTACTCAATTTATTTTTTATAATTGAAATAAAGATCTGATGAGATTCTTCTGCTCTTCTAGCATATTCTTCTTGTGCATGGTGCATTCTTTGCAGAAAAAGAACCACTTGCCATATGGAACAACCAAGGCATGGAAAATCTCATTATCAAGCAAGGAAAAGCTTATTTAGGTGCACAAGGAAAGGAGGAGGAGTAACAAAGAGCAATGCCTTCAGAGAGCTTTTTGATTGGTTCTTTAGAAGACAATTACAAAGGACCTCATGCCAAATATAATCAGAAGAATATGACTATCACCAGACAAAATCATGTATCAATATCACAAAATGAAAAAGACTACATTTCAAACAGAGCTTTAATATTTGCAATGACTTTTATTTCTTTCAGAAATAAAGATGTCATGTATGTAAATTTCATGACGTATTAAGCTTTGAAAAGAAATATGTCTATAACCATCAGATGATTTTGACTAGAGAACAGACCATGGATCAATTACAATTAATATTAGGACATGGATCAGTTACACCAAAAAAAATTGCAATGTCTTATATCACATTGGGCAATTTTTGTATATGTACATTTGATGAGTAATAGAATTTGAAAAAATGAAGTCATTCCTTGAGTCTCTTTAAAGAGCTTGGCTCTAGCAAATCACCTCTATATCTGAGGAAATCTTTTCTCTTGTATCCAGCAATGCTTTTTAAATATGACACCCGTGCAACCATGGCATAGCTTGAATAACAAAGAAAGTACCCTGCCCTTGAAGCATTGAGTCCTGGGGCATATCCAAAAATTCTCAATGCAGCTGCTCTTTCAAGCAGCAAAACTCTGAAAGTATTAAAGCGAATTGGAATAAAACCCATGTATTTTGACAGAGTCCTCGAGGAGAACAATGCAAAGTCTGGCTCCTCACTATAGTGCTTGTGAATAACACAAAAAGTGTCTGGGTTCAATTTTGGAAGATAGTAGATAATTGAATGAATATCCATCTTTGCTTTTCCTTTCTCTTCTATGGTTTTTCTTGTTCCCTTGCCCTTGCCAAGGTAGTTGTCTTCATCCAATATAGTTAACTGTGGTAAAAATGAAAAAGAAGGTCAGATGAAGTGCAAGCACACTTTAGGAGTCATGAAAAGTAACTTGAAACAAACAAACAAAAAGCAAGAGACATGACTGATGCAAGCGATTAGGATCTTCAGAGAAATTCAGATGGTCGATATCGCCTGCATCCATCGTTATCAATATATCTTTGCAAACTACCTAGAAACATGTTATATTTGCTGAAGAACATGAATTCTTACATAGCCAGATGTCTATTATCAATAGAATTTGAGAATATGTTAAACTATATACATTGGCGTCATCTTCCTCCTTAAGTCGAAACACGACCGATGCAAGCGATAAGGCCCAACAAAAAATATCTTATGGGCCTTTTCGCTTGCATCGGTCGTCATCAATTTCTCACACTTTAAATGGAGATCTTGGAGAAAACTGATAAAAACTGAAAATGTTACATCGGTCGCATCTCATTTCCTAAGCCTAAAATTCATGAGAATATATTTAACTACATACCTTGACCTCATCTTCCTCCTCAAGTCCAAACATGACCAATGCAAGCGATAAGGCCCAAAGGAAAATATCTGATTGGCCTTATCGCTTGCATCATTTGTGGTCGATTTCTCAATTTATAAACGGAGATCTTGGACAAAATTGATACCAGCTAAAGATGTTGCATCGGTCGTCCTAATCCTAAAATTCATGAGAATATATTAAACAACATACCTTGACCTCATCTTCCTCCTCAATGAGCTCTTTTGAGTGAATACATATTGTTCCTTTGTCCTCAGCAACATCCAAGAATGAATAGCCATGCCCAAACGAGTATATTCCAAGTTGCTTTCGATGCTCATCAAACTCTTCATCAGCAAGTTCCTGCTTCTCTGAGATAGCTTTCTCAAAGCATTTTGAAAGAGCTTGTGATGAATCTTTGAATTCTTCATTTGACAAATCCAAATCAAGATGCAAAAATTCTTCTTTTCTTTCTCCTTTTTGATTGATGAATCTCTTTGCAACTTCTTCTGGCTCAGCTATAGCTGCAAGGCAATAGTCCTCCCTAAGATTGAAAAGTTCCTGAATGTAAAATAGAGGGATAAACTCCTTCTCAGAGATAAAGTAAAATGGTAGATTTGGGAGAAGTAGGGGCTTCTCAGACACTTGAACTTCTTCATTTGGCTCCCTTATTGCAGTCTCTGCTTTAAAAGTGGCCACATCAAAACCTTTGACCTCCTCTTCTTCTCCTTGGAGATTGATCTCCTCAACAATCTCCATGACACCTTTCATAGTTTTTGAGCTTCCCTCAAGTGTCAGCTCTAAGAAAGGCTCGTCTTCACCATGAACACTTTCCTCCTTTTCAATTGAGATGTGATGAAGCCATATCAAGAAAGCAATGTTTAAAGGGAGCAAGCAGTAGTCCTTTTCATGCTCTGGGCATAAATCTAGCTTCCCTGGCAAAGGGGATATCCTTTTGCATTTTCTTATGATTTTTGTCCTATCTATTGGATCCTTCCCAAAGATGTGAGGATGGACATAGGTTTTCTGAGAAATAGAAAAAATCTTTTCATCGGTCAACCCCAAGAAGGTCTCCCACTCATCCTTAAGAAAACCTTTTGATTTCTCTAATAGTTTTTCAAAATCAATCTTTGGGTTGAATATCGTCATTGCATCCGGAAACTAATCTACTGTTAAACCCTCTTGAACCATGAAATCAAGTAGTTTCTCTGATGGAGAGAAACTAAGGATCTCATTCATTCCCTCCATCTTAGCTGCAACTTCTCTTGTATCTCCTAGAGGAGAACACAACTGATGCAAGCGATTAAAGCTAGTCAACATGGGTCAAAAGGGGAAAATCGCTTGTATCGGTCGTGTCGGGGATGAAAGAAAAATACGCACAGAAATGAGACAAATTCTATGAAGGTCCAAAATTTGAATTAGTGAAGGGAGTTGTTATTTATAGGCGAGAAGGGAAGGACCAACGATAAATGACATGGACCAATCAGTGAGATTCCAATTTCAGTCCTTGATTGAAAATCTAGATGAATCAATACTTCTAACTCAAATTCTGGACAGCTCTCCTCTGAGTCCAAGGCTATCCAAAGTCCAAGCTTTTTTTTCCACCTTCTATAGTCATATCCTAAAACCAAAGATTGAATACATATCTGATATGAGATTGAAAGAGACTTGGGACTAACTTTACATAAAATAATATCACCTAGCTTTTGAACTTATTTGATATCCCATTCCCTACCTAAAACATCATCAATCTCTTAAATAGAGACTCTCCTATTCAACCACATTGTTTTTGTTTTCTATAATAACACGTTTTTAAAGCATGCTACAAAGACATGAATAGGCAAAAACCATTGAATCTTTATCCTTCTCAAAATTTGGCCTGTTGACATTGCCTTTTTTATGTCAAATTTCATTTTGCATAGAAAACTTGAAACTATTGAATGATCAGGAGCATCCCAATCTAATGAAGAGATGCAAGGACCAGGTACATGTACAAGATTTCCATAAGAACTCCTCCCTGATGGCACTTGATAATCTGCATAATGGACAAATAACTCTATGCTATTGAAAAATTGAACAGATTTGTATGCATACATGAGTTCTGCATATTCCTTATGAAGAACTTTGAATGTTCCTGTTAAAAATTCAACAGGTTGCCATTCCACAATATTGGAAGGAAAGATATTTGCAATACAAAAACATATGTTTTGTTACACAAAAACAATTGGAATGATAGAAGAGCATTGTAAAACTTCACTTACAGTACGAAGGGAATTGCAGATGATTTTGTAGAACAAGATCCTTAGCGGTGTACACATGTTGTACTCGTGCAAACCAACCGCATCTCTTCAATTTGAAATTGAGAATACGTCCCTTCTAGTGGTTTCTTGTGTTGTCTCTTTTGGCATGCTTGACTTTATGGGCACCTCTGCAGCTAGGAAGCATAGTCACCCATTCATTTACTTTCACAGAAAGAGGTTTCCGTAAAGAATCCTCTCTTTTTTCGTAAACCTCACATGAGGTTACACGATTAGAAGGACGACGAGAAGAAGAAGCCATTTGAACTTAGAAGAAGAAGATTGTTCAAAGCGAGAAACCGATGTTCACAAATTTTGGTAGTATTTATAGAGAAAAAGGCTTTGTACACGTTGAAACTTTTGATTTGATGTAAACCCTGTCGCTGAATGATCATGAAATTTTGTGAACCCAAAAATATTTTGTATCTTCAAAAATCAATTCCTTCTTGGAAATTTGAGAATATGCTTTGCGTAGTGTGCCAAAATATCTTTTTTTGCATCAAACGGAAAAATTGTACACTGAATACGAGACTCTTCATCACTTTAGTGGTGCTTTTAGAGAATATTGTATTAAAAAAAGAATTTCTTCATACGATTAAAAGAGACAGCAATGTTATATTCTTGTACACATGGAAAGACTCCATTTGTCAATTTCCTTAATCTCTCATTAGCAAACAGCCCCTTTTTGGCCATTTTTTGCCCTAATGCAAAAATTGTTGATAGTCGATGGATGTTTTTCTTAGAGCGCTTCATGAAGACATTAAAAGGGTTTGTTTGTCAAAGAGCATGTCGAGAGTGTAGCAGGGCAAAGGATGGCAGAGGTTTTCCACATTTTGTATTTGGCTCATATATGGCAGTGGTTTGCCACACTTTTGGATATGGTTCATTTATGAAATATATCTCTTTTGTACATGGTTCATTTATGAAATATCTCTTTTGTAGATGGTTCATGGTTCACTCTACTCATCTCTTTTACGCTCATGTGTTTTGCTTAATCAAATCATGTTTTGGTTGTCAATCACGTAAAACCTAACTCGGCACCCACTAGAGTACATGTCACATGTACTCGGTTTTTTTTGGGTAGAGTGTATTGTCTTTTGCTACATGACACCATGGTAATGTTGTAGCAAGAGACAACACACTTTTCCCAAAACAAATTTTGTAGATATGATCATCGGTATAGGCAATGGTATGAACATTGATATGCCCAGACATCTACTCATGCTTATTGATGGCTTTCTAGGGAGTTACTGATGTTTATACCAGTGATTTAACAGTGCTTATATCGATTTTTATTTTGATTCTTATACGGATATTTATCTCGATGCATATATCAATGATTCTGTATCGACACACATACGGGTGTCTATATCGATGTAGCAACAAAAATAGCCTTGTGTATTTGCACCAGTATAGGGGCAGATATACACTTTATGTGTTCTAGTGATAAATTATGGCCTTGAAGTACATTTCAAAAATAATGGCGCATAAATTTTTTATGGAACAATATGTAATGCTATAAGAAAAGGAGTGTTAAAACACAAAGTATATTAGTTAAGTACCCTCACCACTATAGAAGAAAAAGACACAAGTAGACATCAGCATAAACATTTTGGGCATCTTATGTTCACCATTCTCAGAGATGTAGAGAAAAGAGATGGTAGCATACTTACATGCATTTTCATATTTGTAGGAACCATGTGGACCTTGGATGATGGGCAAGCAACAAATGAAGACATTTCCAAAAGAGAGCAACAATCCAGCTTAAGCTTCTCTAGAATTGGTAGATGTTGATATCTAGGTAAAATATATACTCCTACTTTGGGAGGATCTCTCTACATTTTGTTGATAGTCAATGATTATAGTAGAAAGATATGGTTGTCTTTTATTTGAGAGAAGGCTCATGATTTTGAAAACTTAAAAATATGGCATAAGATTGTTGAAAATGAAAAGGATAGAAGAGAAGTTTCATACTGATCGAGAAGGAGAATTCTTATTCACAAAATTCAAAAGCTATTATAATGCTCATGGAATCAAAAAGTAGCTTCTCACAACTCACACACCCTAACAAAATGGTGTTGCTGAGAGAAAAAACATGACAGTACTTGAAATGATCCCCTCCATGCTTAAAGCATGAGATATGCTTGATTCATTTTTTATAGGAGCAGTTAATATGGTTGTGTTTATTCTGAATAAATGCTATACAAAGGCATTGAACGACATTACTTTTGATAGAAGCAATTAATATGGTTGTGTATATTTTGAATAAATGCTATACAAAGGCATTGAACGACATTACTCCTCAGCAAGCATACTTTGGTAAAAAGCATTCAATTATACATTTCAAAAATTTTTAATGTTTGAGTTATGCGCATATACTTGAATCAACAAGAACAAAGGATCAAAAAGAAAAAAACATTTATTAAGATATAGTGAAGATTTTAAAGCATATAGACTATGGGATCTTGTTGGAATTAGACATCTGCGGAAGCACGCCAACAACACAAGGAAGAAGAAGAAGCTTGGAGCACAACACATGATACGTAATTGTATTACTAGAGAATATACAAAGATAAGTAGCCCATTAGGGCAATAGGCGTATATACAAGCCAGGGGAAAAAAACCTCCTAAAGAGGGAAAAAAGTGCCACGGTGGTCCTAGAGTGTTCACACACATCACTACCTAAATATATCAACAAACCCCCCCTGAGAGTGATGCAGTGAACAAGTAGCTGGCACTCATGTATAAGGAAGTGCCAAGCTATGTGGAAATCACTCCACAAAAGGAAGTAAGCCCAAATCTTTGTGGAAAGCTTCAAACTTCTCCCTAGGCAGAGCCTTCATGAAAAGGTCTGCAATGTTTTCGTGCATGGGCACATATGCCAAGCTGATCTCCCCAGTAGAGAACCTCTCACTGACATAATGATAATGCACCTCAATGTGCTTAGTGTGAGCATGGAACACAGGGTTCCTCGCAACTGCTAATGCACTCTGACTATCAGTGAAGATGCTGGTGGTAGAAGACTGACCAACACCCAAATCAGCCATAAGGCATCTAAGCCACACACACTCAACAATAGCTGTGAAAGTTTCCCTATACTTAGCCTGCCTCACAACTGGAAGTGGCCACAGTGGGCTGCTTCTTGCTCAACCAAGATATACATGAGCTACCAAGCATGAAGCAAAAGCCACTAGTGGACACACGAGTGTCATAGCAACCAGCCCAATCAGATTCACAAAAAGCATGCAAATCTCGCAATAGTGATCCCCCCTTGGGATAAAACAACCCAAGTAGCCGAGTACCACTCAAGTAGTGAAAGATGCGCTTAACCGCCTACCAATGTTTGACTCTTGGGCAATGCATAAACCTGCTCATCTGTGAGACAGCAAACTGAATATCTGGTCGAGTAATGCATAAGTAAATCAAGCGTCCAACAGGCTACTGATAGAGAACAACATCAAATGCATCTCTAGCATCATGAAGACTCAATCCTAAACCTGTCTCCATAGGAGTGGCAATAGGTTTACAGTCTTCAAGGCCAAAACACTGCAATAATGTGTTAATATATTTCATTTGACACAAAACCATTCCACCATCAACTCGCATAAACTCAATGCCCAAATAGTGATGCAAATGCCCCAAATCAGACATCTCAAATGAGGCATTCAAATCAGCCTTAAAATCGACAATATGCTTCTCAATAGGACCAATGAGCAACATGTCGTCAACATAGACAACAATGATCAGAAGCACATCATTATCACGCTTAACATATAAGGTGCTTTTAGTTCGACTATTCTCAAAACCATGTGCAATCAGATAGGCATGTATCTTCTCATACCAAGCACATGGTGCTTGCTTTAAACCATATAATGCCTTCTTTAACCTACACACCTGGTTTTCATGCCCTTTCTGCACAAAGCCACGGGGCTGAAAAACATACACTTCTTCATGCAAGTCACCATTCAAAAATGTTTTTTTAATTTCCAACTGATGTACATTCGAACCATGATGGGCTGCAAGTGCAAAAATGCTCTGAACAGTAGTCATACGGCATGTAGGTGCAAAGGTCTCATCAAAATCAATGCCTCTTTCCTATGCATAACCCTTTGCAACAAGCCTAGCCTTATACTTGTCAATTGTACCATCAGGTTTACGCTTCAGCTTGTATACACACTTAATGCCAATGACCTTCTTGCCAAGAGGCAAGTCACATAAAGACCAGGTACCATTCTCCATTATTGCATCATATTCAGATTGCATAGCAGCCATCCAATTTTTTGAATTTTGTGCTTCATCAAACGAAACAGGCTCATTCTCATCACAGAGACTAGATGCAGCCATAGCATAGCAATCTGATGCAAAAGAGGCACTATGAGAGCCTGATCGAGTACGATATGACCAAGGTGCATCTAATTTACTATCAGGCAAGGTCTGCACTAGCCATTTTGGCATAGTTCTTGCTTGCTCAATATCAGCTCTCTCATCAATAAGTGCATCATGTACATGTGCATCAGAAATGGAATTATCTTCATCATGACATGAAACCTGCAAAGGCTGAGAAGTTTCCTCATTGGGACCAGCACTAGACTGTCCACCTGTAAAAAGAGGCAACAAAGTATCATACATGTCTTTGGAGCTAACAGATGTCTCCTTAGTACATGAAAGCAATGGCTGAATAGCATCTTCCACAAAAACAACATCACGGCTAACCCGAATGCGTTTAGTCTGTGGATGATACAAACGATAGCCTTTACTTTCAGAACTGTACCCAACAAAAATACATGTTACTGCTTTATTATCCAATTTTTTGCGATATTGTTCAAGCACTAATGCATATGCCAAAAAACCAAAAACACATAGATGAGCAACAAATGGCTTGCGGTCATGCCAAGCCTCATATGGAGTGATAGACTGTAGTGCTTTAGTGGGACACCTGTTGTGTACATATACTGCACACATGACAGCCTCAAGCCAGAAACTATGTGGTAAAGCCTGACTCTTGACCATACACCTCGTCATGTCCATGAGTGGCCTGTTCTTTCATTCAGCAACTCCATTTTGTTGAGGTGTATGCGGCACTATACACTGGTGTTTTATCCCACGTTCAGGCAGAAATGCATTAAAATCAGAAGACATATATTCCCCCCCTCGATATGAACGGAGGGTGCCCATTTTACATGTTGACAGATTTTCAGCCAAAACCAAAAACTGTTTGAAGCACATGAACACCTCGGACTTTGCCTTCAATGGATATACCCATGCATGCGTGGAAAAATCATCGATGAAAGTCACGAAGTAAAGATAATTCCCAAAAGAAGGTGTCTGCATAGGACCACAGGCATCACTATGTACAAGCTGTAATTTCTGAGTAGCCCGAACTGAACCATCTTTTGGAAAGGACGAATGCTGCATTTTGCCCAAAATACAACCTTCACAAACATGTTTTCCAGGTGCCTCAAGTTTGGGCAAAGAGGACACCATTTCAGATTTTTGTAGGCATAGCAAACTAGCGAAATTCAGATGACCAAAGCGTGCATGCGAAAGCTTTGCATCTGACATAGCGTGAGAATCATTTATCGCACATGCCAAATCATTTACCTTTCATAGTCTATGAGCTTATACAGCCCACGACATAAAATGCCAGAAGCAATAATCACATTGCCATTTGACAGATCATGAATTGTACACCTATCATCAACAAATTTCACAACCAAGCCAATCTTGGCTAATGCAGAAACTGATAACAGGTTCTTCTTGATCCCTAGTACAAATAAAGCATCTAACAAAGTGTAAGAACTACCATCAGGAGTAGCCAAATGATCTTACCAACTCCCAAAACAGGATAAGAGGAGTTGTTGGCACATGTAACAGTATTCCCTGTAGGGGTATGCTCGAGTGAAGAGAAGAAACTGCAATGCGAGGTAATATGTTTAGTGTGTTGTCGCCCCACTGTCAAAGTACCAAACATCTGATTCTATTGCAGACATGCATTGCTCATGAGAAGATGGGTCAAAATTGCAAACAATAGTAAACACCCATTCTTCTTCCTGTGCAAGATTAGTAGACTCCGTTTTTTGTGTAGAGTCTTCTACAACAACCATTCCAGCCTCTTTCTTCTTTGCCTCTTTTGCAGCCAATTTTGGACAGTTCTTTATGATATGATCATTCCCTTTACAGTACTTACAAAACAATTTCTACTTTTCTGAATTTTTCTCATCTTTGTCTTGGTTCTTCGAATGTGCAGCATTTGCAGATTTTTGCTTACTAGTAGAGGAGCTCCGTTTTCCTTTGCCCTTCTGACTAGCCAAGAAAGCTTGATGTGCAACATGCATAATGGACCTCTTCTGCCTGGACTGATCTTCTTGCAACAGAACAGAGACTAACTCCTCAAATGACAAGGCATTTGGATTGCCTTTCATCATCAACCGAACACTAGAAGCAAAACTCTGATATGAATCAGGAAGACCATTCAGAACGGTCTGCATAAGTGACCTATCTGGTATAGCCTCATCGGCAGAAATCAATTGTTCCTTCAAGTCTTTGATCTTTGTTAGGAAACTATCGATAGAATCACCTTCATTCATGTGCTTACTCTCCAACTGTTTTCAGAGGTAAGCAACACAAGCCTCATTCCTAGCTTGCTACAATGTGGTAAGTATATCCCAAGCATCCTTAGCTATTCTGCAAGAGCGAATATGAGGAATAATGGCACAGGGAAGCTTTCACAATGATTGTTGAGTGTGTGTGGCTCAGATGCCTTTCGGATGATTTTGGTGTTGATTATTCTTCTGCTAGCACAATCCTCATAATGCACATTGAGGTGTAGTATCATCATGTCAGGGAGAGGTTCTCTACTAGAGACATCAGTTCGGCTTGTGTACCCACATAGGATAATGTTGAATACCTTTTCACAAAGGCTTTGCCTAGAGAGAAGTTTGAAGCTTTCCACAAAGATTTAGGCTTACTCCCTTTTGTGGATTGAGTTATTTCCACATAGCTTGTCACTTTCCTTACACATGAGTGCCAGCTCCTTGTTCATAGCATCACTTTGGAGGGGGGGGGGATTTATTGATATATTTTGATAGTGATTGTGTGAACACACTTAGGAATATCGAGGCACTTATTTCCCTCTTTGGAAGGTTTTTCTCCATGTCTTGTATATATGTATATAACCATAGCAGGTCACTCATCTTTGTACATTCACTTGGTAACACATTCAATATTTCTCCAAGCTTCTTCCTCCTCTTTTTGTTGTTCATGTGCTATCCTAGATCTCTAACTCCAATAGCATATGAGCAATGTCTAGCCCTCATGATTGTATGTTGTAGTGCATATTTTAGAAGGCCTCCATTATGAGGAGAAACCAATGGTACATTACCAAATTGATCAGGATCCCAACTTGCATGTTGGATGAAGGTGGAATTGGACCATTTAAGTTATTGTAAGGAAAGGGAGTTACAAAGATCCCCATTAGTGGGTTCTAGGCTAGCAAGAAGCAACTCTGCTCAATGATAAAGGGAATTTTCATGGAATATTCTTTATCAAACTAAATAGAAATTCATATTTATTAGGCCAATTGAATTGATATATGCCACATATGGGGATTATGTAGGTGATGTTTGCCAATCTTCTACCACCAATGTTTAGCCATTCGTGGAAGGCCATACCTTGCATTTGCTCTCTGTACTTGCTATTAGTAGTGAAGTTTTGAAATTCTAAATTTGAATTATTAGGAAGCCCCAAGATAGGAAAGCCTAACACACAAACGTTCTATTATTTTTCATCAACATAATTACATTTATGATATGTATTGATTAAAAAAATTAAAACTTTGATATAGGAGTATTATTTATCTACAATAGAAATTCTTTATTTACGTATTCTATCATATTGCATGTCCATTTTGTAGCACTCTTCAGCCAAACATCTAAATTGACTTACAACATCTTCATAGCGCACCGTGACTATTATAGAAAATATTATATTTTGAAATATAGGAATAGGATCTAAGGTTTTTTTCCCCAAAGGAAGTTTGACTATCACCTACTCTCCCAAGCTTTAATTAATAGAAAGGACAAATGTACAAATGATTGGGCCTAGTACCCATGAGCCCCCCCAAATCTCACAAAGTAGGGGTGGCTTGAAAAGAACTTGCTAGAGCTAGAGAAAATTACAAAGAAAGTTAATAACCCTATCATCCTCCTCATGGGGGTCCGCTTGACTTTAATCTTGTTTCTGTCAAGGAAGAACACTCTATTCTTGATATATTTTAATAGTGATGTATGTGAACACACTTAGGACCACTGGGGTACTTTATTCCCTTTTTAGGAGGTTTCTTTCCCCCAACTTGTATATACACCTATAACCCTAATGGATTATTTATCTTTGTACATTCACTTGGTAATACCTTCAGTATTGTGTGTTGTGCTCCAAGCTTCTTCTTCTTCCTTGTGCTTTTTGCATGCTTCTGCAGACCTCAAACTCCAACAATTGTTAGCACTGCTTCATCTAAGGCATCGTAGACATCCCTCCAATCACAGTCTCAGAATCACGCAAAAATTCTTGAGCATATTGAGGGTACTAAGGAGTTCAAAGCAGCTTCACTCCATGGTGTTGAAATTCATCTCAGCTAATTTCGGCCTCCAAGTGCACTATAATAGTACCTATGTAGGCAATTTCATCCTTTTGTGCCAAACATATATACAGGTTTTGGTTAGCCAGTACAAGCACCTCAAAGTTTGCTATAGGTAAAGTAGAGCTCAACAGTGTAATTATGTTCAAATTTTTTAGATACATTCATTTTTTTGCATCAGGTAATTTTATTTAGTGGTTGTGGCTAAAACCAATGATGTAATCCATATGTTGGCTATTGAGGACAAGTTGGATGGTACCAATTACCCATTGTGAGCATATATGATGCATCATGTATTGATCGTAAAAGGACTATGGAATATTGTGTAGGGTGTTGAAAAATGGCATAATACACTTGCAAATACAGTTATTGTAGGTGATGCAGATGGCATTGAAGATGATGATCTTCAAATTCCTATTCATGTTGTGGTTCCCATTGCACCTACTCTAGAGTAGCTTCAATGGGACAACAAAGATGTTCAGGCACATGCATTGATAGCATTGACTATCAAACATTCCATTTTCCCTCACATTCACTCTTCTAGAACAACAAAATATGCTTGGGAAACACTTACCACTTTGTACCAGGCAAGAAATGAGGCTTGTGTTGCTTACCTTCAAAAACAGTTGGAGAGTGAGCATAGGAATGAAGGAGATTCTACGGATAATTTTTTTACAAAGATCAAAGATTTGAAGGAACATTTGATTTCTGTTGATGAAGTCATACTAGATAGTTCACTTGTGTAGGCCGTTCTTAATGGTCTTCCATATTCATATTAGAGTTTTGCTTCTACTCTTTTATTGATGATAAAAGGCAATCCAAATACCTTAACATTTAAGGACTTAGTCTTCTTTTTGTTGTAGGAAAATCAATCCAGGCAGAACATGTCCATTATGCATGTAGCAGATCAAGCTTTCTTAATGAGTTAGAAGGGAAAAGGTAAATGGAGCTCATCTACTAGTAAGAAAAAATCTGCTAATTCTACAGAGTCAAAAAAGGAAGAAAAAGTAGAGAAAGAAAGAGAAAAGCAAAATAGTTCTACGAATACTATAAAGGAAATGATCATGTCATAAAGGGCTGTCCAAAATTGGCTACAAAAGAGGAAAAGAAAAAAGAGGTTGGGATGGTTGTTGCAAAGGCCTCAAATAGAGTCTGGTAATCTTGTGCAGAATGAAGAATGGGCATTTACTATTGTTTGCAGTTATGACCCATCTTCTTATGAACAATTTATATCTACAATAGACTCGAATGTTTGGTACTTTGACAGTGGAGCAACCAAACATATTACCTCGCAACGCAGTTTCTTTAGTTCACTTGAGCCTAGCCCTACAGGGAATATTATCACATGTGTTAACAACTCCTCTTATCTTGTAATGGGAGTTTGTAAGATCATTCTAACTACTATTGATGGTAGTTCTTTCACATTGTCAAATGCTTTGTTTGTGCCAAGGATGAAGAAAAATCTATTATCAGTTTCAAGATTATTTAAGATTAGCTTGGTTGTGAAATTTGTTGATGAGAGATGTACAGTTCGTGATTTCTCAAATGGAGAAGTTATTATTGGTTTCGGCATTTTATGTCATGGGCTATATAATCTCATGGATTATGAAAAATCTGTGAATGATTCAACATGTGTAATTTAAGATTCTCAGGCTATGTGAGATGCAAAGCTTTGACATGCACACTTTGGTCGTCTGAGTCTTGCTAGTTTTCTATGCTTGCAAAAATTTGAAATGATGTCCTCTCTACCCAAACTTGAGGTGTTTGGTAAACATGTCTGAGAAGGTTGTAGTTTGGGCAAAATGTAGTGTTCCTCCTTCCCAAAAGATGGTTCAATTCAAGCTACTCAAAAATTATAGCTTGTTCATAGTGGTGTCTGTGATCCTATGCAGACACCTTCTTTTGGGAGCTACCTTTACTTTGTTACTTTCATTGATGATTTTTCTAGGCATGAATGGGTGTATCCATTGAAAGCAAAGTCCAAAGTGCTTATGTCATTTGAAAATTTTCTGGTTTTGATTGAAAACCTATTAGCATGTAAAATGTGCACCCTCAGTTTTAATCGAGTGAGCAAATACATGTCTTCTAATTTTAATGCATTTATGGTTGAACGTGGGATAAAACATAAATTTACAGTGATGTATATACCTCAATAGAATGGACTTGTTGAAAGGAATTAGAATAGGTCACTCATGGAGATGGCATGGTGTATGGTCAAAACTCAGGCTTTACCACATAGCTTCTAGCTTGAGGATGGTATGTGTGCAACATATGTACTTAATAGGTGTCCCACCAAAGCATTGTAGACTATCACTCCATATGAGGCTTGGCATGGTCACAAGACATTTGTTGTTCATCTGTGTGTCTTTGGTTGTTTGGCATACGCATTAGTAAACAACAACGTAAAAAATTGGACGATAAAGCAATAAAATGTACTTTTGTTGGGTATAGTTCTGAAATCAAAGGCTATCGTCTATATCATCCACAAATTAAATGCATTTTGTTTAGTTGTGATTTTGTTTCTGTGGAATATGTAATTCAACCATTAATTTCATGTACTAAGGAGATATCAGTTAGCTCCAAAGACATGTATGCCACTTTGCTGCCTCTTTTTATAGGTGGAGAGACAAGCATTGGTCCAAATGAGGCAATTTGTCACCTTTATAGGTTTCACATAATGTTGCAAATTTACATGATGCACTTGTTGATGAGAGGGCTGATATAGGGGAGGCAAAAACTATGACTATGCTTCTTTTGCATCACATTGCTATGCATTGGCTGCCTTTAGTCTTTGTGAAGCCCACTTTTTTTTATGAAGCACAAAATTTAGAAAATTGGATGAAGCGTAAGCCTAATGGAATAGTTGACAGTTATAAAGCTAGGCTTGTTGCAAAAGCTTATGCTCAAGAAAGAGGCATTGATCTTGATGAGGCCTTTTCTCCCAGATGCCAAATGAATACTGTTTGTAGCATCTATGCACTTGTAGCTCATTGTGGTTAGAATGTATATCAATCCGACATTAAAATTGCATTTTTCAATGGTGACTTAGATGAAGAAATGTATGTTTTTCAGACCCATGGTTTTGTGCAAAAAGGGCATGAAAACAAAGTGTGCAGGTTGAAAAAGGCATTATATGGTTTGAAGCAAGCACCATGTGCTTGGTATGGAAAGATACATGCCTACTTGATTGCACATTGTTTTGAGAATAGTCCAACTAAGAGCAGCTTATATGTTAAGCATGAAAATGATTTGCTTCTAATCATTTTTGTCTATGTTGATGACATGCTACTCATTGTTCCTAATGAAGCATATTATTGATTTTAAGGTTTATTTGCATGCCTCATTTGATTTGCATAAGTAAAGCATGCCTTATTTAAGGCTTGATTTACTTATGCATAACTTGGCCTCATATTCAATTTGTTGTCTCATAGATGATCAGGCTTATGCATTGCCCAAGTGTCAAGCATTGGCAGGTGGTCCAGTGCATCTTTCACTACTTGAATGGTACATGAATTCTTGGATTGTCTAGATTTACATGCTTTTTCTAACTCTAAATGGGCTAGTTGCTATGGCACTCATGTGTCCACTAGTTGTTTTTGCTTCATGCTTGGTAGCTCATGCATATCTTGGTTGAGCAAGAAGTAGCCTACTATGGCCACTTCTAGTTGTGAGGCTAAGTATAGGGAAACTTTCACAATGATTGTTGACTGTGTGTGGCTCAAATGCCTTTTGGCTAATTTGGGTGTTGGTCAACCTTTTGCCACCAACATCTTCATTGACAATCAGAGGGCATTTGTCAGGGGAGCACTAGATTGTGCTCTCTGACTACAGTAGACAAGATTTCAAAAATACACTACAAGATCATCCATGAAGGGAAAATAGTACAAGAATACGTGATTGATACAAGATGTCCCACAACCCGAGACTGATAGGTATGAATAACTTGACTAAAGATGATCCCACAACCCGGGATCGTAAGTATGAGACAAGATATCTAGATTACAAGAACTCCCTTCTGGGAGATGAACTAGATACAAGAAATAACTCAACAAGATCTCATACTACGAGATTACAAGAGGACAAGACAAGATGTCCTGGATACAAGACTAGACAAGACTAGAACAAGGAACAAGACAAGAACAAGAACTGGAACTTGGAGAGTACTTACTTGGTGGTCACGACTCCTTGAGCTCCCAAGACTGGTATTGGCAAGACTAATTATGAATGTGGCCAACCCCTCCTTATATAGGTTTTCAAGGGCGGTTCATGAAAGGCTGTTGCAAATTAATGATGTCATGGATGATGTCATCAATTCAAAGCATGAGCTCTGGATATCTGAATCAGGAAAGTAGACAGTCGATCTTAGGGTTTTGGCACGTTTCAGATGCAATGCAAGCATTGGTTTCTCCTAATTCTGAACCAATCATGAGATACAGGGTTCACATGGAATCTAAGTGGGATGGTTTCCTTTGTCCATGACATCACCTCCCCCTTAAGCGATGAGTTCCACGAGGAGCAGCCATGTTATCTAGTCTCGACTTCGCTGGATTTCTCCTATGGAATTCTTGAACCTTGATTGGTGCTCTTTGAAGGTTTTCTGCAGGTTCCCAAGTACGATCACTGATGTCATACCCTTTCCAATGAATAAGGTATTCCAATCTTCCTCAGGATATTCTAGAATCTAGGACATCCTCGACTTCAAATTCTTTGATGAATATCTTGTAGAAATTGGCAAACCCCAAAAAACATTGTACATCTCGAACACATGAAGGTGGTTGCCAATCAAGGATTGTCTCAATCTTCTTAGGATCCATAAAAATTCCTTTACCTGATACAATGTACCCTAAAAATTCCAATTCTGTCTTATGGAAATAGCACTTCTCCAATTTCGCATATAATCCTTTTTCTCTTAGTTTCTCTAGGACTATCTTTACATGACATTCATGATCCTCTAGATTTTTGGAAAATATCAAGATATAGTCAAGGTATATTACAACAAAATCATCTAAATATTCTCGAAAGATATCATTCATCATATGTTGGAAGACAGCTGGAGCATTTGTGAGACCAAATGGCATAACGACATATTCAAAATGGCCATACCTTGTCCAAAATGTTGTCTTCCATTCGTCTCCTTCTCTGATCCTGACAAGGATGTGAGCTCCTCGAAGGTCAATCTTTGTGAAGAATTTTGCTTTTCCAAGGCATTCCAAGAGCTCGGATATGAGTGGTAGAGGGTATCTATTCTTTATAGTGACTTTATTCAATCCACGATAGTCTACACACATCCAAAGAGTCCCATCCTTCTTCTTTACAAATAAAATAGGAGCTCTTGTTGGAGACTTTGAGTGTTTGATAAACCCCTTCGCTAGATTCTCATCAATGTTCTTGCGTAGTTATGTAAGTTCCTATGAGGATAGTCTGTAGATTGGTCCAAAGGGTGGTTGTGCTCCCTCTTGAAGTTCTATGGCACAATCATAGGGTCTATGCTCTGGAAGGATGTCTGCATTCTTCTTTTTCAAAGCCTTTGTACTGATTGGGTAGCTGCACTAGATCATCTTTCTTGGATTCTTGAGCTGATATGGCATAGATCATATATGTCGGTTCCTTCCTTATTGCATGTATGAAGGCTTTGGCTCTGACATATGTTGGGTTCTTCTGGATAGCTCGAGGGGTGATTTTATTATTCTCCCAATTAATTTCTGGATTATGTTTCTTTAACCACAACATTCCGATGATAATCATATTTATTGGACTCGATATTACATTGAAACATATGTGTGAATCATGGTCACCAAGGTGTACTCTTAGTGGTATGGTTTCCATGGTTATATTCCCCGATGCTAGAGGTTGTCCATCTACTACTTCAGTTACTACTATTCTGTTCTTCCCAAGTACTAGAATTCCATGTTTCTTAACGAGTCCTTCATCAATGAAACATGAGGACGCTCTTGAATCTACCAAAGCTATAAGGGAAAGGGTCTTCTTCCACATGATTAACTTGACAGGGGCAAGACATGTTTCTACGGGTGTGGATGGAATTATGAGACCCTTTCTTATATCATGGTCTGACTGTATGGTCTCTTTTACAACTAGACTTCCTCGTTTCCCTGCTCTACAAGGGTGGCTGCGACTTTGGAGTTCGTTCTCTTGTTGGGACAATTAACTGCAATGTGGCTAGGGTTTCCACAATATAGACATAACGTGTTATCCCTCCTTCTTTGTTTTTCTTGTGGTGTTAGAGGCTGGAACCTAGTTACATCTATCTGCATAGGTTCGGGCATAGACTCATCTCTAGGAGTAGAGTGGAAAGGTTTCCATTGGCGAGGTCTTCCTTCTACTTGTTTTTCTTGTTTCCTTTCAAAAAGGTGGTTATCACATTGAATGGCTTGGTTGATGTATTCATTCAATGTCTTCACCTTTGGCATCGTGAGTAGAAGGTCCTTCACATCATCCCTTAAGCCCCATCTAAATTGGCTTATGAAATAATCTTTGTGCCAAGTGAGGTCACATATCAACTGCCTAAATTTTGATGCATAGGTAGAGGCAGGGCAATTACCTTGACGTAGCTTCTGAAGTTTTGTTTCTGCCACTCGACTCGTGTCTGCATCTCCAAATGTGGCGATGAGCTCTCTAAGAAACCCCTCATAGTCATGAAGTATGGCCATATCCTTCTCCAAGATTGGGGAGAACCATGATAATGCTTGACCGTAGAGCAAGGTTCCGATAAAACCGACCTTGGATGCATCATCAGGGTATCTATCAAGCTGCATGGATGTACAATTTGAATTGTTGCAAGAATCCTCGGAACTTTGTGCATCACCATCGAACTTTTCTGGCATGCAGATCTTGGGTTCCTTCATAAATGATGTACTAGGCCATTGATTCACTTGAATACTCCCTTGATTTGCTTGAAGACTCCCGATTCATTCTTGTAATTCTTGGAGGAGTGCACCTACATGCACTGGATGTCCCATCTTGACTTGTGTCTGTCGATGACTTAGGTCTTCGACTTGTTGTTGGAGACTCTGAAGTGATGCTACAATCTGTTCATAAGCATTCTTCATGATGTCTGGTCTTGGATAGAAGATAGTCTTGCCAAAATGTCAAGGGAGCACTAGATTGTGCTCTTTGACTACAGTAGACAAGATTTCGGAAATACACTTCTGATTACAAGATCATCCACAAAGGGAAAATAATACAAGAATACGTGACTGATACAAGATGTCCCACAACCTGGGACTGATAGGTATGAATAACTTGACTAGAGATGATCCCACAACCCGGGATCGTAAGTATGAGACAAGATATCTAGATTACAAGAACTCCCTTCTGGGAGATGAACTAGATACAAGAAAGAACTCAACAAGATCACGTACTATGAGATTACAAGAGGACAAGACAAGATGTCCTGGATACAAGACTAGACAAGACTGGAACAAGGAGCAAGACATGAACAGGAACTGGAACTTGGAGAGTACTTACTTGGTGGTCACGACTCCTTGAGCTCCCAAGATTGGTATTGGCAAGATTGATTATGAATGTGGCCAACCCCTCCTTATATAGGTTTTCAAGGGCAGTTCATAAAAGGCAGTTGCAAATTGATGATGTCATCGATGACGTCATCAATTCGAAGCATGAGCTCCGGATATCCAAATCAGGCAAGTAGACAGTCGATCTTAGGGTTTTGGCATGTTTCGGATGCAATGCAAGCATTGCTTTCTTCTAATTCTAAACCAATCATGAGATATAGGGTTCAGATGGAATGTAAGGTTGAGGATGGTTTCCTTTGTCCATGACAGCATTCACATTTGCAAGGAGCCCTATTAAGTTTCATTAGACACATGAAAAGTTAGTTGAAGTCTCTCTCTCATTCAGTTGTAGTCTTCTTCAGAAATTACAGAATATTTGCGCCCGAAGTTTCTGAGTGTTCTCCTCGTGTAGTAGATATTTTGTGATTTCCTTTTGGAGATGTCTAAGTCCATAGTTAATCAATATATGGCTAGATTTTGAAAGTCTAATTGTGAATAGGCTAAGAGAATTGTAAGTAGGAACATTCATATGTAAAGAATGTTCACAATCTTCTCAAACAGGCGTAGATTTCGAGTTCAGAGAAATGGACAGTGCTCAGTGCACAGTGTAAAGTTTTACACAAATGATAGCTCAACATCTAAGTTGAGAGATAAGCTATCTACAGCTAAAAGCATTTGACCAAACGGGTTCGACATTGGGAGAACTATAGCTAAGAAGTTACAGGTGTCAAAGTCGCTACTGCAGAGAAGCAGTTTCACACATAGGTAAAGTGTTTGAGTCATTTCTCAAAGTATACTCAATCATTTGAAGAAATTTAAGTTGGAGAAGGTGCGCAACCTTAAGGCGACACATCCTACAAAGTTTTATCAAAAACTTTACACGAATGGTTAGTCAATCAGAGATTAATCTACAGCAGACTTTTATGAGAATTTGATTTTTTCAGAATAGTCAATTTCTTGATAAGTTAGTGATTGTTCTCTAAATTAAGAGGAGTCTAGGCTTATTATTGATACAGAGGTGCTTTAATTTCAAGAATAGGTTGTTCTTTTGGAGATTAACACTCTCCATCAGTGGTATCAGAGCAGGAAGCATCAGAATCGAGGAAAGGGAGACTTCGACTGCTGCAGACATACAAACTTTGCATCTTGAAGGATCAAAAGGATAAAGATTGAAGAAAAATTGAAGCAAGACACATTGAAGTTGTCAAAAGGATCAGAAGGAGTAATATTCGAAGCCAAGGTACATTTATTTCTCGTAAAGATTAAAAGATCTGTTAGTACAGGTGAAGTAAGGATGGGAGATTCTCTTCAGATAGAGAAATTGGATAGAGAGAACTATCCTGCATGGTCAATGAGGATGGAAGCTCATTTAATGAGAAAAGATTTGATAGCTTACATTACAGGAGAAGAAGAAAAGCCACAATTCAGAGATTCTAGTGTTCCAACTAGAGAGGAGTTGTCAGATTTGAAGAATTAGATGAAAAGAGATGCTCAAGCTAGGAGTATTATTTATATGGCAGTCAATGACTACTTGCTACCCCACATTAGAGGTCTTGAAAGTGCAAGTGAAATATGGAATGCTTTGGAGGAGCATTTCCAAAACACTACAAAGTCAAGAAAGGCATCCTTATGGGCAGAGTTTACTACTTTCAAGAAGAAGGCTTCACAATCAATATCTGATTATGTGACAAAGATGAAGGACATTGCAAATGCATTAGGAGCAGTGGATGAAGACATTGAAGAGGATAAATTGGTAAGGCAAATTCTCAGAGGACTAAGAGGTGATGAGAAGTGGAAGCCTTTTATTTTGTCTACAGAACTTTCATTGGATCATTTTACTCCTGATTTGAATCAATTGTTAGGACATATGCTAACTTTTGAGAATGATATCAAAGGAGAGGTTGACAAGAGTGCAGGTCATGCAATGTACTCTAAAGACAAGAAGAAAGCTAACAAAGGAAAGCAACAAGCAAATGAAGAAGAAGGCATAACTAGTCAAGCCAACTTCCTAAGAGGAAGAGGAGGTGGCAAAGGTAGAGGAAGAGGCAGGAGTAACAAAGATGGAGCCAAAGCTTGCTGGATTTGTGGTAAGACAAATCATTTAGCTAATGATTGTTGGCATAACACTCAGAGTAATGGAGGATATAATCAGAACTATAATTCAAGAGGAAGAGGTGGAAGAAATCAAAGAGGTAATTTCAGAGGTAGAGGTAGTAGGGGTTACTTTGGAAGAAATGCAGGTAGAGGATTCCAAAGTCAACAATATAACAATACCTACTACAATTATGCTTCAAATCAGAAGGAAGGTTCAACATTGATAATGAATGCAACTTGTGAAAGGTAGAGTGAAGATCAAAGAGTCTTCTACATTGACTCAGGGTGTAGCAATCACCTGAGTGGTAACATAGCCTTGATGACTGATTTGGAGAATAAGGTATCTAATCATGTTGTTCAAACAAGTGACAATACAAAGCACAATGTGAAGTCAATTGGATCAGTGAAGGCCAAGGATGGTAGCACCTTATTGAGTAAGGTCTTGTATGTTCCTACAATTCCTAAGAATTTGATAAGTGTAGGACAAATTGTGGAAAAAGGATATGAAGTGAGGTTCACTAATGGAGTGTTTGTGGAAGACCCTAGCAATGGGTATAAACAAATTTTTTCAGGGAAGAAAGAAGGAAGATTGTTCACATTGAAGATTCAAGGTAATGTTGGTCATGTCTTGTTCACTTATGGAGGACATAAGATCTCTGAGTTAGATCTTTGGCACAAGAGGCTTGGACATTTCAATGAAAGAGGTATTAAAGACATGATTAATAATGGTTCAGTGCTTGGATTGCCTAATGTTGCAAGTCAACATATGACATACAGATGTGAGGCATGTCAATTAGGTAAGGCTCATAAGCAATCCTATTCTAAGCATGGGTTTATGTATTCAGAGAAGCTTGAGTTGGTACACACAGATGTGTGGGGACCATCAAAGGATTTCAGTATTAATGGTTCAAGGTATTATGTGATTTATGTTGATGATGCTACCAGATGGGTCACTATCTATGTGATCAAAGATAAGTCAGAGGTATTCAATACATTCAAACATTATCATGTGTATGCAGAGAGAATTACAGGACATAAATTGAAGAGACTAAGGTCAGATGGAGGGGGAGAGTATTTCTCTAATGAGTTCAGTGATTGCTTGTGGAATGCAGGTATAAAAAGGGAGATTACTTGCAGGTACTCTCCTCAACAAAATGGTGTAGCAGAAAGGAGGAATAGGACTCTTGTTGAGTTTGCAAGATCCATGATGAAGGAGAAAAATTGCCCAAATTATTTGTGGGCTGAGGCTATAAATATAGCTACTTATTTGGTACATAGGCTACCATGTAAAGCGTTGCAGGGTATGACACCATATGAGGCATGGTGGGGTAAGAGACCTACATTAGACCATTGCAAAGTATTTGGATGTTTGGCCTATGCATATGTGCCATCACAATTAAGGCACAAATTGGAACCTAAAGCTGAAAAATATGTGTTTATTGGTTATGATGATAAGCAGATGGGATACAGGTTGTGGAATCCATCCACAAAACATTTCCTTGTGTCCAAGGATATTACATTTGATGAGCAAGGTACTTGGTATGCAGGTACTATATCAATATTAATACAGATGATGAAGAAATTGTGAGTCAAAGGAAAGGTAAATCAAAGGTTCAGATATTTGATGAACAAGAGAATAATGAAGTGCAGTTTGAAGTTGAAGAGATACCAAGATTTGATCCTGAATGTGAAGAACCAGAAACCTCAAGAAGTGGAGAACTTAGGAGGTCTACAAGGCACAAATGGCAACCTACAAGGTATAGCTATGATACTTCATTCTTGACTACTAAGGATTATGCATACATGATTAAAGCAGATGAAGACCCTTCTACATATGAAGAGGCAAAAGGTAAAGAAATTTGGGAAAAAGCTATGCAGGAAGAATATGATGCATTGATGGAAAATCAAACATGGGATTTGGTTCCAAAACCAAATAGCCAGAAGATCATTGGATGCAAGTGGGTTTATAAGACAAAGAGATTTGCAGATGGAAGTGTGTCTAGATACAAAGCTAGACTTGTTGTAAAAGGGTTTGCTCAGACATATGGTATTGACTATGATGAGACTTATAGTCCTGTGGCAAAAATGACAACCATCAGGACACTTATAGCAATTGCTGCATGTAAAGGTTGGAAGCTGTGTCAATTAGATGTGAAGAATGCTTTTTTGAATGGTTATATTTCAGATGATGTTTTCATGGAGCAACCTCAAGGATTCAGAGATGGAAGATATCCAGATCATGTGTGTAAGCTCAAGAGAGCTTTATATGGCTTGAAGCAAGCCCCAAGGGCATGGAATTATAGGCTTGTAAAGTTCTTGAAAGAACTTGGATTTCAAGTATCTAAAGCAGATAGTAGCTTGCTTGTTAAAGCAAGTGATGATGGGTTCATTTACATATGTATATATGTTGATGATATAATTCTTACAGGTACAGATGAGAAAGGCATACAAAGCCTAAAGAAGCAAATGGAGAAAGAGTTCAAAATCAGTGATTTGGGAAATTTGTCATACTTCTTGGGCATGGAGATTTCATACACTCAACATGGAGTGTATGTGACTCAAGAAAGGTATTTGAAGAATTTGTTAACCAAGTTTAAAATGAATGATTGCAGAGTAGCACCTACTCCAATGGAGGTGAATCACAAATTGAGCAGATTTGGAGGTGAAGAGTTCAAGGACATGAAACAATATCAGAGTTTGGTTGGTAGTCTTATCTATGCTACATTAACTAGGCCTGATTTATCATATGCAGTTGGGGTGTTGTCTCAATTCATGCATTGTCCTAGGAAAGAGCATTGGATTGCAGGTCAAAGAGTGTTGAGGTACATTAAGGGTACACTCAAAGAGGGGTTGTATTATGGTTTTACATAAGATACAAATATCAAAGTATATAGTGATGCACATTGGGCAGGTAATCCAGATGATAGAAGATCAACCTATGGGTACATGTGTTATGTGGGAGATAAGTTAGTCTCTTGGTGTTCAAAGAAGCAACATACAGTTGCTTTGTCATGTACAGAAGCAGAGTACAAAGGCATGGTTGAAGCTGCAAAGGAAGTGATATGGTTTAAGACTCTCATGAAGAGTTTTGACACTATACAGAGCATACCTATCATTTATGGAGATAACATGAGTTCATTATATCTAGCTGCTAATCCTGTTTTTCATGCCAGGACCAAACACATTGAGATAGAGTATCACTTTCTAAGAGAGAAGGTGATGGATAAAGAGATTGAAGTGATACATACTTCAACAAAAGATCAGATAGCTGATATGCTTACAAAAAGCTTGGATGGACCAAAGTTACAGAAGTTCAAAGACATGACAGGCATAAAGAAGATAAGAGAAACCTCAATTGATGATTGAGGGGGAGCTGTTGGTGCAAACCAATCACCAATTGAAGTTTTGAAAGACAAAGGATGGAGATAAGATCAAGTCTTGAAGCTTAGAAGATGGTTACATTCACAGGTTGAAAGAAATGTACACATATGTACATTAGTTAAGGCATAGGTCACTTATACTTTTGATTAGTCATAAGTATGTACATATTTGCCTATAAATACTATGAAAAAATGTCAGGACATAGAGAGAAGACAAGGAGAGACTATGTGAGAACATAGGAATAGAGAAATGAGGAGTTGTAAGTGTCATTAGACACATGAAAAGTTAGTTGAAGTCTCTCTCTCATTCAGTTGTAGTCTTCTTCAGAAATGACAGAATATTTGCGCCCGAAGTTTCTGAGTGTTCTCCTTGTGTAGTAGATCTTTTGTGATTTCCTTTTGGAGATGTCTAAGTCCATAGTTAATCAATATATGGCTAGAGTTTGAAAGTCTAATTGTGAATAGGCTAAGAGAATTGTAAGTAGGAACATTCATATGTAAAGAATGTTCACAATCTTTTGAAACAGGCACAGATTTCGAGTTCAGAGAAATGGATAGTGCTCAGTGCACAGTGTAAAGTTTTACACAAATGATAGCTCAAAGTCTAAGTTGAGAGACAAGCTATCTACAGCTAAAAGCATTTGACCAAACGGGTTCGACATTGGGAGAACTATAGCTAAGAAGTTACAGGTGTCAAAGTTGCTACTGCAGAGAAGCAGTTTCACACATAGGTAAAGTGTTTGAGTCATTTCTCAAAGTATACTCAATCATTTGAAGAAATTTAAGTTGGAGAAGGTGCGCAACCTTAAGGCGACACATCCTACAAAGTTTTATCAAAAACTTTACACAAATGGTTAGTCAATCAGAGATTAATCTACAGCAGACTTTTCTGAGAATTTGATTTTTTCAGAATAGTCAATTTCTTGATAAGTTAGTGATTGTTCTCTAAATTAAGAGGAGTCTAGGCTTATTCTTGATACAGAGGTGCTCTAATTTCAAGAATAGGTTGTTCTTTTGGAGATTAACACTCTCCATCAGAATCAAGTGGCACTTCATTCTTCAATCTGTGAAAGACCTTGGTTGCAACTAGAAATTTATTAAGATGATTTCTATACTTGTGAGAAATGCCTCAACTCAGATAAACATCAATGGCTAGCTTTCTCAAGCTTTTCGTTTAAAATGACCTATCAAACAAGGATGCCCCTTGGCTTCTCTTCTTTTTTCTATCAAGTTCGGATGATCATGAAACTCTTTGCAGATGACATGAATGCTTTTTTGCATAACGATCTAGCCAACATTGATACCTTTTGATGTTACTTGAATACTTTTTGTGAGGCATTGAGCTCCAAAATAAACCACTCTAAAACTACTTTATGAGCTATCATTGGGCATCCATGTTAAATTTTTATTGACCATGGCTATTAATTGATCCTTGGGGATCAAATCTTTTGCTTGCTAGGTATGGCATTCAATGTTTCGATGGGTCATGGATGGAATTGGTCTCTTTCTAAACTTGATAATAAGTTTTCCAAGAGGAAAGGTATTTAAATCAACCAAGTGGGGCATACTATGGTGGTTAACATGTTCCTTCTTTCTTTGATTATTTAGTTTCTATCATGCTGAAGGTCGAAAGACCAAGAGATTTCCAAATTGGAAATAATATGTAGAAATTTTCTCTAGAGTGGAGATCCTAACATGATGGGTGTGCCCAAAATTAAATGGATTACTTGCATAAGCCAAGAAGAATGGGAATGACCCCCCATCCCTATAGCATCTAAGATGGCACAATGGCAATAGTCTCGACAATATTTCGAGATTCAAGAAGAATGTGGAATTTCATATCATGCTCAATAGGATGTGGTTTGTAAATTGGTCGAGCTTAAGGAGGTATTTTAAATTCCAATCCCTTTGGCATCCACTCATAGACATAAAAAAAGTAGTTCTTATGTGGGAAATTATCTACGGGGGAATTTAGACCAATGTAAAAGCTAACAAAAATTTGTGGTGCTCCCTCCTTGGTGTAAATGTTGCCTACATGCCAAAGAAGACTTGGGTCACCTCTTCTTTTTGTGCCACAAATTAGTGTGGGTCTAGCAAGCCCTTGGAAGTACCCTGTTGCTACAAGGTCAAATCAACCAGAAGCAAGTGTTACTGGGTGAAGCGATCAATTGTTCTTCAACATTGTGGAATGCTATAAGAGGCGAGGTCCTCTAGAAGATTTGGAAACAGAGGTGTGCTGCCAACTTTGACAAACCTCCTAAAGATTGGTCAATCAAAAAATATATTTTCTTGTTAGGCAAAAGAATTTCTAATTGTAAGAAATCCCTACCATTTAGACATAATATATGTTGGAATTTGAGGTCTGCGGAAGCATGTGGACAACACAAGGAAGAAGGGGAAGCTTAGAGCACAAGACACAATACTGAATGTATTACCAAGTGAATGTACAAAGATAAGTAGCATCTTAGGGTTATAAGCATATATAGAATCGGGGGAAAAAACCTCCTAAAGAGGGGAAAAAGTGCCCTCACGGTCCTAAGTGTGTTCACATACATCAATATCCAAATATATCAACAAATCCCCTCTAGGAGTGATGCGCTAAACAAGGAGCTCACACTCATGTATAAGGAAGTGCCAAGCTATGTAGAATCCATCCATGAAAGGAAGTAAGCCCAAAGATTTTGCGAAAAGCTTCAAACTTCTCAATAAAAAGAGCCTTTGTGAAAAGGTTTGCAACCTTCTCCTCTGTGGGCACATATGCCAAAGTGATCTCTATAGAAGAGAAAATCTCCTTGACATAATGATAGCACACTTTGTCAGGGTGACCATTTCATTCGTGAATGTCCCCACCAACCAACTCTGGGACAAGGACAAAACATCACCATACAAGGCTTTTGCCCTGAATGTGGCAAGGAACATCTCCCGAGAGAGTGTCCCAGAAACCCCTCTAGTGCACCCAAGGTTACACCCATCAATGTGGTAGGCTTAGTGGCAGGTTCAAGTTCAAGTAGCAGTAACGTGGCCCCTGTACAGGCAGTTACTACGGCACAAGCATTAAAACAGGATAAACCGACTGAGCAGCCAGAGCCAAGTGACTCAGGAGAGTCTAGTAAGAGGAAACCAAGAACATGGAAGGATACCAGAGAGAAGGCTAATTGCAAGTGGAACAAAAAGATATCTGAACTAGAAGAAAGTCTTAGGGATACCAAAACAAGAATAGAAGACATTGCATCTCAAAGCCCTTCTCATGTCGAACCTCCATCCACACCACCCCATTCCACCCCACCACCCATTGTAAGTAACCCACAACCTGGGTCTGTTCTTGCAGATCCAACCCCAGAAGGCTTGGACATGATATTCAAGGCCTACCAGGCTCGCCTTGAAGAAGGGCCAACAGCTGCAAACCTAGACAAGAGTTACTCGAGAGCAGATTTAGAGATTGAACGGATGAAAATGTGCATGAAAATGGTAGAACAAGCTCAAGCTATACTCGAGACTAGTCAAAAGTTCAATCAGATAAACTCTGTCAAACCGGATTTGCATTTCCAGGGCTTACTAGAAAGATTAGAGAAGTTGGTAAACAAACCACAAGTTTCTTTACCTCCACAAGCTCAACCAATTATTGAGAGAGGAATCTCACCACCAATGGGAGCTTATGTTCCTAATTCCACGGATGCTGGAATACCTCCTTCAATTCAACAGTATTCTCAAGAGTTCTTGCGGGAAATACAAGAAGAGAAATGGGCCAAGGAGAAGGGTAACTCCCCTCCTATTCCTGAGATTGATGATCTTCATGATCAATTTCCCCAAGGCATTCCATCCATTTACGCAGATCAAGAAGAGCAACAAGAAGATGAAAGATTAGATTTTGAATCTAATTGTTTACAAGAGTTGCCTCATTTCATAGGCCCATGGGAATCTGAATCTCTTCAGATTAGAGCTCCCACAATATTGGTAAGAAATGAAGACTCAGTGATTCCAAGAAACACTGATGTTGTGAAAAACACTAAGGTTCAGTGTCATCTCACTGTAGAAGAGCTGCTCAAAGCAAAACCTGACCTATGGAATCATGTGAAGGATCAGGTTCCACAACTTGATTCCAATATGCCAAAAGCAGGCTCTAAGCAAAAAGTTCCAGAGATACCTCTTGATAAGATAGGAGACATGAGCGAAGGTGAAGAAGGTAATACTTATCTTCCGATCACCTATCAAGGTTACACAACCAAAGCAATCGTAGATTCGGGTGATGGTGTTGCTATTGGGACCACCTCCTTGTAGAAGCGATGGGGCAAACCCACATTAAGAACAACTAGAATGAAGCCTCAAATGGTAGATGGTCATTTTGAAAGACCTCTAGGATTGCTCGAAGGAATAACTCTAACCACTTGTGGTGTAGAGTTTGAACATAGATTTGCTATATGTGACTTTGAGAAAAATAATGTCTATGAGATTATCCTAGGAAGACCCTTCCTACAACAATTGCAAATAGTACAGGATTGGGGAACCAACTCCTTGTACTTACAGCACCTAGGGGTCACCACCAAGGTCAATTTGAAGGATTACACCTTCAGAGATGTACCACTCCTACAGTGGAATCCTATCCACAAAGCGAAAGAAGATTCTATCTCTGTGCATTCAGGAAGTTCACCTAACCCATCTTGGTTGCATGAAGATACTCACTTGTGGATGTGCAAGATCGCAGAGGAAGAGGAAAAGCACCTAAAAGCGAGAGAAGAAGGAACTCCCTCAAGAGATAGACCAATAAAAGACCCAGCCTATACACCGATGATATTTCTAGATGAGGAATTTGAGCCTCATGGTGGGCAGAAATCTTAGCTACCATGGACATTGTAGTCAATGAAGAACAATGGACACCTCATTGTGATGAGGAGGGTTATGTTATTTCAGTGTTCATGTGTCAACCCTTGCTGGAAGAATGTGACCCTAGCGATGTCATAGAAGAAGAAGAGAATGATGATGATCTAGAGTCCATTGTGATGGATAGTTGCTTCATCTCAGAAGAGCACTATCTAGAAGATGTAGGAGTATTGACTCAAAAAGAAGAAGAACCCCTCACAAGCATCAAAACTGTAAATTCAAAGGAAGGAAGTGAAGGAGGTCAAAAGAAAAAGAAATGAAAAGCAGTGAAACAAGAAGAGGAGGAATCAGTGTTTGAGGTACCCAAAAATTTCAAGAAATATGAAGTTGAAGATCATCATATGATAATAAAGAAAAGACCAAAAAAATTGTTGTAACCATTGAAGGGAACGAAGAACGATGCACATACATAGGAGATGACCTAAGTGCAAAAGAAGAAGCAGAGCTGGTAGCTCTATTATGGGAATACAGGGACGTGTTCGCATGGCACTATAGAGACTTGAAGGGGGTAGATCCAAAAATTTGCTCTCATACTATACCCATGACGGCTGATGCCAAGCCCACCAAACAAAAGCCCTACACATATAATGACACTTATGCAGCTAAAATAAAAGAAGAGATTGACAGATTGATTGAAGCTGGATTTATCTATGAGATTGAGCATACTGAATGGGTGTCCCCCATTGTAGTAGTGCCCAAGAAGAATGGAAAATTGCGAGTGTGTATTAACCTTAAAAAAGTTAATGCCGCTACGATCCGAGATAGTTATCCACTTTCAATCACTGAACATTTATTGGAGCGTGTTGCAGGCAAGGACGTTTATAGCTTCCTTGATGGGTTTTCACGTTACAACCAAGTAGCCATTGCCCCAGAAGATCAACACAAAACAGCTTTTGCCACAGAGTGGGGGATCTTTGCATTCCGTGTGATGCCATTTGGGCTCACTAATGCACCTGCTACATTCCAGAGACTCATGTGTCATGTCTTCAAGGAGTTCTTGCGAAAGAGCTTAGAAGTATATGTGGATGATTTATGTGCTCATTCCCAACAAAGAGGATACCACATCCCTGAGCTCAGACATATCTTCAACAAGTGTAGAGAATATCGAGTGTGTCTGAAACCAGAGAAATGTGTGTTCATGGTACGGCAAGGTAAGATATTAGGTCATAATGTTTCTAAAAATGGGATATCAACAGATGAAGACAAGGTAAGAGCCATAGCAGAGTTGCCAAGGCCAAGGAACATTAAAGAGGTACAAGCCTTTATGGGCCACTGTGGATATTACCGTAGGTTTATCCACATGTATGCCATCATTGCTAAACCTCTTTATGGACTGTTGACAAATTTTGAGTGGAATGATGAATGTGAAAAATCCTTTAATGAGCTGAAAAGACGCTTGTGCTCAGCACCAATACTGACCACTCTTGATTGGAGTAAACCATTCCACGTGCATGTGGATGCATCCAATCATGCAATAGGATGTGTGCTAGCACAACCCACAGGTGAAAGAAACCTAGATTTGCCAATAGCATATGCTAGTAGGCAATCAAATGCGGTTGAACAAAATTATACCACAATAGAAAGAGAAGGCTTAGGCATGGTATATGCCGTAAAAAAGTTTAGACACTATCTATTGGCCAACAAGTTCAAGTTTTTTTACTGATCATCAAGCTTTATTATATTTGGTCAATAAACCTTGCAATACAGGACGCTTAGTAAGATGGTTCCTCTTACTAATGGAATACGATTTTGAAGTGGTTGTCAGGAAAGGTAGAACCCATCTTAGGGCAGACCATCTTTCTCGCATCACTTCAGGAGAGCCCTCGCAAGGAGTGTCGGATGAACTACCTGATGCTTATTTGTTCAATTTAGAAGTTGTTCCTAAATGGACAAATAAGTTAGTGCCTGCCCTAATCTTTGGACCTGCAAATAAGAATATAAAAACAAACAAAGAAGAAATTGTAAAATCACAAAAATATCAAATATTGGCCGGAAGCATGTACAAACAAGATATAGAGGGTGTACTAGCTTGTTGTGTTGAGGATGATGAACATAGCAGTTGGTTGCAACAAGCCCATGAAGGAATGCTAGGAAATCACTACTCTAAACAAATAACATTGCAAAATATAAAACATTTAGGAGTGTATTGGCCTAGTATGGACAAAGAAATAAATGAGTGGATTAAGAATTGTCCAATGTGTCAAACGAGACCCCCAGTGGAGCATGCTACCCTTTATCATGTGTCATTAATTCCGAATTGGAGTGCTCCATTGGTAGAATTCATGAGATCGAGAACATTACCCAAGGAAGCTAGTCTAGCAAGGAAACGAAGTTTGGAACAAGAGGCTCAAGACTACTCATTAGTAGGAGACAACCTATACCAAAGAGGAAAAGATGGTTATCTAAGACTGTGCGTTCATGAATCAGACTACTTGAAGGTCTTAGAAACTGCTCATAGTGGTGTTACAGGTGGACATTTTGGGCCTGATAGAGTAATCAAGACCATATTATTTTCAGGACTTTGGTGGCCCACTCCTCATATGGATGCACATACCTATGTGAAGAAATGTGACACATGCCAACGTGCCCAGTACCCAATTAGAAAAGATGAGATGCCTTTGAGGCCAATGATGGGAGGACGTGCATTCTCGAAATGGGGTATAGACTTTGTTGGTCCTATTAACCCCCCAGCTAGAAACTCCCATGCGGAATACATTATTGTAGCCACTAATTACCTTACCAAGTGGGTAGAAGTAAAAGCCACAACAAAGAATGATGCTCAAACGACGGCTGAGTTTTTATTCGAGAACGTGTTCACGAGATATGGGCTACCAATAGATTTGGTTAGTGATAGAGGTACGCACTTCTTGAACGAGGTCATTGGAAATCTCCTTCAAGAATTCATGGTGATACACAAGAAGTCTTCCCCTTATCAGCCACAAGCCAATGGACAAGCCAAGAGCACGAATAAGATCCTACGTAACATATTGAAAAAACTCGTGAATAATAAACGCTCTGATTGGGACAAAGAGCTTCATCATGCTGTTTGGGCTTACCGAGTTGCTTACAAAATAGTACTCAATGCTACCCCATTTCAGATAGTCTTCGGATAGAATGCGGTGCTGCCATTAGACTTCCTAATCCCAACTTTAAAGGTAGCACAAGAACATGAGTGGAATGGACACGAGTTGTCCTCCAGGATCTTTGATCTAGAACGCTTAGGTGAGACGAGGCTACAAGCAGCAGTAGGAATCTATGCTGCAAAGAAAAGACAAAAGGCATACTTTGATGCCCATGTAAAGGACAAAGGATTGAAAGAAGGAGACCTAGTGTTGGTTTATATGCTAAAACAACATGCTTGCAAATTGGAGAAACGAGGATATGGACCCAATATCACATGGACATGTGCCAAAAATTGGGCAATATTACTTCCCGAATCATCGGCCGACGCCCCTTTGTGACTATAGAGGTAGGACAAGGAAAGAGTGTAAGGACTGTCAGAGCATTGGTTGATTCAGGTGAAGCAACTAGTGCAGTTAGACTGTCCTACTGCCAAGACCTGTAATTGGACATCAAGCCCATAGAAGTATATCTCATAGGTTTGGGAGGTGTGGAAACCCCTTGTTTGGGCGAGGTAGAATTTCCCATCTACCTTCAAGATGTTCCAATGAAAGTCAAAATGCTAGTAAGTCATGATGAAGACCTTACAGAGCCACTTGTCTTGGGTCAAGATTGGATTTATGACCATGCAGTCAACTTGAATCTAGGAAGTCAACTTCTTCAAGTTTGGGTACAGGAACAATGCATTACATTAGAATTAGAGAACTACATGCTCACAGATCATGGCACCACACACTCTCTTAGTTCCTCTAAGACCAATCTTCACGAACAAGATGCTTGCTGTGTCAAAAGCTCTATGACCCAGAAGGACTCGATCACAGAGGAAAAGGCTCGAAGGCAAGCTGAATCCTCTTGTATAAAGACTAAGGTCGTCACCACTCAACCAAAAAGGAAAGCAAGACAGCACATGACAACCGGTACATCAAATAAACAAAGAGATTTCAAGAAGAGAGTAGTTCTGGGCATGAAACAGATTTGGGTACGAAAAGGAGAGCAACCACCAGCCTTGCCAACACAACTTCCACTCTAGCAAGGCAATCATGCAAAGACAAGAAATAAGCGACCAGGGCCATCTCAACCAAGAGATCTCCGACAAATCTGGGTGCTTAAGAAATTAGCCGCAGGGGCAATTACAGATATGGGTACCTAAGAAGCTCTTACATGCACAACGGCTTATGCTCCCCACCATGCAAAAGGTCTATGCCAAGGAGAGAAAAGGGTAAGAACCGAGCACAAAGACCAAAAGAAGATAAACTCAACCCTTTGGCAAAAGGAAGAAGACAATCATTAAGGATATGGGTTGGAAGCCCAAAGTACAAGTAACTTCCACAGAACCGAAGACCTACCCTCACTGGACACCAAGTTTCGGCAACCATCCAAAGAGGAAAAGGCCAGAAGTGATCTCTATAAGGCCAACTACTATTCTAAAATGGACCCCTAAAGGGAGGAATGGTCAGTTGTCATCTCCTCATCTACAGATCACATCATTTCAAGGTCCACTGGCCACCTCTGAACAAATATTGCATCAAGTCTGCAAGTAACATTAGAAGCCTCGACGAGCAACAACCATGTGCCTTTGGCATAACCCTGTCTTTTGCACAATTGAGGTCATGCACTTCCAAAGTATGCATCAACATAGGGCCACATTACACGGCCGTGCATAGACACCATTGAGAAATCCCAGGCACATGAGACACATATGACATATGTACAATGTTTTATTGGTACTAACCTCTTTCTTCCTATTTTGTGATATTGTGAAAAAAAAAAGAGAAGAAAAAAAGAAGAGGACTATGTGCTTGAAAATGCTCATGAGCGAACTATCAGCAAGGACATCCATCAACAAAAAAGACAAGTCAATGGTCAAATACCATGAGGGAACTGCAAACACAAAGAGATGAAGATCAACGGACCTTTCACCATGGTAAGACGTGTATGCTTCAACAACACTATAACCATGATAGATTAGGAAACCTCTTCGTCAGCATACCCTTGAGCACTTAGCTCAAGACCCAATCTCTTGCACCATACTTCTTGCCACGCATTTTCCAAGTACGCATACGTAGGGCTACATTACAAGGCCATGCACAAGGCACATATTTTGTTCAACCCATGCACTAATGCACTTACCCATCATACATTATGGGTTACAAGTACTTGGCATGAAAACTATGAAATCCATCTTTGGAAGAATCAGAGGACATCATGGTGACCACTACAAGAGCAAGGAAGCCATCCACCACCGAGAGTTGCTCATAATGAACATTGACCACCTCCTTTGAGCAACTAGCAGTTTTGGACAGCTCACAAATGCACCATCAAGATGGAATACAAGGAAGAAGTACATACAAAGGGACTACAAACTATAAGAGCTAGCAGTGGCAAAGTAAAGAACCAGACAAACGACCAGGCTACATTGGGAAGATGGATCGCTCCTGTTGGACGTAAAGGACACTACCTCTCAACGTACTACATGGAACAACCACTACAACAAGGGTCTGTCAGGGACGACATACTCAAGAGGGGGGGAGTGTTGAAGCTCAAGGTTAAGGACAAAGCATGGAAGTGCATCAAGGAAGTGGACACACAAAAAGAGGGAGCAAGTAGGGAGCTCCAAGAAGCACCTGTCAAATTTTTAGAAGAAGTCCTTATAAAAATAGTGATTTTCATCAATATAAAACCATTGTAAATACCATTTTCCATTTTTGTAACTCCATTTTGTTCAAGCCGAGGATTCCTCAAGCTTGAGGAGTATTAGAACTACCATCCTACCAATTTTCATAATTTTTAGACTCCGTTTGAGCCCCCAAATAAGCCCTGGAACCTATTTTTTAACTAGGCCGGATGCTAGGTCTGGACAGGGCCAGAACCACTCAAAAAACTATAAAAAGGATTGGAAAGCTCATTTTTGAGGTTAGCTTGTTGTAGATTTCAGCTTCGTAAGAGATCTCTTTTGCAATCGAAGATCCTCCATTGTTCCACTCTTTGCTCTTACTTTGTGCGCGTGTGTGTATGTGTGTGCATGCTCGTGTGCTTTCACTCACGCATTTGTGCCATCACTTGCTCACGGTCTTCATACCGGTCCTCACGTCTCCACGGATTGACATTTATGAGGTGTATCTCCTCACGTCTCCACGGATTGACATTTATGAGGTGTATCTCCTCACGTTGGTACTCACCATTGTGCTAGAGTGACAGTCTTCCACTCAACACTATCAATATCTATCATGAAGGGGATTGCTTCCTTTGAGTGCCTCTTCTTAAGGAGGGTGCACATCTCTTTAGTGAGTTTGTCAACTTTCCCACCCACCAATCTTTAAATTCTATCTAGAGATTCTCTTTAGTGAGTTTATCAACTTTCCCACCCACCAATCTTAAAAGTCTATCTTTGGTATTGAGAGTGGCCTTTGTTGGCTTCATTCTCAAGATGCCTTAGCCTTTCATAAAGATTTTTCCCTTCTAGCACAACGAACGTTTTGAAGATTCTTTTGTGTCTTAACCAAGATGTGTTGTGTCTTCATGACTGCCATCCTCCAACACTTATCCAAAGAGGAGTGGGTGGCAAAGGCCAAGTTCCAGGTAGGAGAATCTCTTGTTGTACCAAGGGGAAAGAAAAGGCTATTAGATTGGCCTAGAATGAGGGGGATTTCTTGAGATTGTCATAAGGCTTGAAGGTAAGCACAATTGGGTAGTGATCAAGGATAACAAGATCCACACATTGGGAGAGAGAAGGGAGGCCCCACTTACTCCTATTCTATGTAATATAGCTCTTGTCAAGTTGAGCTTTCCTCAATTCAGCTCTAGACTGAAGATTCAGCCAAGAGAAGCAAACCTCATCCTCTATCTCCACTAGATCAAGGTGGAACTTGACTTGGTCCCATATCTCCTTCTCATGACCATCAATAACTCGGCCTCTTTTTCCTGCATATGTTAGAAAAAACTCCACCATATTAAAGTCCCCACAAAGGATGACATTGAGGGACAGAGAGTTCAATGATTGCCAAGTGGCAAGTCTTTTAGAATCATTATTGGGAGCATACATAGACTTTCAAACTCATTATTGGGAGCATACACAGAGACTATGGTGAACTATAGTGAACCCCAAAGGAAGCCCCAATCCATCAATGGTTCTAATCCAGAAGAGTACCCACAAGTATAAAGTGTCAATTGCTTTAATGTTGATATCCAAGCCACAATTTCACCTAGGGTGCACGATGGGAAGCCAGACATGGGAAGAAAAAATACATTTTTGTCTCTTTTGAAGGTCGTCACCATCAAATTTAATCTCTTGAAGACAGATGAAGTTCGAGATAAAGCATTTCCTGCGGATCCACTAGCCAATATTGGCAGCTCTTGAGGGTTCAAACAACCCTCTAACATTGAAAGAAATAATAATCATTATTGGAGGTTAAATTATTTGTTGGGAGGGGCCTTGTCCCTCTTTTTCTTATTTTCTCACTATCTTTTTTCCTTGAGGTGGAGGGGTCATGGCAAAAAAGTTTACCCTTAAGGGTGCTCTTCCATCACATCTCAACTCGTTGTTTTCCTTTATGAGAAGTCTTCTTCGAAAATGAATCAAGTATCCTATCAGGAATTATGGATCCAATGATCGAGCTTTTACTGTCGTGGTTCTCATCATTGTTGTTGGTGAATCCATCCTCCTTACTAGTGATATATCCTTCTTGGTTTTCTTCCTTGCAAATGGAATCCTCTAGAGTTTTCCCATCATTACAAGACTCATCAAGATTCATACCCCCTTGGTAATCCAAGTCATTCATTTCCTTCTCTAGATTATAGATTTTTTTTTTGAAGGTGTCAGAGGGACTCTTCTCAATATTACCCTTAGGGCTTCTTCTCCTTCTTCCTCTCACTTCTCTGAATTCTTTTGGGTTCTTCTCCATGACTTGTGTTTCCTTTACTTTCTTAGCATCCAAAGGATGATCTTCTCACATGCGAGGGGGATTGCTTTGGGCCACTACAACCTCTTTATTTCCCATTATATTAGAATTTTATAGATTTTGTTTGTTTTTAATGGATTTCTATCTCGCAAGACAATCTTTAACTCTATGGCCCTCCAAACCATAGTGAAAGGAAGCATTTGCCAAGTTCCCATATAAAATCTCTTGCTCAATGGTTTTTTTCTTCTTCAATGTCTATGGAAATTCTCGAGGGGAGATCTTTGTTTAGATGTGCTTTGACACAAATTTGTGGGTGCCATTTGGCATTGAATGAGTATTTCATGCCTTCATAGATGAAACCTCCAATGTCTTCTTTAGAGGCAAGAGGTTGACCAATGAATGACACAATTTCCCTACTAAAGCCATACAGGAAAAAGGTTAGGTTTGCAAGCTCTATCCAAAGTGGATAGTGTAGTGGCTTTGAATTGTTCCAAATGAATTCAAGATGTTTGTTCGGAATGAATAGGATCTAAGTTGTTTGTTTGTATAGTGCAATCTTTAAATACTCTTTAACACTCTTTTTTGTATCTCTTTGTGTATTTTTGGATACCATATGAATATTTATTCCATCTCTCCTCGCAATCTTCAAGGACATTTCATGTCCCCTCATTTTTAAAGTGCATCACAAAATGATCCTCACAAAATACCTCTATCTTCCTCTCTTGCATACCATGCCATCTAGAACAGATTACTAATTTAAGCTTCAAAAATATTGAAAGATTGAAAGGCCATTAGCTTTCTCCTAACGTTATTGAGCATTTTGAGCAAGAGGATTAAAGAGTTCTCTCCCATTCCCCCATAGGCTATCCTTGGTATTCAAGGATAATGAAGTCAAACATGTGAGATTTCCCATCCAAAATATGAGCGATTGATTACCCTACTTTTTGCCAGGAAAAAATGGCTCACCCTTAATGTTGCACCCTTTTGGTAGCCACCCCGCTCCCCCCCTTGTATTTCCATCCAAGAGCTTGGGTGCTTGGGTGGTTTTCCATGAGGTGTTGAATCATGCACAACTATAAGGGGGGCTCGTTAATCATCCAACAACCAACTTTGTGATTTTTCATTCAACATGCTCTTGCCCTCTTCCTAGTCCCTCGAGCAGGCCCCTTCTTGAAAGTGCATTTTGTTCCATCAAGAAGCCTCATTTCAACATTACCCTTGCCTTTAGCTGTGATGCTTTACGCAGGTTGGCGACCTTCAATGTTTTCCCACGATGACTAATGTGGGCCACATTGGGCCGTTGTAATCGCATGTGGGCTGTTTTCAATGTAATTACCTTTGGGCCATTGTCTTGAGTATAATCACCATTTCATGCAAACATGCATTTTGGTGAAATCTTACCTTCTAAGAATGACTCTTCAAGTCATCCCAGTGATGGGCTAGCCTGATGCGCTCAGTTGCGCCTGGGGTAGCTTCTTATTTTGTCATATTTGGTATCAGAGCCTTGCTCAATCAAGTGGTCATGGAAGAGAGGATAGACAAGTTGTCACACCAATGTTGGGAGCCTCATCTCAACATCCCCATTTCTCACACCACCATGGATGACAAAACAAACGATCAGTTCTTCAGCAATGTGGAGCATTGCATGGCTGAAGTTCGAAAGGAGAAAAGATGAAGCAAAGGAAAATGGGCATAGATATCATCCCCACACATAAGAATTATGATTTTGTGAATCTAGAGAGGGAGAGGGACTTGCCTCCCTTGGATTGGATGATAGCTCAAGAGGACTGTATTGGTTAGTTGGAGTCGTTCAATGCTGATTTAGCTAGCTTACTGAAGGAAAAATTCAAGATCAAGGAGACCACAAAACCATAAGAGAACCAAGAAGGAAAAAATTCAAAAAGAACATCTTGTTAGGGTCGTCAGCCACAGGCATGATGATGTCGGTCAATTTCATTCTCGGATGATGACATTGATGAGAATTCCTACAGATGCTTCAAACCATGTGCACCTGAAAAGTTTCATGGATGGTGCAAATCATTTACTATATCAAAATGGCTCCGAGATATCAAGTAGTACCTTGAGCTGCAACGTGTAGGTAAGAGACACTAGGTGATGATTGCTTCATCATTTCTAGCCGACAATGCAGGTGCATGGTACCTTAGAGAGTCAGGGCATGAAGAATTCACTTCTTGGAAAGATTTCAAAGCAACATTTGATGAGTATTCCATTCCACAAAATGAATCATTTAAATTAAGGGATGCATGGAGAGGTCTCAAGCAGGAAGGGTCCTCTATCATAATATATTCAAAAATATCGATGACTCATGTTATGAATAAACAATAGCTAAAAAACACTAAACCAAGTTTAGAAGCTCATCTCACGGTAGATTGTTCCATGAAATGAGTGAATTGCATCCCTCCAAGTCTTGCAATAGTGCAACCAACCCATGAAAATCTCTATAAGTCTCCTCTACTCGTGTCGGAGTAGGACCCACTATCAACTCTTACAACAAATAAGCAAAAATAAGTAAATTCATTCATCAAAATGATACTTAAAAACTCATGATGCATCGTGTCCGAACTGCTACTACCCAAATGCGATGCCCCAACTCCATCTAAATGTGTGGCCATTGCATCCCACTACTGACAATATCAGGTAGGATTCTTCTGTTTCTTATTGCGGATCATCTCCCACTCTTTAGCATCTAGCCATATAGGCTTCGATAAGCCTCCTCTAAAAGCGTTATGATCCTTCAATCATCAATGTGAAATCATCTCATGTGTCGTGTGTTGTATCCACTCTGAGCTGGCAATAAGATGCTTAGGTGTTGGTTGAAATCCATGATAGGTTGCTTTTCTTATGTAGTTCTTATGATCCTTGTCCTATACACTCCACTTGACCATGATAGATTTTTCTATATTTATTTATATATTTTCATATTAATCCAAAAGTCTTAATTTTTTATACATTTAATTATATATACCAATATTTTATTCAAAAACTCTAGTTTTTTAGGTTTTATGTATATTTACTATTATTTAATATGAAAGTACTAATGTTCTATATAGTTATTTATATATACTAATATTAATCCTAAAACCTCAATTTCTTATATATTTATTTATATAAACTAATATTTAGTCTAAAACCATAGTTTTCTTACATATTTCATTATATATACTAGTATTTATCCTATAATCCTAGCTTTTATATATTTAATTATATATACTGATATTAATACTAAAACCCCAGTTTTTTTATATGTTTGATTATATATACTACTATTTATCTTTAAATTTTAGTTTTTTATATATTTAATTATATATACTAATATAAATCCTAAAATCCTAATTATTTATATATTTAAGCCTATTAATTAATATTTATTTTTTCATATATTTAATTATATATACTAATATTAATCCTAAAATCCTAATTATTTATATATTTAAGCCTATTAATTAATATTTATCCTAAAACCCTAGTTTTTTATAGATTTAATATATATACTAATATGTATCTTAAAACCGCAATTTTTTATATATTTGATTTTATGTACTAATATGAATCCTAAAACCCTTTTTTTATATATGTTTAAGTATATATATTAATTTTTGTCCTTACTTTTTCATATATCTAATTATATATAACAATATTGATCTTAAAACCCTAATTTTTTACATTTAATTATATATACTAATATTTATTCTAAAATCTTAATTTTTAAAGTGTATATTTACTATTATAAATCCTAAAATCCTTGTTTTTCTATATTTAATTATATATACAAATATTTATCTTAAAATCCTATATTTTATACATTGAAATATATATACTAATACTAATCTTAAAATCCTAATCTTTTATATATCTTTGTTTATGTATGTGTATGTATGTATGCATGTGTGTATGTATGTAAAACCCTAAAATCCAAATAAAAACCATAACCCTAAAACATGTATATGTGTATGTATATGTGACTTGTGTGTGTATGTGTATTTGCATATATGCATGTGTGTATATATATGTATATGTGTACATGTGTGTATGTATGTAAAACCATAAAACCCTAACTCTAAAACATGTGTGTATGTATGAGTATCTATGTGTATGTTTATATATATGTGTCAACATGCTTTACAGACAAGGGTAGTTATACATTCTGAACGATGTAGAACTTCAACATACAAGGCTACTTTGGGAGGCACATGATTGCCAACTTGCAGGGCATGGCAGAAAAAGATGAAGCTACGAATATTTGAAGCAACATATGTTCTGGCCGAAGATGAAAGCGGATGTAGTAGAATATGTGCAAACTTGTCCCACTTGTCAACTAGTATGACAGAATTGCATCAAACCGACATGATTACTTCAATGGATGCCCGTTCTCAATGGACTATGGGACATGATAAGCATGGATTTTATAATAGATTTTCCATCATCATAAGGATTGATTGCCATCTTTGTGGTCATGGACTGCTTTTTAAAGCAAGCACACTTTATTCCCATCAAACTGTCAATGGAAGCTAACGTGGTGGTGCAAAGTTTCTTCCACCATGTATTTCAAATCTTACCATTGATCATAATTTAAAACAGAGATCCACGTTTTCTCAATGATCTATGGAAAGAATTATTTATCATCTTGGGTATGCAATTACGGTTCTCGTCTGCCTACCATCCCCGAATCGATGGTCAGACTGAACACATCAATCAATCAGTACAAGACTATCTTCGAAGCTATGTGCAAGCAAATCAATGAGATTGGGCAAAACATCTGGATATCTTAGAATTTCATTATAGTAGCTCCATACATGCGAGTACCACACTGACTCCCTTTGAGGTGGCCATGGGAAACGAGGTGATCATGCCTATGGCCCTCACGTCAGATGCTCTCTTAGTAGTTGCTAACCGTGAATGTGGAGTCTTTCTTAGGGAATGGCTGTCCAAGAACATTCTATCGCCAAAGAACCTTATACCCAAGTTCAACCACCAATACTATGGGCCATATCGAATCAAGCAATGGCTCAATCACGTCACATACTAATTGGATGTTCCACCGGGTGCTCAAATGTTTCCACACCAATAACTGATTTAACAGAAAGGTGATTCTACCCAATGAACCTCAAGATCAGCCACAACCCTAACTCATTTTGAAAGGTGATTCTACCCAATGAACCTCAACATCAGCCACAACCCTAACTCATTTTGAAGGAGAGAGGCTACGAGTTTATGGTGATCGGCTAGTTCCCATTGCCAACCCCGGGTCTCGTATGTCATGAGCCGTGGCCTGTCCGTCGTCCAGCCTCCAGGCCGACTTCACTCGAGCATGTATATGTTGCGACTCGCGAGCAGCGAGCGACAGACTACAGTCTACAGTGCTCCTTTCTTCGTTTCCTTTACATAATTTCTTTTGACAACTACGTACGAACTGTTGCAGGGCTCGAGGTGGCGGCCGTAAGCTGTTACTGCTGATAATCACGGATTACGAGGAGAACGGCCACCGTTCACGGCTTGCAGTCTTGCAGATGGAGAACGACGCAAATTTCAGTCTTCCAATCTCGGACTCTCCCGATGTCCCGAACGCTCCGAATCTCCGATTTCTGAGAGGAAGGACGCCCTGCGCGAATGGGAAGCTGCAAATTTCCAGGCTGAGATGAATTGTGATTCGTTATCCCGGTTCCCGTGACTATCGACACTCCATGGATTTACCAACTGGCTACACATGTGCACCTCGTTCACGCACCTTTCTGCACCTGAAACAAATACCGAGAGAGAGAGAGAGAGAGAGAGAGAGAGAGAGAGAGAGAGAGAGAGAGAGAGAGAGCTTCTCTCGCGCAGGCTAAGTTTTCACTGCCATCAAACGGGCCGAAGATGAGTTAAGTGGAAGCGAGAATGTGTCTCCTTTTGGAGATCGTGACATGACTATTGAGATGGTTGAGTGATGGCTCTGTGTAGGCACAATTATCTGACTCTTGTGAGATGGTCGAGTAATGGCTCTCTGGCACAAGTATCAGACTCTTGGGCCTTGGCTATGGTGAATCATGAACGCTCCTTTCGTGCCGCCTGTTTTTCTTCCTCCTCTTCCTTCTTAATTTTCGATTACAAGGTAACTCGCTTCAAAGTCATATTTTACAGATTTCTAATAATTATTTAGATTAAAAGCCTCACCTCGAGAATGGATCGTTCTTTGTCTCTGAGCATTCGTGCGTCCTATCTGCAGAAATATGGCATAACACACAGACCTACTTGAAAGTGAAATCTGCTCACATACAATCTTCTATACACTTCACTGCCTTTCGTTTGATTTTTGCTTCTCTAGCAGCCCTCGTACGTATGCAGGTTACTTCTATGATGCAGGCATGTCCATCGGGCCTTTGCCTGCCTCGTGTAAATTTCCTTTTCTCTCTTGAATCTTCTGTCAACCTTTCTGCATGATGTGCCTCTTGCTTTCTTGTTTCCTTCCATGCGTTCTTCTGTGTGATGCACCCTCTGACCTCATTTCTTTTCACCTAGCGGTAGCTGCATTGATGTAGAACTTGCCGCCGTTATGGTTCCTTTGTTGCACTGTATAATGCGTATTTCTTGAGGGCGGCTTTATTGATGTAGAACTTGCTGTCGTTACAGTGCCGTTGTTGCTCTGTATAATGCGTACTTCTTGAGTTTGTTTCAGACAGGATGGAAGCACTGTTGGAGTGGATTTAAGTGTTTCATACTCCGTAAAAGATCGAAAGACCAGAAAAGAAAAGTGCATTTTAACGTCGAATCAACTCTGGCAGAGACCGGAGTTCCTAATCAGAGCTTCGCGTTGAACATTGTAGACCTGTTGTCTGTGTTTCCGCCAGGCGTGGATGCTCCTCCTCCATCTCCCGAGGCTTTCCGCACAGCCGCGCAAACTGATCGGTCAGCTAGGCCGTTATCAGCCAACTTATACACTGCATTCTCTGAACAAATAGATGATACTGGCGACCAACAGGTCTCCCAAATCAATGATATAGAAGACGACGCATGCAATGGATCATTCTTGCTGAACGATACTCTGGTTACTCCTCCCTTAATTTCCACACTTACATCAGCAAGTACTACTCCCTTATCAACTGCTTCTTATACACCCCCTCCAGAACTTGCACACCTCACAACGCCTCCATCACCAGATGTGCCCTTTGCAAAACTAGTTGGGCCCTCGTTCACAGAAAATAATGGTTCTCTTACTGAGGATGATGACCATTTCCACCCTTACAGATCTCCGCTTATTTATCTGCAACTTATGGATTGCCTATATCCATGCAGTCCCACTGATCAGATGGTAAAGTTCAATTCTGGAGCTTCAAGCTCGGAATTAACAACCAGTCCAGAAAGAGTTTCATGTGGAGATAAGGAATCCTATTCTCTTCATGTTGCAAACGAGTATTGCCCTTCCGCCATTGAAGCATGTCTTAAGGGTTTGAATATAGAAACTAGTTTTTCTGGTATGCCCATTTCTCAAGTGAAATTATCAGATATTTGCTCCCAGAGAGAACTTAATCCAAGTGCTGAGATTTTTGGTGTATGTGGAGAAAATAGTAGACGATCTTCTCATTTTGTACGTGGTAGCTGCAGTTATCACTGTGAACGGAAGCAAAAAGTTGGGGAAGGTGATCGCGCCACTACTAGTGCTCAGCTATCAGCTAAATTCAGGGATCAAGAAGAGGCGTTTGAACGAACTCAGAGAAAATCAAATCATGTAGAGCCAAAGGCTCAGTGGATAGTTGAAAGAGGGAGGAAACTTGAGCAACTGATACAAAGGATGCAATCGATTGCAAGTTTTAAGCTCATATTATTACGGTGCTAGTCTTCCCCCATCTGTAAAAGGCTGCATGATGGATGTTCCCTTTGAACCATTGATCCTTATTTGTGCCCCATTTTTTCTCGAGTGAAATGCGCATCTCCCAATCCTCGGACTTTGAAGCCTGTTCATAAATACAAATATACAGATTTTCCAGAATTCTTGGCCAATATATTTATTGAAGCATGCAGTCTCTAGGGGCACACTCTAGTTCACGTAAGTACTTCATTCAAATTTATCTAATTCAGTGCATCGCTGATCTGTTAAGAAGTTTTTAGACGTTTGTACACTTTTGGGACTCTTTTGGAAACCTGTGTTGAGCTTGGTCGCAAAATAGGTTAAAAGCTCCTACTCAGAACTTCACTTAAATTTAAAGAGTTTATCAGAAGCTACGTTTGTTTTCATTGCTGAAGATCTTTACCTGAGCAGCAGTTCTAATGATGTTGCTTGTTATAGACTTTTACCAAATCTGCTGTTTCCTTTTCCTTTTCTTTGCTTGCGGATCGGATAAAATATGTTTTGTGGATAGGTATTTATGATGCTATTGCAGACTTGAACTCACAAACCTTATGATGCCATTGCAGACTTGAATTCACAAACCTATGCAGCAGTTGTCGACGATAAAGGTAAGAAGTTCGTTCTTTAGATCGCAGCTTCATATTATGCTCCTTCTTCACACTGCCTTTCTCAGTTTGCTCTCCCTTCGTTCTCCTTTTGTCCCTTCTTATTTACAGACTACTGGATACTAGCAGATCCTTCCCATTGGTTGTCGCAGCTCTGTTGTGCCTCCTACAGGCCTTACATGATACATCCTTCCCTCAACCTTAAGCTGTTCTTCCAATCTTTGCTTGCAAGGTCACATATAAGTCTTCTTGGGAAGATGAAGTGGCAGGTAGATTCTGCCTTCTGAGAGATTCTGCTTGCTTTCTTTCTGAGAGGGTAAGCCTCCTGTTGCCCCCTTCCCCCATTCAGTAAATCAAAAAAATTAAGCTCTTCTTCGCATAAGTCTTAAGCTGTTCTTCGCATAATTCTTGAACTTGGCTCAAAGAATTGAGCTCACTACGGGATATGTCTATGTAAGATCGGATAATATAAGTAACTTTCGGTCTCGTCTTCTTTTTACGGGTAAATGTCTATTTTTTACGAGAATGAACCTATGGTCGTTTCTTTTGATTTTAATTATTTAAAGGAACTTTGATATTATTACCTAGTCTCTCTCTATACTTCTCAAAAAGCAACATACCAAGCAAGAGACCCCTTTTATTATCACGTCACTCCTTTGGTTGGAAATTTTATTATCCCAGGCCGTTAAGGTAGCTGGTTGGGCCTCTTGCCTCTTGAGGCGGGGGCGAGGGTTCAATCCCTGTTGGCCACATGTAAGGGACATGTATAACCTAGAATGATGAAGCATATGGCTTATGTGCCATCGTTTTTGACTAGCCTTGCGATAGTTGTGACCGCCGTTCAACCTAGTCTTGTAAACCCCTCCCTTGTGGGATAAAGGGGGGTCCCATGGGTACTATGCCCTTCCTCGTACAGTTGCAATTTCAAAGTTAAAGCCCGGGGGAGTAGGCCTTGGCCGAACCTCCATTAAAAAAAAAAAAACAAGCATACACACTTAAGGAACCCTCTTAATTCCCTTACAAAATTTTCACAAACCGATAGATGAGTCATGATTTTTAAACCTTCAGCCAAAAGGTTCAAGGTGTTACCACTATAGCATTTCCCTCTTGATTCTATTCACATAGCTTGAATGGCCTATTGATTTATATTTATCCATAATAATGTAGAGAGAACATACACATAATCTATGAATAAAAATATTAGCTGATCTTAGTGCTTGTTGAAAAAACTTGGAGCATTTGAGGTATTCACCATAGGCACCATGGGGTTAACCAATAATACTCGATGAGAGCTTCAATTTAAATGGACTTTGATGTCAACTCTATTCTGTAAACCTTAGCAACCAAGCATAGCATACTCATGCTTTCCTTAGGTACATGTCCCCCATTTGAGTTCCAAAGCTTACTATTGAGAATGGAGGTATGATTTTGATTCCATGGTTTTATAAAATATCTTGACTATGGTTAATGTCAAGATAACATTAGAAACTTTTTGAGTATTAGATAAAGTATGTGATTATCTTAGGAGTAAAGTCTCATGGATGGAAAGGAAGAGCTCTTTGGCTCAATCCCCACAAGTGCTTTCGAAAAAGCAAGATGCTCTTGAGCTGTCTAGAAACATCCACTCAAGTTAACTTGAGTACATTGAGACTCAACTCAAGTGGCTAGGTACATGTAACATGAGTAGACTCTAGTTAGACTCTAGTTGGGATGCCTATGTGATGGTGGAGGTTGCACATGCACATGTGAACTCTAGCTAATCCCAAAGATCACCCTCAATTCAAAGAAATGTATAATAGTTTGGTGGATGATTGAGATTTCATTCTTTGAAGTGTTTGAGCTAGGTTCCCAAAATTGGTGTCAGCACCATGTTGAGCTTTCATGGTTACTTTGGTGGGAGTTCTCCATTACTTCCAAAGAGAAAGTCAAATGTTGGTTGTTCAATCGAAAGTTTTATCATGTTCGCATGAAGAAGAAGGAGAATTTGAGGTTTTATAAAATTATTTTTTCTTTTCTCGATTCTTTCTTCTACTAAAGGGAAGCTTGATACCATCTCCAAAGGGTGGGAAGCCCCCAAGAGGACCCCAAGGGAGGTAAAGCACTACTACATGTGGTCTCTTTCACATAAGAAACAACTATGTCATTTGGAGGTCCAAATCTGAGGCCACCCACCTACCTCTCATGCCCAAGCACTCCCTCTCCTTCCTTTAGAGATATGAGAGATGATTCTTAGATGCACCTTATATAGGCTCATTCGTCTTGCTTCCCCTACACATATGGGATATTTTTCTTATCTCTCAGACATCCCCAACTTTCTCCATGCAAAGAAATTGTTCCTCAACTCAAAATCTTGAAAACTCTTTCCATGTTTCTCTGCATCCCAACAAGTAGAGAACAACTTCGAAGTTTAGTTTTCACATACAACAAAAGACATGAGGACCTTCATAATTAGCTCTTGTAAGGTTCTCCATTTATCTTTTGCCGAATTCTTTTTTATTCTTTGTATATTGGAGAGATGAAATAATATTTATATACTTAATTCATTTGAAGAAGATAGTTGAGAGAGGGCATGTCTTGCTTCATTTAGAGATCCAAAGAGGGCTTGCTTCCAAAGGATCAAAGGAAGGAAGCTATGAGAGGAGGATGAATCTTCCCAAGGATGAGAGGAAGAACATAGTTTAGGATTAAACTAAGTACTTGTTGCAAAATTGCTAGCGCAAGGCAAAACCAACATCTAATGGTATTAAAACAACATTAAATTGTCAATCTGAACATGTTTACCTTGTCCAAGTGTATGAAGATGTATTGCACAAAGCTATGGAGCTTATGCTTGCACTCTAGCCAATACATGCTAAATGGTAAGAAACACATACCTAGAACATGAAAAGACACGCACCATAGGAAGGCATGGGGTTGGGACACCGCAAGCACACCATTAGAGTTTTAAATGAAGGAGATGCAAGAGAGAAACTCAAGAGGAAAGATGCATGAAAAATTTATTTGAATGATAAAAAAAGCCTTTACAACTTGAGGACTTGATTCTTTTCAACATAGAAAATACACCAAACGCACTAAAACATAGAGTTAAAGTTCCCTACATCATCAAAACATGTTCTAACAATTGCACGAGAATACATGAGGTTGTGGAAGTACTCCTGACATTGAAGGACTCCTTGGACTTAACGAAAGTGGAGTATGTATACAAGATATTACACTATATGCTCTAGAAAATAGGAAAAAATGTCAAAGGTTGCTTGTAGTTCCCAACTTCTTTATCCTTTGTTGCTTCTTTATTCCTTAGCTTCATCCAAGAGATTTGGCATGCTCTTCACAGACCAAAAGTTGAAACATTTGATAGGCTTCTTTAGTTCTTTGAGTCTTTGCTTCATATCTTCGTTGCTCTTTTTTCAACTTCAAGTATTTCCTTCCAACAAATCCACTCCCTCTCCCCCTCTCCGAAACACTAATATCCTCAATAGGCCTTTGTTGGAGCTTATCAAGGTTCACATCTTGTTTGCATGGTCACATACTTCCTAGTCCCTACAGTAGTGCTTTCTAGCCAAAAACATTAGATGGTCATTTCATTCGAGGATTTGTGGGTCAAGAGTGATAGTTACCATGGTGTGCAAGATCTAACGCAATAGCATTCAATTGGCATGTATAAGCGTACAATGCATTTTAAAAAAATTTAGAGAGGTTCTTAAAAACCGGATATGAAAGCTTCTTTGAACATTTGCATATGGTACTTATCTAATAATTGAAATTAATAATATTAAGAAATAAGGAACTTAAGAGGTGTTAGACATTGATCTACAAAGACCATTCCATGTGTGTGGGCCATAGCGAAGGTCCCTACCTTACCAGATCTTCTAAGGTATTCAATGGTAATGGGGATGCATTACTATTTTGAATGCAAATGGATATAATGGATGTGAGGAGAGTGATTTAACCAGAGATCTCTCAATGATGAGACAAGATCAAGACTTTGCTCTGATATCAAATGTAAGATTTGCCTAAAATCTCTCTTGAAAATAAGACTTGTGAATGGTGTGTGTTCCACTCTCCTCCCATCTTTTGAGATAGCAGGACTGGTCCATTTTGATGTAGTCCTAAGTAAAAGGTGGCATGCCAGGAAATGACTAGTCATAGATTTTGCTTCACCTCTTTATCTATTTGAGCATGATGGGGGGCAATTACTGATCCATGGAGTGCCAGATCTCCAAGATATGTGATTTGTGACTGCAATCAAGTTGCTCAAGAGTGATTGTAAGCATATTTACCTTCTTTATATTGTGTATTCATCTTGTGTAGTGATAGATTCTTGCAGTCAAGGAAACTCTCATTGGAATGCTCAAGTACTTTTAGATAAAGTAAGAGTAAAATTCCAAGATTGATTTTTAAAAGAATAACTTTGGGTTTACCTCCTTGTAAGAACATTTCTAGAATCAAATTGGTACCAAGAGCAAATTCGACGGCTCGACCACCATTTTGAATAAGCTTGCACGAGGAGAATGAAGTCCACAAGATCTGGATGAGTATTTGTAGAATGGGCTAATTAGACCTAGTTATTTTCCCTTTGCAACACTAGTTCTTCTAGTGAAGAAGAAAGATGGATCTTATATGATGTGCATCGACTACAGAGCACTCAATAAGATTTCCATCAAGTGCATATATCTCATGCCCAGGATAGATGATCTCCTAGATGCTCTAGGTAGAGCCGTTGTATATAGTAAGATAGATTTGAAAAGCGGCTACCACCATATTAGAATAAAGGAACAAGATGTATATAAAACAACTTTCAAGACCCGTTTTAAGCATTATGAGTATTTAGTTATGCCTTTTGGTTTGACTAAGGCACCTGGACTTTCATGATGTCAATGAATGATATTTTATCACCATTCATTGGAAAGTTTATTGTGGACTTTGTTGATGGCTTGTTGGTATATAGTAGGTTTGCATATGAGCATGAAAGTCATTTAAGATTAGTGTTAAATAAGCTAAAAGAAAATCAGTTATTTGTAAATCTAGATAAGACTCAATTGTTCCTTCTAGAGATAGAGTATTTAGGGCATGCGGTATCAATCAATGGGGTTCAGATGGATCCTAAGATGGTCTTAGTTATTCTAGCTTGGCATACTTCTCAAGATGAGTAGTAGTTACAGTCATTTCTAGGACTTTTTAGTTTCTATCAAAAATCTATTTCCTCTTATTCGTCGATAGTAGTGCCTATGCCTAACTTGCTTTAAGGCAAAGTATCATTTGCATGGAAGTAAGAGCAATAAGAAAGTTTTGATACTCTAAAGTAAGCTATTACAGAGGCTTTAGTACTAAAAGTGGTAGATCCACAAAAACCATTTGAATTAGAGACAGATGCTAGCAACATAGCCATAGGGAAATCCTTGAGCCAAGATGGAAAGCCAATCGCTTTTGAAAGCAAAAAGTTGAGTAGTGCATAACGCAATCAGCTAGTGCATGAATAGGACTTTTATATAATGGTGCATGCTCTTAAAGTATGGAGTCACTATCTTTATGGTGCACACTTTAAGGTATACACAAATCACCATATATGTAAGTACTTTTGTAGTCAGCCAGATCTTCGAGGCAAACATGCTTATTGGACTGAGCTCATGGAGGAGTTTCACATGGAAATCATGTATAGAAGAGGCAAAGTAAATATTTTAGTTGATGCATTATCATGGATAGTGTATGAAATGAGATTCAAAATTCTAGAAATCTCATTGCTTCAACACATAAAGGAAACACAAGTGGAAGACCCACATTTGTTATAGATTATTAGAGCCATCGATGATGACTCTATTATAGGAGATGAGGTATTTCTAGCTGTTTCTTCCCTTAGTAAAGCAAACAAGTCAAGTTCGTATTCTAATTTCTCAATGGAGAATGGAATAGTCTAACAAAAAAGAAAGTTTTGCATACCAGATTCTTGTGATTTGAAAATAAAAGTCATGTATGATAATGTTGACATTCCTTATGCAGGACATCTTACTAAGTAGAAAGGGTTAAGACACCAAGTCTTTTACATCCTTTACAAATTCCAAGGCACAATTGGGACAATGTATCCATGGACTTCATAGTGGGATTATTGCAAACCCAAAGGAAACGAGATACTATCGTGGTTGTGGTAGATAGATTGAGCAAGATGGTGCATTTCATACCCATGCAAGAGACATTAGAGTCTCCACAGGTAGTGGAGATATTTATCTAGCATGTCTTCAAACTTCATGGGTCATTGACATCCATAGTTTCAAATATGGATTTTAGATTCACAAGCCACTTTTGGAAGGTAATATTTGACGAACTTAACGTGTCATTGAAAATGATTAGTGGTGACCATCCACATGTAGATGGTCAAACCAAGAGGATCAACTAGATTCTAGAGAACACGTTGAGAGCATATGTGTCTAAGAGGAAGATAGATCGGGATTCATGCCATCATTAGAGTTTGCTTATAGCAATATACCTCATAAACTGAGAGGAATGTCTCCGTTTAAGATGAATTATGGCATGAATCCCACTGTTTCTAGTACCATAGGGATGCCAAAGAAATTTTCTAGTTCTTTGGAGTTCCTAACTGACCTCCAAGCAAATTTAGGAATAGATAAATCCAAGATGCAGCAAACAGCTGATAGGGCAAATGAATATGTTGAAAAGAATAGATCTCCTAGAGTCTTTGAGGAAGGAGATAGGGGTTTTCTTCAACTGCTAGCTAGATCTACTTCACTATCCACAGGGAAGTGTACTAATTTTCACCAAGGCTTTGTGGACCTTTGAAGATAGTTAAAAAACTTAGTGATGTTGCATACCAATTAAAGCTTCCTCCAGATTGCGAAGTCCATCCAGGGTTTCATGTTAGTAAACTTAGAAAGTATTTTTCTAGGGAGGATAATCTAATATTGTTTCTTTGTAGGAAAGTGATAGCCAATATCATTCTCCAAATAGGATACTAGATCAGATATAGAAACGGTTGAGAAACCATGTCATCCAGGAGTATCTAGTAGCTTGGAGAGGATTACTCTCTTCTACCACTAGGTGTGGGATCAACTCAAGAGTTGGTAGAGGATCTCTATAGACGGTAGTAATGAGGGGTTTCCACTTGTATTCCCTTCCCAAACCATTAAGAGTAATTTGCACAAGGTCTTCCTCATCTACTTTGTAGCCAATGGATGCCAATTTCTCCCTCAACTCCTTCACCCTCAAGGTGTAGTCAACAATACATTGATCACTACACTTCTTCAAAGAATGGATTTCATTCTTAAGCTCCATCTTTTTGCTTCTTGTGGAAGTGGCATATATCTTCTCTAAGGCCTCCCAAACATCTCTAGCATGATTAAAATCTAATATATGACCAATCATAGTGTTAGAGATTACTTGTGATATGTAGAAGATAGCTCTCCTATTCCTTTTCTCCCAATCCTTCAACATCGTCAATTCTTGATTGGTGATCTTTGGATCTTGGGGATCCACATTGGGCTTTTCTTCATCTCCACACACAATAGGCCATAATTCTTTGCTCATGAGGTAGTCCATGACTCTGAACCTCCATGGTTGATAGTTGTCTTTTTCAAGCAACTCCACTTTTTGACCTACATCTGCCATAATGAATGGGAAATTAGGGTTACACTAAAATGTACCTCTTAGGCTTGATGTCCAAGCTTTTGTGTCCTTCAAAAGTCTTCAAAGGATGCTTTTTGCTATGATACCAACTTATGGAATTTAATCCCTCAGATTTGCACACCATAAGTGAAATGAACCCAATACCTAAGTCCCGTCATACACCTTTTCTACTACCATGCAACAAAACTTTGATTCACCTACAAGAGACTAGAAGGGGTGTGGGCTTGATAGCTCCTCCTTACTCCTCTTCTGTGCATGCAATGTCTTCCTTTGCATTTTTCCTAGCTTGGACTGTTGCATTTCACCTCCTTGAGCTTTGGATGGCTCTCTCCTTGAGCCTCCTTGAGTATATGTCTCTTGGTCTTCAATGACCTACAAGACTTCTATGCATTTGCTGTCTCTTCACCTCCTTTTGTAGCTTTTGGATGCCTCTCCAAAGTTTTCTACTATCTTAGGACTCCCTTGCCTAACCTTGTTTGACCTTTAGACTGCCCTAATTGATCTAAGTTGCAACTTTTGTCCACATTAAGATCCTTTGACCCCATTTTCCTTCTAAAACTTGCATAATTCACACTTTCAACAATTAAGTATCAAGATTGTGAAAGAGGTCTTGGGTTCAACCCTCATGGGGAGCAAGGGGAGAGAGTTTTGCCCAAAGAGCCTTCTCACTCAAGTTAAGATGAGTTAATTTGAGTTCAGAGAGACCTAACTCGAGTGGCAAGTACACCAAGCACTAGTGGACTCTAATGGAAGGTACTAAAGCAGTGGTCGAGATCACCTTAACTACTTATAGGCTCTAGTGGAAGATATGCTTATTCAATAATGGGAATCCTTTATACTTATTCAATGCAGATGATGATTCAATAATGGGAAAAACATGATATTTAAGCCATGCTAAACGAATGGTTACATTCACTAACTTTTGTTCAAATGAGTAAATACATGAGTTGAAAAATAATCGTGTGTGGTGTAACTGAAGAAGATACCATATTTTTCATGCATTTAAAGTGGGCAAACATATCAGGGAGGATTGGGAGACGGTAAAAGAAAAAGGCATGGGACCAACATGGAATGGAGAGCTTTTTTGGTAGATCTCAAGAAGTAGAGTCAATTGTAATGCATGGGTGGAGGAGATGCTAAAGTGTTAGAAAGGGTGGCGTGGATAAAAAGATGCATGACCGGAGGAGTAATGTGCATAGGAGGAAAGAGGAGGTTATTGTATGAGAGACTTGGTGGGGGAAAAATCATGCAAATGTTGCGAGGGAGAAAGATAATACAGAAGGCAGAGTTTCTTTATTCATGATGGAAGGTGTTGAAGGTGGAGAGGTGCCAAAGCTAGACAACTTGGTGGAGTCCTACCCATGAAGAGGGAGGGTTGTCACTAGTCTAACTTAGAAGGTATCATAGAGGGAATTGCAAGAAAGACATAGGGAAAAAGGAGTTCATGTGAGCAAGAAATTCAAGGAAGAATAAAGTGCCATCTTTGCATACACTGCTTTTGCGATAGAAAAGTTAAGAGGGGATCTTATGAGGAAATGGTGTTCAACGAAGGTCAATAACTTTCATTTCATCATTATGATGGTTGAGGTCAAGCATACATATGGTAGGTCAATCATTATGAAGATTCAACCATAACTAGATCTCCATATTCATTATAGTAAAGAAACAAGGCAATGGATGTCACAAGGAAGGAGATAAGGAAGAGAGCTCACACACACACTCTCTCACAATCAAAGAGGAGCACCACACACAGATTGAGGCAAGGAAGAATGATCTTCTCCTTATTCTTCTATTACATAAAGGAATGTACAAGAATGACCTAAAACAACAATAGAACAAGTGCAATATATAAAGAAAAGTACATAAGAAAAATCCTAATGTTCGCAAATGGATGAGCTGGCAAAAAACAAATGTGCCATCACTCTTCATAGACAAATCTAGTTAAGCTCAATGAAGTATCCCTGACATATATCGACATGACCACTATACATGTCAGAGAAATGAAAAAGTGATACGTGTCATCCTAGATCATCACATGTTGAGCTTGATATCTCAACACTCCCCCTCAAGCTTAGTGCCATGTCCTCTAATTCAAGCATCTTTCAAAACTTCTTCAACTTCTCTGCTCCAAGTGCTTTAGTGAAAATATTAGCAACCTACTCATCTGTTCTCAAATACACAAGATCAATATCACCTATTAATACCTTCTCTCTAATGAAGTTATAATGTACCTCAGTATGCTTTTTCTAGCATGAAAAATAGGGTTCTGTGCAAACCATATGCTGCTAAGATTATCACAATAGATGGTGATAGGCTTTTGCACTTCCATACCAAAATTTGCAAGTAGCATCTCTAGCCATGATGCCTCATGCTTCCATTATAGCACCTCTATATTGAGCCTCTATACTCGACAAAGCAACAATGGGTTGCTTCTTGTTGCTCCATGTAATAGCTACACTCCCAAGTAAGAATAGAAAGCCACTAGTAGATCTTCTATCTAGAATGCGAATGATACTAGCCCAATCTGCATCGATGTATCCGTTAACTTGCAAATCTACACCAACTTCATAAAACAATGCATAATCCAAAGTAGGACTAACGTAGAGTGTGCCTCAGATCATCTAAATGTGGCTTCATGGGAACCTTCATAAATTGACTTTCAAGCGCAACAGTGTAGCTTAGATCAGGCTTTGTAATTGTGCGATATATCAAACTTCCCACAACTTTACTATACATAGTAGCTTTTTTCCAAGTCTCTGTTTCCAATTGCATCTTCAAAACAAGAAGGTTCAACATCTTGTATTACCTTGGTCATTTAGGCATAATGACGAGCCATATAACTGTCATATGTCAATTGTTGCATAGAATTCCACATCCTCCCTAATCTTCTTGGTCCTAGGTCTGTTCTCCTTATATCATGTGCATGTGCCTTTCTAACTCCTAGAATCTTCACAGAGGACAATCCAAGTTCCTCATCAAGGCTCTTTTATGAAGCACTTGAATCTCCATCAATGTTTTTAGAACCTGTAGATGTTTTACTACTAGTAGAAAGCTTTTCTTTACCTTTCTTTGATGTAGTTGATGAATTTGCTAGACTGAAATTTCCACGCAATCTTCCACTCCATGGATTTGAGTTGGAAGTATTGCTTGGTGATGCATCTAGTCCACTCAAAGCTTGAGATTTTGCACTTGATTTTTCAAAATTTTCTTTGTCATTTGGTTCAAGATCGTCCATCTTTGGCATCTGCATAGAAGCTTGACATTTCATCAAACACCACATCTCTGCTTACCTTCACCTGTCATGTGAGTGGGTTATAACATTTATATCCCTTTTGCTCAAGGGAGTACCCAATGAAAATACATTTTTTTTCTTTGGATCAATCTTCATCCTCAACTCATCTGGAACATGTGCATATGCAATATAGCCAAATACTTTCAAAAGTGCTAAGTTTGTCTCTTTATCTGTAAACTTCTCTTAAGTTGTAGCTTAATGTATAGTAGTAGTCAAAGTTCTGTTCATGCTGATATCATTTGACATGTATTCACCTCCTCCATCAAAACTAATATCTGAATATACTTTCCTATCTGCTTTTTCCACTGTAGCCTTAAAATTTTGGAAGTGATTGAACATCTCAATCTTCTCTTTCATGAAATATACCCATAATTTTCATGTATGGTCATCAATGAAAGTAACATAAAACCAGCAACCACCCATAGATGTGGTCTTTGCAGGACCCCAAACATCTGTATGTACTATTTCTAGTACACTAGTATGCTTTTCATGCAAAAATGATGCTCTTGACTGTTTACCAAATTGACATGCTCCACATACCTTTTGCATCTTTGCAACCTTGAAATTTGGTATTCTATTGACAATATCCTTTGAATGCATCAATTTTAGCCTCGACAAATTTGCATGTTCAATTCGTTTGTGCCAGATCTCTGTATCAACAATAACTCTTGCACCTTTTGCAAACATGTATGCATTCATTGCAGGAATTTTCACATTTAAGGTGAACATCCTACCCACTTTGTTTCCTTTGGAAATCAATCTTCCATCCTGTTTATACTCTTCTACATATAGCCTATCAACATTGAACCTGACTTGTAGTCCTTGGTCAACCATTTGTCTAATAGAAATCAGATTCTTTGTTATATTTGGAACATGCAGCACATCAGCAAGATGTTTTGCCTTTCCATCCTCCATAGACAATGCTATGTTTCTTGTATGCTCAATAGAGCATGATGTGTCATCACTTATTTCAACATATCCCAAAACTGGCAATTTTTGCAAACTAGTAAACCATTCTGCATGATTGATCATGTGATTTGAAGCACCTGAATCAACATACTAGACATTGGCTTTCGATTTAGAAACATCCACAGACATTGTGTTCATCATGTGATGTTGGACATGAACAACTTCTCAGAATCATCTACACTTGTGGACGCATACTTGTTTTGTTGCCTTCTATTATTTTGATTTTTCAACCTGGAATCATGTTCAAAGTGTCCAAGTTTACCACAATTCTAACATCCTTTACTGTCATTACCTGAATCATTTCTTTGGAAATTTCTGCAGCCTCTTTGGCTCCCCCTGCCTTGAAACTATCCTCTACCTCTTGCATGATTCTGTTGTTGACCTTGGTCTTGGTTATTGTGTCCTCTTACACTTTCGAAGCCTCTATCTCTTCCTCTTCCTCTCCTAGAGTAAAATACCTACTCATAATTAGGTTTTCCTTGGGAGTTCAAGTCCTCACTAAGACTTTTTTCTTCAATAATCAACATGGATACCATATCAGTAAAATTCAAAATATTTTCCTTGGTCTAAATAGATGTTTTGAATTGGTTATATGCAGCTCCTAAACCATGAAGGCACACTTCCACCTTATCATCATCATCATCATCTACATTCACACCAATAGATGCACGTGACTCACATATGCTTTTGATTTTCAAGGTGTAGTCACTTACTAACATGCCCCTTTTCTCCAATGTATGCAAGTCATTCTTGAGTTGCGATTTCCATGCCTTTGTATTGGTCTCATACAATGTTACCAAGCTATTCCAAGCCTCTTTTTTATTCTTGGCATTCTATATGTGCCCAATCATGCTATCTTGTATGCTTATAGATAGCCAATACATTACCTTTCGTGCTCCTTGATTCCATTCCTCATATGCTCTTAACTGGCTCGTAGTTCAATTCCTCTCTGGTAACTATGGAGCATTTTCATTCTCTCCTTCAATGTACTTCTATTATCCTTTTCCATCAAGAAATTTGTCATTCTAAATCTCCAAGCATGGAAGTTGTTCTTTTCTAGCTTATCGCTCATAAGCAAACTCATTCCATATACATTTGCCATTTCTGCAGTTATCCACAATACTGCAAAAACACTACGAGCAGTACTTTTGCTTGAACACTATCGCACTATGATATGATAGTTTGGTCTTAAAAAAAAACAGTTTTTGTGTATCAATAGTACATGGAATCGCTTGAAATTTTGGATCTAGAATATATGAGTGTTGCTGAATAGGCGACAAGTTACAATTTTGCAAACTGACTTAGTTTCTCTATGGCCCACTAACCTTCTACCTTCATGCAAATTTTGTAGCAATCTGAGGTCCTTTGTGTATCACGCTTTCTCCATGCCTTCTCATGTACTCTTCACCGTCAGCCTTCTCCACGAGCTCTCTACAGCCACACTGGTTCTGATACCATGTCACAAGAAAGGAGATAAGGAAGAGAGCGCTACACACACACACATTCTCACAATCAAAGGGGAGCACACACACAAATTGAAGGTAAGAAATAATGATCTTCTTCTTCTTCTATTACATAAAGGAATGTACAAAAATGAGCTAAAACAACAATACAAAAAGTGCAGTATATAAAGAAAAGTACATAAGGAAAATCCTAATAGCTACAGATGAATGAGCTAGAAAGAAACAAATGTGCCATCACTCTCGATACATCAATCTAGTAAAGCTCAATGAAGTATCCTAACATATACCAGCACGAACACTATACATGTTAGAGAAATGAAAAAGTGATGTGTCATCCTAGATCATCACATGTTGAGCTTGATAACTCAACAATGGATGCCCTTAAGAGTGCGAGTTGGAAAAGGTATGCTAAATGCTAGTGGCTTAAGGAACCGATAGTGAGAATGTCCCACTTAATAAGTCTTGAGTAAAATGGTTATATGAAATTTCCATCACAACCTGAGGTTCTTATGAAATAAACATTTAGAGCCTTACTACACATAAGGACTTTATGTTCTAGTGGTGAAGTTATAATGCCTTTAAACTATGTGGATATAATGTGGGGTCTTGTGCATGAATCTACATGTTTATGTTCTTGTTTGTGTGTGAATCTACATGTTTGTTTCACAAATGGGAAAATGCAGCTATTTTGATCTGACTGCTCATTGAGATTGTGTGTGTGTGTCACAGAGAGAGAGGGAGAGAGAGAGAGAGGAAAAGAAAGAGAAATAGAGAGAGAGAGAGGGAAAAATATTCATCAAGTTATTGAAAGAACAAAAAAACTAAAAGCTATGCTCTATTTGTAGGAACACCATCTGTTCCCTATGTGATCATGGATATTGGTGCACAATTAGTTATTGGAATTCAATATACTACAGACAATGTTTCTTAACCTCACAGAAAGGAAATAACACATGTAAATGATGGGAGACCAGGCGTTGTATTCTAATTTACTTGTAATCTCGTTATTGCTTTCATATTGGTTATATCTATTAGCTTTCAAATACAAATGTAAAGACTTTACCTATTGGGACTTGCTCGATTTGGGATTGAGTTGTGGAAAAGGAAAAGAGAGTCAAAAAAACCTTATGCTCTATTTGTAGGAACACCATTTGTTCCCTATGTGATCATGGATATTGGTGCACAATTAGTTATTGGAATTCAATATACTACAGACAATGTTTCTTAACCTCACAGAAAGGAAATAACACATGTAAATGATGGGAGACCAGGCGTTGTATTCTAATTTACTTGTAATCTCGTTATTGCTTTCATATTGGTTATATCTATTAGCTTTCAAATACAAATTTAAAGACTTTACCTATTGGGACTTGCTCGATTTGGGATTGAGTTGTGGAAAAGGAAAAGAGAGTCAAAAAAACCTTATGATATTAATGGTTTTTTTCATAACATGAGCTACAAAAAAGAGCCGAATGGTTCAATACATTCTGTCCTTCACTATTTGACATCTTAACGGACCAGAGTATTCGATTTCCATAGATTTCGCACACTGACCACATGTCAATCTCATGGTAAAAAATCATGGCACCATGTGTGCACTCCCCAGATGTGCAAATCCTCGACAATGTGATCATCTAGTGTGTGAGGCTCTATGTGTCATGTCTAATAATCATGCAAGAATTATCTGCATCTATATGAAGTTTCTCTTTGAGATATGCCAAAGCCTTTGCCTTGATATGATCGTAAGTGGATGAAAAGGTAGAGACGAGATCTGATTTATAAACTTTATGTTCTTGATTATGTAGGGCTCTAGGGGTGATTTCTCAAAGTCAGTCTAGGGTTCTTGCATAAATGCTATTATCTCTTCCCTTATGTTGTCATTATTTGGTATTTGTCTATCCTCATGTATTGTCAGGTCATATTCTTACACTTGAGATTCAATTATGGAGCTTTGCTCTTGCTCATCTTCCTTCAAGTCCTCAATCGACACTTCTATATCGTAATGTTGTTATTTTCAGGGGATATCTTCTTGTTTTGATTGGGGCTCTTGTTCTATTGATGTGCGCTAGGATATTCCTCTTTGAGGAACCTTAATCTTGTTAGCTTTAATTCTTGTTCTTGGATCTTAGCCTTAAGTTCTTCATTTTCATTTTGTAAAATTTTCAACTAGTTGTTACTACTAGAAGTCAAATAAAACATAGTTTTCTCTTCAAACAACTTCTCTTTTAATTCTTCTCTCTCTTCTCTACTCATTTGAAATATACCTAAGATAAAAGGAAATCTTCTTTAGCAATGGCAAGATGGTGCTCCTTAGAGTCCAATAGCCATTTTAGTTTGTCTATAGTGCCTTTAGATATTTTCCTATCTTTTTATAGATCATCAACCATGGCTCTGTAGTCTTTTCCCTCTATTCCAATGTAGACATGTGTGCGTGAAAGTTTTGTTTTAGTGAAGAGCTTCCAATAGTTGCATTTTTAAGTCTTTTACCACATTATTAATCTTCATAATGTCCTATAACATATCTCGACACTCTTCTTCTATGTTTTTTCCTCATATTGTGTTTCGTGCATGACTATAACTTCTTCATCGATACTTTTTGGTGCAATATTCACAAGCCTACATACTTGGTTACCTAGCCATAAGTTTCCATATATCCTCATGCATACTCATGGGAACGCCCACTTGTAAAAGCTTGAGTTTATCATTTGTAAAAGTGCATGTATAAAAAGCACTTGTTTTCACGTGGAAGCTTGGAGGAGCAATTATGAGTTTTTTGGTGAGTTAGATGAAGATTGAAATACTAAATTCTAGGGATACTTTTTGGTAGGAGTTTGAATTTCAAAATGGCTCCAACTTTAAGTGATAAAAGTAGACTTCAACAGTCGCAAAGAAGCAGCCTGATTTGGAGTGACATTCAGAGGGATTTCAAGTGTATATTGAGCTCACACCATAGCTCTACCATTGCCTTCATATTTTGCAATCATTTATGATTCATAATATCTCTACTTTATGTGCATTAATACATACATTTTGATTATGTTTCATGTTCTCTTCTCTGTCATGTATCACTTAGAAGAGTCAGCTTATGTGATTCGTTTCTCAATGTATACTTGATCATTTTCAGTGATTTAACTTGCCATAGATTCATTAGATATGCTATTTGCATGGAACAGATTTTGAGCTCAATTGCTTTAGTCATTATTGAGTAATATGCAAAATAGTGCTCTCTAGTCTACATATTGTTAACTCCCTAAAATGTCAAGATAGACATCTGATTTTCTAAGCATCATTCTCTGAGAATCGTTTATCATTTCAAGTGAAATAACTTGTGAAAGTTAGCTATCTTAGTCAATTAGATATTACCAAAAGGATCTTGTCCAATTGTTACCAGAAAGGAGTACTATTCATTTCTCTGAGTAGGTACAATGACCAAAATAGCAAGTTTTTGGCTCGCAGTGGAACTCCAAGTTATCTGGTTTGATCCAATGATTTGAGGATCATCTTCCAAAGTACTTAGGTGATTATTTGTGCTTCCTAGAAAGCTCAAGAGGTCTACTTTGCACTTCTCAACTCAGTTTTGGCTGGTGTGAAGCAGGAATTTGTAGCACCATCTCATCTCTGGAAGGTGTCCACCATCTCCTTCAACAATACTTTGGTGTGTCTAAGGTTCTTCACAGATAGTATGGGTGGCGTCTTCAGTGCTTCTACCATTATGTTTTTTAATATATCTACATGTGTTTTTGCCATAACAATATCTTGAGCTTTTGTTTGTTATTTTGTTACCCTAACCTAAGATTCCATAATGGTAGTTGGAGTCACTTAGATTAGCCTTGAAGCTTCTTGTTTTTCCAATGATGTAGCATGTTCTTCTTGAATCCTTATACTATGTTGATCATAATTTGATAGAACTGGAACTTATAAGAATCAAGAGATGATGAAAAGAGAAACAAAAAACGTAGAATTTGGTCTGATGGTTGATCGTTGAGCAAAAGAAAAAGATGAGAATGATGATGAAGATGAAAACAAAGAAGATGTTGGAACAATTAGTGTTTCAAAAAGAGATGATGAAACTAAAGAGCATCATGTGAAAGGTGCAATGAGAAAATAAAAGAAATCATGGTGAAATTGAGTGGGGTGGGATGATAAAGTGTGTGCACAATGGTGGTCCCATGCATGAAGTGAGGATATTTCCTACATTAATAGATTCTCCAACTACCTATTTTCCTTTATCTATGATAGATGGCCTAGATGGAATGGGATGAGTGGTTGGCGCTAAAGTGGTTGCAATGAAAATGGAAGCCACTTCAAATGCAATGGTAGAGTGAACAATGGCTGAATTAATGGGAGCAGATAGTGGTGTGGTTTCGACCTCTATGATGGAAGTATGTGTAATGGATATATGCATGCCATCGTCTCATGATCCATCGTAGAATTCAAAAGATGGTGGTGGAGATTGTTATGGAGATGGTGTGGGTGATAGGGTCACTATGTAGCATCAACATGCACACCTAGCTAAATGTTCTGCCTTAGATTTGGTATCTTATAGAATTGAACCTTTCTTTATCACATTTTGTGCTCTTGTCTTGTGTAGTTGTTTGACCATCCTTGGTGTAACAACTATTGATCCAGACACATCCAGTTTTGTTCCTCACTAATTGCTCATTTAGACATGATGGCTTGGGTAGTGTTTCTATACTTTATGGAATAATGGAAGGTTATATGGACTTTAATGTCTTGAGGGTTTTAATGTGATTTGTGTTTTGGTTTAACAGGTGAAGGCTCATGAGGGTGTGAATGCATGTGGACGTATTCAAATATTTTTGGAGATATTTGGAAGAATATTTAGAAGATAGTATTTCAGTTTTTTTGTAAAAATAATAGATTGCTTTAGAAAGCGACGTTTTTGTAAAAATAGTATATCACAATTTTTTAAATAAAGTAGATTTTTGTATAAAGCATGCTTTTCGAAGCATCACCCTCATGTATCTTCTATTCAAGACCTAATAAAAAATACCTATAAATACACATGCCCTGATAAACTCACCCATCAGAGTATGTGGAGGAAGATTGTACCCAATCTAATGTCAATTCTCTTGTCTCTTTCTAGTCTCTGAGTACTTTTGTGAGATTTCATTTCTATACTATCCTCTGCATATGTGCATCTATGGGATCCGAAGGTCAACAGTGGTATCAGAGCAAAGGCACATTTGCGGAGGTGGTTTCAACATCTTATTGTGACTTTCGATGTTCGCTCCGTTTGTGATTTGGCATCTGTCTCAATCATCTGTTCATGTTTTGGTTCTATATAAGGCCATGGACCCTACCCACAATACCAATGATTTTGGTTCATCACCCCTACCCAAGGTACCAATCAAGCAACAATTAGAGCTTTTGTGATACAAACTCCAACCTACCCAAAACAAGATTAAAGAATGTGATGCTACACTCCAACAACTGCAAAGTGATGATAATAACCTAGTTATGGTGGTGAAGGCCATTATCACTACTCAAGAACAAGGCACATTGTCCAAGATTGATGCGAAAAAAATTTGATTTTTGCGATTCGATGGGCAAAAGGATGGAATTTGTTCTTTCATGGCTATCTCAATTTGATGATTTTTATTCTAACGAATCGTATTTTGAAATTGAAAAAGTCAAATTTGTTACTAATTATTTGGTGGCTAAGGCCCAGATATGGTGGAATGTTTTGCACCATAGCACCGATCGCCCTACCACATGGAAAGCATTTCAAGAAAAGATCAAGGAGTCCTTCCCTCCTCCTTAGTTTTACTTACATGCTCATCAATCATGGAGAACTTTTGGATGGAAAGATGGAGATATTGTGTCTACCTATATTGAGCATTTTTTGCAACAACTATTACTTACTCATTTACTTGAAACAATTCCGAAAGGTACTTTGCAACGGAAGTATGAAGATGGTTTGGAGATGGGAATCCAAGCTAATCTAAACACACTATGTCCCATGACCCTCTATGAGGCTATTTCATTTGCACATGATGCTGAGAAAAAGTTTCAATCCATCACCAAGTCCATTCGCTTACAACAAATGCCTCAATGACAACCACCTATCAGGCCTAATTTTCCTTCCAAGCGTCCCTTCACTAGTCTTTCTTCTCATTACTTTTCAATGCCCACCTACTTTTCAACACCCACCTATTTTCACTACCCTCCTCAATCCAATTTTTCACCCATACTCAAGACAACCCTTTTACAACCTACAAAATCTTCAACCCTTCAAACTATGACAATGGATGCTCAACAAAGGAGGGCCTGTATCATTTGTTGGCATTATGGTAAGTTTGGTCATACTAAAAGTAAATGTAGGTTCCAAACTAATGACATGAAACTTGTTAAAGCTCAAGTACCTAACATGGAGGTGGTTCTTGAAGACATTCAACGTGATTGGACCGTAGAAGCACCAGAAAAGGAGCTAAGTGCCTTGGGTAATGTAATTTCTATCCATTCTTTACTTTGCATGCAAGGTACTATTAATGGTAAAGTTGTTAATATTTTACATGATGATGGTAGTTCGCATGATTTTATTTCTCATACACTAGTGCAAGATCTCAGTTACATTCAATTCCTTCTATGTATAAAGTTAAGGCTGCATTTCAAAGAAATAGATATAATGTTATAAGTGAATTGCATAACGTTTAGATTTGCATAAGTCCATACGTAAATGAACACACATTCTTAATTGCTCCTTTGCAATCATATGATGTTATACTTGGAATGCATTTTCATCACCATTATAATCCATGCATTGATTATCATACACACAAAATGAGTTTAAGGTTTAACAATCAAGATATTTCTTTGTTTGCAATGCATGAATTCCAACCATTTCCATTAATTAGTCATACTCAAGTAAAACATGGATTTAGGAAAGGCTATAACTCATGTATTGTTTTTGTCAATAGATAGTTGATTACACACATACACTTCCTAATGCACATAAATCATTTATGGATTCTTATAAGGATTGTTTTATGGCTGATTTTCCTTCTAAACTACCACCTTCTAAGGGATCATTTGACCATAGTATAGACTTAATTCATAGTATTTCTCCTCCCCAGAAAGCACATTATAGGCATGGACCTTTACATCAACAAGAAGTAGCTAATCATGTTAAGGATTTACTTCAAAATGGACTTATAAGACCTAGTTGTTTTGCCTTTGGAGCACCTGTTCTTTTAGTGGAGAAGAAGAACAAGACCTATATGATGTGTATTGACTATAGAGCACTCAATAAGATCACAATTAAAATTAGATATCCTATTCCTAGGATAGATGATTTGCTAGATAAACTTTGTGGAGCACATGTCTTTAGCGAAATTGATCATAAATCTGGGTATCAGCAGATACGAATGACCAAAAATGACATTTACAAGAATGCCTTTAGAACTCAAACTGGGCACTTTGAATTCATGGTAATGCCTTTTGGAGTCACCAATGCACTTGATACATTTGCATGTATGATGATAACATCTTTCTTGATTACCAAGATTTTTTTCTTGTTTTCTTTGATGATATACTTGTTTATAGTGAGAATGATAGTGAAGCATGAAAATCATTTAGTAATTGTCTTTTATTTGAGATGCAAAAATAAACTTTATGCCAATCCTAAAAAGATTTATTTCTTCTAAAAAGAATTATATTATTTAGGACATATTGTTTCTAGTTAGGGCATTCATGTAGATCCAAAGAAAATTAAAGTCATTGAAGAATGGCATGTACCTTAATCGGTGAATGATGTATGCTTTTTTCTAGGGTTAGCTAGCTTTTATAGAAAATTTGTAAAAGGTTTTTCTTACTTAGCACTACCACTAACATTATTATTGAAGAAAAAGTTAAAATTTGCATGGGGATTAACACAACAACAATCTTTTGAAAAACTTAAACATGCACTTTCTCATGCACCTATTTTGCAATTATCAAATTTTTCACAACCTTTCCATGTAGTTATAGATGCTAGTGTTCATGTATAGGTGTTGTATTAATGCAAAATGATCATCTTATTGCATTTGAAAGTAGGAAAATTAAACCTTTTGAAAAGAGTTATAGTACATATGATAAGGAACTTTTAGTTGTAGTGCATGCTTTAAAAGATTGGAAACATTTACTTATGGGTTCTGAAGTCATAATCAAAACAGACCACCATGTTATTAAGCATTTATTGAATCAACCACTGATTTCAGATAGACACATTAAATGGTCTTCATTCATACAAAATTTTCAGCCTATGCTTCAATATAAATGTAGCAAAGCTAATGTTGTAGTCGATGCTCTTAGTCGCTTCCCATCCCCACAAAAAAATATTATTTGAATCAATAATCTTTGTGTTGTTCATATTCATTCATTTCATGACATGATTCCTACTTATATATCTGATTTGTATTTTTTACACACATGGAATGCTTTTAATAATTCTACAACATTTAGTGACGAACACTACACTTTTCATAATGGATTTTTGTATCTGACACAAGTTATGCATCACAAAAGGTTTTAAAGAATTTGTTATGAAAGAGATGCATGAACCACTGTATATGGGTCATAGGGGCATACAAAGTACCATTTCTACATGTAAAGAATTTTTCTTTTGGCTAAATATGGAAAAGGATATTGCACAATATGTTTCCCATTGCATTGTGTGTCAATATGTGAAATGACATCATGGTAACATTTGGATTATTAATGCCACTTCCCATACCTACTCGACCATGGGAAAAAATTTCTATGGATTTTATTATTATTTTTTCTACAACTTCATCTCATAATAATATGATTTGGACAATTGTTGATAGATTTAGTAAACAAGCGTATTTCATTCCTTGTAAAAAGACTCTTTGTTCACGTCAATCTGCTAAGTTATTTATTAAATGTATTTTTCCATATTGTGGTTTTTCGAAAGTTATTCTTTTAGATTGATATGTTTATCTTTGTAATCACTTTTGGGTTGCATTATTTCAAAATTTAGGTTCCAAAATAGACATTAGCAGCATTTCATCCTTAAAGTATGGCAAAGTGAAGCTACAAAAAGTATAAATTTAGATTTATTACGTTGTTATTCTTTAGATAATCCAAGTAATTGGGATGAGAAAATTCCTTTATTACAGTTTGCATATACCACATACCACTACTAGATGTGCACCGTATGAAATTCTGTATGATAAAAAGCTTTCCCACTCCCATGAATCTCACTCAAACTGATATACCTATGGATGATTCTTTTGCACAAGATCATATTTCTACACTTCATGAGGTTCATGAGCACATTAAAAGATTCAAGAACGTTACATGCATAGCCAGAGAGTTTGATGAAAATGGCTTTGTATGGTTACAAATAATTAAAATACATTTGAAAAATATTTCACAACATCCGAGGTTAAACTTGCACCACTTTATTATGGACCTTTCCGTATTATTCAAAAACTTAATGAGAATTCTTTTAGACTAGATATACCTTCTCATTGGAATATTCATAATTCTTTTCATATTAGTTTATTGAAGTCCTTTAAAGGAACTTTACCGCTCACTCCTATTTTAGATGATTCTCCTTTGTTGGAAGAGGATGCTAAAATTTTAATTCCAAAGAAAATACTTGATTATGATGTTACTACTACATGCTCAAGTAACCAATATCATAGATATTTAGTTAAATATAAAAATCACTCACTTGAATAATCTCAATGGATTCATAAAACATCACTAACTCCACATTATGATCATTTGATTTCTCCTTATCATTCACAGTCACATTAAATTCCAAGTTTTCTATGCCATGCATGTGTTTTTACATGGAACATGCTTATGATTGTTCAAACTAGCCATCCATGTCTATTTTATTTTTTTATCAACTGAGGTCAGTTGCTATTCAACTAGGAGGCATGTTATACTTTATGGAATAATGGAATGTTATATGGATTTTTATGTTTTGAGGATTTTAATATGACTTGTGTTTTGATTTAGCAGGTGAAGACTCATGAGGGTGTGAATGCATGTGGACGTACTCAAATATTTTTGAAGATATTTAGAAGAATATTTAGAATATATTATTTCAGTTATTTTTTTGTAAAAATAATAGATTTCTTTGGAAAGTGATGTTTTACTAAAAATAGTAGATCATGATTTTGTAAATAAAGAAAATTTTTGTAAAAAGCACACTTTTTGAAGCATTGCTCTCATGTATCTTCTATTCAAGATGTAATAAAAATACCTATAAATACACATGCTCTGATAGACTCATCCATTAGAGATGTGGGGGAGATTGTATCCAATCTGGTGTCAATTCTCTTGTCTCTTTCTATTCTTTGAGTATGTTTGTGAGATTTCGTTTCTGTACTATCCTCTACATATGTGCGTCTGTGGGATCCAAAGGTCAACAAGTGCGTTTGTGGTGAAATAATTTTGTTAAGGATTCACACTTGTTACCTATTGATCCCTCTACTTGGGCTTGCACTAATTCCTCTTCTTATATTGAGATTATGGTGCGTGTATGCTTTTTTTTTTGGTTCTATATTTTTCTTGTACTACACTCTCTAATAAGTGAATTTGGTTGCAAAGTTTGATCCTCATCATCTTTGTGGAACTCTGGATTCGATGTTTAAATATTGGGTAGGTGCAGTTCTTGTGGGGGAGGGGGGCTTTATAGGAACAATGCTTTAATTTTTATACCTGATTGATTGTGTTGTTATTATATGATCAATGTCTACCCCTCATGATTGTATGCACATTTTGTAAGGTCCCCGTTATGAAGAGAAGCCAAGTGTGCGTTACCCAATTGATGGGAATCCCAACTTGCATGTTGGATGAAGGTCATATTGGACCATGTAAGGTATTGTAAGGAAAGGGAGTTACCAGGGTCCCCAATTGGGGGGTCCGGGGCAGCGGGGAGCAGCCCTCACTGGGGGGGTCTAAGGGGGCCAGCTGGCCCCATGGTGGGGATCCGGGGGCAACGCCCCCGACGCGACAGTAAAGGGAATACTTCATAGAATATTCCTTGTCGGAGTCAGAAATCATTTATATTTGTTAGGTCGGTTCAACCGGTCTAAGCCGTGTATGACAATTACGCGGGCGGTGGCCGCCCACGCTCTACCACCCATGTATAGCCGTCCACGGAAGGCAACCAATGATCCCATATATACATGAGTTCTGCACTACCTGAGACATCAAGTTGAGCCAGCATACCTCTACCTTGTATCTCCCTATCTAGAGTTGTCTAGATCACCATTTAAGCTCTACCTTGAGAGCGCACGGGTGGACAACACCATCATCTTTGTACTTGCTGTTAGTAGAAAATTATTGAGATTCTCCTATATCTGTTATCTTCTCTGCTACTGCTCCTATGTTATAGTACGTAACTATTGTCTTACATGGTATCAGAGTCGTAAGGTTCGAATAGCTTGAGAAGTATCACTATTTGAGCCTACTCGCAGACTAGAATATCAATAGATTATTCGAGTGATTACATGATGGCTTCATCGTCGAACACTGGTCTTAGTGCTTCAGATAATGTTAATGCTGCACCTATTCGAATTTGTCCACCTGCAAGAAGCTCCACTATCTAAACTCCATGGTTCATCAACACGAGCTTGAGCAGATGAATATACCTCTTCAATAGCTACCCAAAGTGGTGGGAAATGACTCCAAGTGTCCAGCCGAAGGAGCTGGAACCATCTCTTTTATCACTTCTCCAGGAGTTGAGAAAAAGTTATCCGATGTTCTCTATGTACCTATACTTAAAAGAAATTTGTTGTCAGTTTTTGCAATAACAGATCGTGAACTCGAAGTTCACTTCAATAAGAGTGGTGCAGAAATCATGGATTCATCAGGTAATGTTGTAGGTAAAGGCATACGACGGGATAACTTCTATGAGTTAAGTGCTTTAACTGCTACAGAAGATAAAGATGTAAGCAGGTTATGGCAGCAACGATTTGGGCATCTGGGATTTGCAGTTTTGAAGGAGATGCAAAGAACAGGGATGGTTGTCATTTGCCTGCATTTTCAGAGTTGCAGACACCTTATGAAGCTTGTATGATGGGCAAGCAACAACGAAAGGCATTTCCAAGAGAGACCAACAATCGATCTCAAGCTCCTCTCGAGTTGGTACATGCTGATCTTTGCGGTAAAATGTCTACACCTGCTTTAGGAGGATCTTTCTACTTTTTGCTGTTAGTTGACGATTATAGTAGAAATATGTGGGTTTATTTCATTCGAGAGAAGGCTGATGCTTTTGAAAAATATAAGTATGTGGAAAATGAATCAAAAAGGAAACTGAAGAAATTCAGAGCAGATAGAGGAGGTGAATTCTTGTCAACAGAATTCAATAATTACTGTACGGAGCATGGTGTGAAAAGGCAACTTACCATAGCTCATACACCTCAACAAAATGGTGTTGTTGAGCGCAGGAACAGGACAGTAGTTGAAATGGCTCATTGTATGTTAAATGCTAAAGAAATGCCTGATTCATTTTGGGCATAAGCAGTCAATACAACAGTCTACATCCTCAATCAAAGCTACACAAAAGCACTGAAGGGGATGACTCCTCAAGGAGCATATTCTAGTAAAAAGCCTTGAGTTTTGCATTTCAAACTTTTTGATTGTTTTTGTTATGCACATATTCCTGATTCAACAAGATCAAAGTTGGATTCAAAAAGCAAAAAGTGTGTCTTCCTAGGATATAGTGAAGAGTCTAAAGCATACAGGTTGTGGGATCCTGAGGCAAGGAAGATTTTTGTCAGTCAAAATGTGGTGTTTGATGAAGGACCACACTTAGTAGAAGATAAATGTAAATCTACTATCTCATCAAACGGAGAAATATCTCACCTTATGCCTATCGAAAGACAGATTAAAGTTGAGGAGGAGGAAACATCTGATGGAGAAATTTCCTCAATAAAAAGCCAACCAGTTGTAGCTCCACAACGTAAGCCACTACCGAAGTGGGCACAACAGTTCTTTGATGATCACAATCCACATGTAGATGTACCAGAATCATCATCAAATGGATTACAAAGATCAAAGAGAATAGAGGAGCAAAGAAGAGCCTCAGAACACATTGTTAACATGACTCTAATGGCAAATATCATGGGCTCGATAAAGGAACCTACGACCATTGAAGAAGCCCTTCATGATCCAGGCTGGAGAGCGACAATGCAGTCGGAGTATGATAGTATACCAAAAAATGATACATGGGATCTAGTCGACTTGTCACCAAAGAAGAAGGTAATAGGTACTAAACGGATTTGGAAAGCTAATTATAAAGCAGATGGAACATTAAAAAAGTATAAGGCAAGATTAGTTGCACAGGGTTTTTCACAGATCGAAGGATTTGATGTTCAAGAAACTTTTGCGCCAACAACACGCATGACAACTATTCGGACGGTACTTGCAATCGCTGCACAAAAGACCTGACCTATTTTCCAGATGGATGTCAAATCTGCATTTTTGAATGGTCACCTCAAGGAGGAGGTATATGTATCTCAACCACCAGGTTTTGAGGTGCCCAATTCAGAAAATAAAGTTTACAGGTTGAAGAAAGCTTTGTATGGACTTAAGCAAGCTCCACGGGCTTGGTACCAATGAATAGATCATTTTTTCAAAAATATGGGTTTTGAAAGAAGTACTTCTGATGCTAACTTGTATGTAACGAAAAGGGATAGCAACCTAGTTGTTGTCATTGTATATGTAGATGATTTGATCATTACAGGAGATCATCAGGAACTCATCAATCAAACTTGGAAGCTTGGGAACTGAGTTTGAAATGATAGACTTAGGTCTACTCCATTTTTGTCTGGGAATTGAAGTATGGCAAAGGAAGGATGGCATTTTCATCTCACAAAAAAAATATGCCAAAGAGATTCTCAAGGCATTTGGAATGATGGACTGCAAACCAACTAGCACACTTATGAAGGTGAATCATAAGCTATCTATGGATGATAACATGCCTGATGTAGATGCTAAGAAGTATAGGAAGCTCGTTGGAAGTCTTATTTTTCTGTGCAACACTAGACCAGACATTTTCTATGTTGTTGGAGTATTAAGCAGGTTTTCCAACAAACCTAAGGAGAGCCACTGGAAAGCTGGAATGCGAATTCTAAGGTACATTGTAGGAACCTTGGATTTTGGTATTTTTTATACCATAGGTGATACACTCCAAGGATATCGTGATTCAGATTGGGCAGGAGATTGTGATTCTAGAAAATCAGTTTCTAGATATTGTTTCTCACTTGGTTCAGGAATATTTTCTTGGGTAAGTAGAAAGCAACCAACTCTCGCACTCTTCTCCATTGAAGCAGAGTACAAAGCAGCTTGTTTTGCTTCTTGTGAGGCATTCTAGTTAAGGAGAATTCTTGCAGATGTAGGCTTTCCATCAAATATGGCGACTGTACTCGTGTGATAATCAAAGTTGTATGGCTATTACAAAGAACCCAGTATTTCATGCTCGCACCAAGCACATAGAAGTACAGTACCATTACATTCATGAGCTAATTGAAGATGAAATTGTGGAGCTAGAATATTGCCCAACAGAGGCAAATTGTGCTGACATATTCACTAAAGCACTTGGAAGAGAGCAGCTCAACAGACATCTTCAACAGATGGGCATAGGACCAAAACCTACTTGATTTTTCATTGATAAACATTGATTGTGTTGTTAGTATATGGTCAATGTCTACCCCTCATGATTGTATGCACATTTTGTAAGGCCCCCGTTATGAGGAGAAGCCAAGTGTGCATTAGCCAATTGATGGGAATCCCAACCTGCATGTTGAATGAAGGTCATATTGGACCATGTAAGGTATTGTAAGGAAAGGGAGTTACCAGGGTCCCCAATTGGGAATATTTCATAGAATATTACCTGTCAGAGTCAGAAATCATTTATATTTGTTAGGTCGGTTCAACCGGTCTAAGCCGTGTATGACAATTACGCGGGAAGTGGCCGCCCACGCTCTACCGCCCATGTATAGTCGTCCACGGAAGGCCACCCATGATCCTATATATACATGAGTTATGCACTACCCGAGACATCAAGTTGAGCCAGCATACCTCTACCTTGTATCTCCCTATCTAGAGTTGTCTAGATCACCATTTAAGCTCTACCTTGAGAGCGCACGGTTGGACAACGCCATCATCTTTGTACTTGCTGTTAGTAGAAAATTGTTGAGATTCTCCTATATCTGTTATCTTCTCTGCTATTGCTCCTGTGTTATAGTGTGTAACTATTGTCTTACATGTGTATGCTAGATTAAATACTAAACCTCTCCCCAAGACATCAAATATTATCCTATTAACCAATTCTATTGTGGAACTATCTATGCGGTTCGTCCATATGTAATAAGACATATTCACATGTTTTTTGTTTTCTAGACCATATTACATAATGCGTAACATTGTTTTATGTGGTATTGTATATCATTCTAGTAGTTTGTCTAAATCTTTCTAGATGGCTGGCGTTTTGCTTCATTTTACTTGTGGCATTGTTAACCCATCAAGTTTCAAAATGCTTGGTTCAAAATAGATTGCCTCCCTAATGATTTTCATGGTGACTTTGAACTCAATCGATTCCCCTTCACATTCATCTACTATCAACATGAACTCTTCTCTTCTCAAATCTCAAATTGTCCAAGAACTCTGTATCAAGGAGTAAATCGACCACTACATAGTTGACAAAACCAAAACATTGGAAAAATTTTGCCAAAGTATCGTCTACAAAATGAGCATATGAACAATGTCAAAATATCATAAAAGTGCAAGTACTAACATGTTTACCTGCATAGTGAATCACTAACTCCATTGCATATAATCAGTTAGCCAAAAAAAGCCAATTAGGCTTATCGAGCACTTATGAATGACTACCATCCATCTCCTATGGTGAGGCTGGGTAAGTCTTCTACTTGCATTACCAAAGAGACCCTGACATCTGGGTGTCTCCTAGTTAGGAAGACCTCACCACAACCCTCTTAATCAAACATAAAAGGCTTTATGAAAAAATGTAACTCCTATATCAATGACCACATGGACGTACATAAGTGGTATCCACAAAAATGTACATAGTGTGTATGTGCTCAATATATGTAGTAAAGTGACACTGAAAGGTTGAATGCATAGCCTAAAAAGTGTCTATCAACTCTATTATTTAGGCTCTAAAACTTGCATAAATTTGAAGCAGCTACTCCCACCACAACTAAAAACCTTTTGAGAAACTTGTGTGAAGAGAAATATGCACAAAAGTACCCCAAAATAGCTCCAAAAATCACCCCAAAGTTGCTTCAAAAACAAGATTTGAAAGAAAAGAATGAAGCTTTGAGGGACCAAAACATGTTCAAGGTGATATTAGCCTTAGTCTTTCCCCTTCTTCAGACACCACAAGAGTGTATCTTAGTGGCAAGAGATTGCCACGGTTAAGCGAGCTTTTTTGGGGAACAGTACTAGGATGGGTGACCTCCCAAGAAGTATTGGGAACCTCTATCTTCCTTGATTGTTGAGGTCCTCCCTCCCATGAAGCCAATGGCACCAATGGTGACTTTGGTGACTTGGATGACAATGTATGCCAAGGTCTATGCCTTGGTCACACCTTAGACGTAAGCCTTAGAGAAATGGGTGGGTGCTCGCTTTGGTCACACAAAAGGAACAAAGCATTTTGCATCTAAATGCTCTGATACCAATGAATTATTTTGATGGCAATGCACCATAGTGTGCTCTCCTTCTTGAGAGCTCCACGATGATATCCTCAGAGTTGAAAACCAAGCTCTAAACACTACACATGGTACTCTACATAAAGGTTGCAAAATACATAGAAAAACATAGTTTACAGGGAGCACAAACACAGACTTCTCCAATGTTACAAATGCAATCGAACTTGCAGTTTGTGGTTGACCAGGCCACTATATGTTTTATTAAAGAACATATACAAAAGTGTTCGGTGTCTATTTGGCCTTTCACATGGACACTAATAGTAACACAAAGAAATAACAATGACATATAAGGTGCTTGACATATAAGATTCTCTCAGTTGGACTGTTCTCAAAACCATGTGCAATCAAGTAGGCATGTATCTTTTCATATGAAGCATGTGGTGCTTGATTCAGACCATATAATGCCTTTTTTAGCATGCAAACTTTGTTTTCATGCCATTTCTATAAAAAAACCACAAGTATGAAATACATAATGTCTTCACGTAATTCATCATTCAAAAATGTAGTTTTAATGTCCAACTGATGTCATTCCAACCATGATGATGTGCAAGTGCATAGATGCTAAGAATAGTGGTCATTTGACATGTGGGAGCAAAGGTGTCATCAAAATTAATGCCTCTCTCTTAAGCACAACCTTTTGCAACAAGCCTAGCCTTATACCTGTTAGGCTTACGTTTCAGCTTGTATACCTATTTAGTGCCAATGGTCTTGTTTCTTGAAGGAAAATCACATAAAAATTTGGTACCATTCTTCAATTGTTCCATTAGGCTTACGTTTCAGCTTGTATACCCATTTAGTGCCAATGGTCTTGTTGCTTGAAGGCAAATCACATAGACTAGGTACCATTCTTCATAATAGCATCATATTCTAATTGCATAGCAGCCATCCAATTTTTTGAATTTTCATAAAAAAAGTAGGTTCATTCTCATCACAAAGACTCGAGGTAGCCATTGCATAGCAATCTAATGCAAAGCATGCACTATGAGAGTGTGAATGAGTATCATATGACATAGGTGGATCTAATTTGTTGACTCTAATTTGCTATCTCTCAAAGTCTACACTAGCCATTTAGCTATAGTTTTGTCTCCTCTATATCAACCCTCTAATCAACAAGTGCAGCATGTAAATCTGCATAAAAAATGAAGTGATGTACATCATCATGTGGAAATTTTAAAGGAAGAAAAAAATTCTTCATTTGGACTAGCACTTGAATGTCCAATTGTAAAAAGAGGTAGCAAAGGGTCATACACATCCATTGAGCTAATTGATGTCTCCTTGGTACATGAAATTAATGGTTGAATTGCATCTTCCACAAAAACAACATCATGGCTAACCAAAATGTTTTTAATTTGTGGATGATACAGATGATAGCCCTTGCTTTCATAATTGTATCCAACAAAAATACATTTCACTAATTTATCATTCAATTTCCCAACTTTGTTTTTTAGGCATTAATGCATATGCAAGACAACTGAAGACATATAGATGGGAAACAGGTGGCTTGCGACCATGCCAAAGCCTCATATGGAGTGATAGATTGCAATGCTTTGGTAGGAAACCTATTAATTAGACATGATGCACATATAATAGACACCTACTAATTAGACATGATGCTTTGGTGGGACACCTATTAATTAGACATGATGCACATATAATAACCTCAAGCTAGAAGCTATGTGGTAAAGCGTGACTTTTGACCATAGACCTTGTCATCTCCATGAGATATCTATTCTTTCTTTCAAAAACTCCATTTTTATGAGGTGTATATGGCCTTATAAATTGATTTTTTATCCCATGCTTAGCCGAAAATGTATTAAAATTAGAAGGCATGTATTCCTCCCCTCAATCAGAATAGAGGGTGCCCCATTCACATGCTAATAGATTCGCAACCATAACTAGAAACTGTTAGAAGCATGTTGTCAGAAGTAAAATGCTCAATTGATGGATGAGGTCAATCGCCCGTCAAACAACACATGTTGGCTGCTTTAGGCGAAGTCAAGCGAATCACGTTCATGCTTGGTTGGGCATACTATAGCACTTGGAAGAAGGACATTAGTATTTTTAGTTCAAACACAACTTGATGGGAAGTTTGATCAATGGAAATTGAATATGAAATAAGTGTCTGATCCGTGGTTATGAGTTTCGCAAACGAAGACCCAAAGCATTCATTGTATGGTTTAAATCAGTATATCAACTGCGCATAGGCGATATAAACATATCCTCTACAAGTTTTTCATTCTATATTTCTCGTACTGTATTTATCCTAAAAGTTCAATGAAAAGGAACTTTATGTGAAAACAATGCAAACTGAAGCCAAAGTAACTTTGAATCAAGTTGTTAGCTATCACTCAATGAATCAAAGTACGATTGTATTTGAGAACAGAGAAATTGCCCTTCGTTCCCCTCTCTTTTCTCCGTCCGGAACCTTCCCTCCTTCAACCACCTTAAGTAACGTTGGACTCTCCTAGTTAGCAGAGTTACTGACAAAATGTATTTGTCAGCTACAACATTCTCCTTCTGAATTACATACTGCAAGCCACAATTGTTTCATCAACAGACAGTGCATCCTCCATGATCATAGCGATGGTGGAAGTTGAATGAATGAGTGCAGATAGAATGGCGTTTCATGGGGTTGTTAGAATTGAAGAGCGATAGTGGAAGTTGAATGGAAATCGATGATGTTCATCAGTCATTGGCATCACTCAGAGATGATCACGAGTAAAGCACAATTTTATTTTTTTTGAGAGTATAATGATTTGGAAAGATGCACACACCCAACCTCGTTGGTAAAGGCACCCTTCTTGGGAATTCTAAGGCATCCAACCTCGGGTGGGACTTGAACCCTAGCCATCTGCTTAGAAGTACAAGGCACATCCACTAAACAAAGTACAAAGTTTTTGTCAGATATGGCAACAAAGAATTTGGGAATTGGCATCAAATGGCTCATAAAGCATAGAATGTCATTGTTTCATATGAGCGACCGCTTCTACGACCCTTCTCACTGTAACTTAGTCATCTCTAAGGCCATATCTCTTCCCTAGCTCCTCAAGTCTTCTCTCAACTTCCACTCTCACATCTTGACTCAAAATTTAGAGAAAATGCAGAACAATATCTGGTGTGAGAGCAATCCTGTCTACTTTTGGTAGAAAAGCATTTCATAAACTCACTATGGAGTTGTGTAATGGTTGTTTGAGGCTTAGGTGAACTGATCCATTTCATGAAACCTTCTCGGGTATATTGACTAAAATCTTTGAGGTAAACTTCTTTGTGGAGTTGTTTCTTGAATTCTTCCGATTCTAAGCTTTCATGAGGTTCAATTGTGGCAACCATAGATCCAGTGGCTAGCCTGATTAAATACAAAACCCATCTAGGATCTCATGCAATTTGGCAAGTTCCTCAAAGGCATCTAAGTAATCTATCAAATTTACCCTAGTGAATTTTCTTTTCTCTTTTAATAAAACTTCTACAACCTTTTTGGTCTTGAGTTTCATTCATCATTTTTTTAAAGAAGTCTTCCATTTTATGCTTATTATCAAGTTCAAAGATGTACAAGGCACTCATATCAAATCGATCAGCCCTCAACACCTAGAAGATTGTACAAGGTTTGGGATTTAGTTGTTGCTCCCAATGATGATGAAGCTACTGCATCAAATTCCCAAGTCACATGTATGCATATGCAAATGTGCACGAATCTCACTTGAGTGCCATGCCGTAGTTTTCACTTCGGTTTCACAATGTCAGAAGTAAATTGCTCGATTGATGGAAGCAGGTCAACTTCCGGTTAAGTGCTTCAAGAAAAGTCAAGCAAATCACATCTATACTATAGCACTTGGAAGAAGGACATTACTATTTTTAGTTCAAACACAACTCGATGGAAAGTTTGATGAATGGAAATTGAATATGAAACAAGTGAGTGATCCGTGGTTTATGAGTTTCACAAACGAAGATGGTTTAAATCAGCATATCAACGGCACATAGGCGATATAAACATATCCTCTCCACGTTTTTCATTCTATATTTCTCATGCCGTATTTATCCTAAAAATTCAATCCTTAATGAAAACAAACTTTATGTGAAAACAATCCAAACTGAAGCCAAAGCCTCATTCGAAAGATGAAAGAGCAAAAGAATTCTCCTCCATAGTCGGCCAATCTCCAAATTATCATCCGGTTCATAACTCCATGCGCCAACACTTTCAAAATTGATTCTTGTTCAAAGTTACTTTCGACTTGCATCAGCACATGTATATAGAAGGAAGCAAGGAAGCAAGCTATTAGTAGTCACTCAATGAATCAAAGTATGGTTGTATTTCAAAACAAAGAAATTGCCCTTCGTTTCCCTCTCTTTGCTCTGTAGGGGACCTCCCCTCCTTCAGCCACCTTAAGTAACGTTGGAAGCTCCTGGTTAGCAGAGTTATTAGCAATATCTATTTGTCAGGTACAACATTCTCCTTTCACATTACATATTGAGAGCCACAATTGTTTAATCAATAGACAATGAATCCTCCATGATTATAGCAGTGGTGGAATGAATGAGCAAGATAGAATCGGGTTTTGTGGGGTTGTTAGAATCACAAAGTGATAGCAGAAGTTGAATGGAAATCGATGATGTCCATCAATCGAAGGGATCAATCAGAGATGATCACGGGTAAAGCACAAAGCTTTTGTCGGATATGGCAACAGAGTTCAAGAATTGGCATTCGAATTCATTGAAGAGTGAAGGCATTGCCATAGAGTCCTTAATAGTTGGATGATTATTGTTGGATGCCCCTATTGATATATTTAGGTAGTGATGTGTGTGAACACACTAGGACCACCGGGCTACTTTTTTCACTCTTTAGGAGGTTTTTGCCTATTGGCCTAATGGGTTACTTATCTTTGTACATTCTAGTGGTAATACATTCAGTATTGTGTGTTGTGCTCCAAGCTTCTTCTTCTTCCTTATGCTATTCGTGTGCTTCCACGGACGTCTAACTCCAACAATTGATATCACAGCAGGTTGCAACTTCATCTAGGGCATGGTCGACACCCCTCTGATCACAGTCTTAGAATTTCATGAAATTTGGTATGCATACTCAAGGTGATTATGAGATCAAAACAACTTTGTTGTGTGGTGCCGAAATTGCGATATGAGCTCATTTTAGCCTTCGAATGCACTATCACAGTGCTTGTGTAAGATATTTCATCTTTTTGTGCCAAAGATATATGCAAGTTTTGGCTCGCCAGTATAAGCATCTTGAAGTATGCTATAGGTTTAGCAAAACTTATTAGGGTAGGTCTATTCAACATTTTCGGATACAATCATTTTTCTACATTAGGGTATTTTAGTCAGTGGCCATGGCTGAAAGCAGTGATGTATTTCGTATGTTGTTTGTTGAGGATAAGTTGGATGGTATGAATTACCCATTGTGGGCTTATATGATGCGTCATGTATTGGTCACAAAAGGACTATGGAATATTGTGTAGGGTATTGAGAAATGTCCTATTACACTTGCAACTGTAGTTACTGAAGTTGATGCAGAAGGCATCGAAGATGGTGATATTCTTCAAGTTCATGTTCGTGTTGTGGTTTTTGTTGCACCTACTATAGAGCAAATTCGTTGGGATGGCAGAGACGCTCAGGCACATGCATTGATAGCCTTGTATGTCAAACGTGCCATTATTCCTCACATTTGCTCTTACAAAATAGCTAAGGATGTTTGGGATACACTTACCACATTGTACCAGGCTAGGAATGAGGCTCATATTGCTTACCTCCAAAAACAGTTGGAGGTGAGCATATGAATGAAGGTGATTCTATGGACATTTTTCTAACAAAGATCAAAGATTTGAAGGAACAACTAATTTTTGCTAATGAAGTCTTGCCTGATATTTCACTTGTGCAGATATTCTCAATGGTCTTCTCTACTCATATCAAAGTTTTGCTTCTACTCTTCGTTTGATGATGAAAGGCAATCCAAATGCCTTAACATTTGAAGAGTTAGTTTTTGTTCTATTTGAGGAAGATGAGTCTAGGAAAAACAAGCCTATTATGTGTGTTGCAAATCAAACTTTCCTGGCTAGTCAGAAGGGCAAAGGTCAATGGACCTCAGCTACTAGTACACAAAAATCTGCAAATGCTACATATTTGAAGAAGGAAGACAAAGATGAGAAGAAATTAGAAAAGCTGAAATTGTTTTGCAAATATTGTAAAGCAAATGATCATGTCATTAAGAGCTATCCAAAACTGGATACTAAAGAGGCAAAGAAGAAAGAGGCCAGAATGGTTTTTGCAGAGGCCTCTACATTGAAAATAGAGTCTACTAATCTTGTGTAGAATGAAGAATGGGTGTTTACTATTGTTTGCAGTTTTAACCCATCTTCTCATGAGCAGTGTATGTCTATAGTAGACTCAGATGTTTGGTACTTTGATAGTGGGGCAACCAAACATATTACCTCGTAGCAGAATGAAGAATGGGTGTTTACTATTGTTTGTAGTTTTAACCCATCTTCTCATGAGCAATGTATGTTTGCAGTAGACTCAGATGTTTGGTACTTTGATAGTGGGGTACCAAACATATTACCTCGTAGCAGAGTTTCTTCACTTCACTTGAGCGTGCCCCTACATGAAATACTATCACATGGGCCAACAACTCCTCTTATCGTGTTATGGGATTTGATAATATCATTTTGTCTACCTCTGATGGTAGTTCTTTTACATTGCAAAATGCTTTATTTGTGCCAGGGATCAAGAAAAATTTGTTATCAGTTTCCGCATTAGCCAAGATTAGCTTGGTTGTGAAATTTGTTGATGATAGATGTATAGTTCATGATCTATCAAATGGCGATGTGATTATTGCTTTTGGCATTTTATGTCGTGGGCTATATAAGCTCATAGACTATGAAAAATATGTGAATGATTCAGAATGTGTAGTACATGATTCTTAGGCTATGCCAGATGCAAAGCTTTGGCATGCATGTTTTGGGCATCTAAATTTTGTTAGTTTGCTACACCTACAAAAATCTGATATGGTGTCCTCTTTGCCCAAACTAGAGGCACCCGGTAAACATGTTTCTAAAGGCTGTATTTTAGGAAAATTAATCAATAGGTAAATTACATGTTGTCTTTTGCATCTCTTTCCTTAACTAGAACTTCAATGGAGTATTTTTTATTCTCATTTGATTTATTCAACTCTTGATCACTATGATCCAAACACTCTAGTTTAATTGTAGAGGATCATAGGTTTGAAGTAGAAAGGCTCTCATACAGCTTCTCCATACCTCCTTTTCCCAATTTATAGTTAAAGGCGAGCATGACCTATAGTCACATAAATTTTATCAATGGCAAATGTCAATTGCAAGTCATTGCTCTTTAGCTTTTTTCAAAGCTTCACATGCATATGTGAGATGGTTAGTACAATCACACAAAACACATCTCTGCTAACATTTGAATTACATCTTTCATTTGCATTGAAATTCCTTTAAAAAGAACATTTAGAATTTGTTAATTGAGTACGACTTTTTTTTTAAAGGAAGTTGATAGAGCCTACTCTTCCAAAGTTTAATTAATAGAAAATATAGCTATACAAGTGAATGGACAAATTGTATAAATTATGGTAAGGTAGGTTGAGGAATTTATTGAGCTAGATTTGGTTGAATAACACTATTATCATGCATGCGGAGGGACTAAACCATGTTTTGAAGTGTTGATAAATCTTTGTTGAGATTGGTATGCACCATCATCATATCCTCAAGGTTATTACAAAGGATTTCTAATTCAAGTTCTAGAGACATCCTAGTTAAAGATGCTACATCAAATTTTGTATGGCATGCAACTCCCTAGGTTCACTCAAATTTTGCACACTTAGTTGAGGATTGGGTGATTGCTCATAGTAAAGCATAGTTTGCCTTTGTTTCATATGAGCAATAACTTCAACTACCCTCCTCAAAGTTGGCCAATCATTACTCAAACCATACCTTTTCTCATGCTCTTCAAGTCTTCTCTCAACTTCAACTCTCACATCTGGACTTAGGATTCTAAGAGGTATAACTACTAGGTCGGGTGTAAGGAAATTCCTATCCACCTCTATGATTTGGGAAAATCGTTTCAAGAATTCACTATGAAGTTGAGTAATAGATGTATTTGGTTTAGGTGAGTTTATCTCATAAACCTATCTCTAATATGTTGACTAAAGTCTTCAAGGTAAAATAATTTATGTATCTCTTTTCTAGACTCATCGCAAACTACAATTTCATGATCTTGGATTTTAGAAATTAGATATCCAATTCCTAATCTTTCCAAATAAGAATTCAACATATTTTTAGGAAATCCATGAAGTTGAGCTAGTTCCTCATATATATCTAAGTATTCAATTACAATAACTCCCTTGAACTATCCTTTGTGCCTAGGGATAGCTTGAATTACCTTAGCTCCTTATTTCTCAATTCTTGAAGAGATCTTCCATTTGATGTTGGTATGCAAGTCTTGTTTGAGTTTTGATGTTCTTGATAATGTCCTCCACTTCTTATTCGAGTCTTATCTTTTGTTGTGCAATCAAATCACTTATGCTTTGTGCCAATGTAATGAGTGGCTAGTTCATGTAGCATGCAAAATAAAGTAGAAAAGTGTCTTTGTGAAAAAGCTTATGTGGAGGTGCTCAAATCAAAATAGATACGCCCTCAATGCTAAGGAAGACTCACAAAGTCTTGGAAAAGGAACTACTTCAAAAGAGAAGAGGCCACCACTTCAAACCTACAAAGAAACTTGAATGTAAATGCAAAAAGAATCAAATAAGAGCACTTGAAACTTGCCAAGTTTCTATGGAACGTTTCATGTTTGGTTCAAATGGTGTGAATGTGGTCCATTGAGCAGATCAATTTCAATTGTCAGTGTTCCAAATTACAATGCATGTAGGGTGCTTTCAAGATTAGATGAGTCATGTTTCCATTTGGCTAGAAAAAGCTTGATACATGGAAGCAAGACAACAATCATAAATTGAAAATTAATGTAAACTCCACATGGAAAAAGCATAGCAAGATCTAGTTGCACTTGAGAGAATGCAATCTCATTAGTCTTAACAGCATCTTTGGAAGGCATGATCTCATCCATATTGAAACAAATCTTCAATCTCATAGCACATGGAAGTTTAACGGACTTTGAAACAAAGCAATAATCATATTGCAACAAGTCTTCATCATTCAAGAAATTTGGAATTTCAAACTCAATGTAGTGGTAAAGATTCCAAACATCTTCTAATCAATAAACAATTAATGAAGATAAAATCCCTCTGTCAATGCACACCTTTTGTTGATTAGGTCGCTTGTAAGAACTTTTCTTGCGCCAGTCTTTCATTGAATCTCTCAAGATAGGAGCACTAACCTGTGAGGATCATCAGTGCATTCTTTTGGATACTGCCACTAAATTGTGGGAGATAATGCCATTCTTGAAAGGGATGCATCCAACATAACGTTTTGGACATGTCTAGGATTTACTATTGGCTCCTTCTATCAATATATGGTGCCCTTATCTAGCGGGCGTGGTTTAGCAGATGTGCCTTGTACTCTTAGGTATTGTCATTTGTCTTGAAAAGCTAAAAATAAAGCCTCATAAAATGAAATCTTTCTTTTTTCATGTTCTTCCATTCGTGGGGATCAAACCCATAACCCCACATAAAAGTTTCATGATTTTAAAAGGGATTTCTCTTGTGCGCTATGTTAAAAAAAGACTTCATAATTCAAGAGGTGTTATATTTTTTTTCCAATCTTCTTGGAAACATTTGAAGTAATGATTCAGCTCTTCTCAGCCAAGTATTACTTGGAAAGCTAGAGACAAAAAAAAAAAGATTTCAATCCTTATAATTGAAAAGAATTGATCATCACAAAAGAGATAAATTTAATGCCCTCCTTGTGGAAGAGTTGGAACACGTTCAAACAATTTGTGAGAATAACAGAAGATTGGAAATGGGTGGCAGGTATCAGACAAAATGACTCAATCTGGTTTCTAATGATGGGCATCAAGGGGTGGCTCCTTGGAACCTCCAAAATGCTAAGAGGCTCTCGAACAAAGGCTTCAAAAATTGGAAACACCTCTAGAAACAAGAAACTAGCCAGTGGGTCAAGTGAACATGGACTATCATATCACGCTTAATAAGAAGTGGTACTTGTTGTGGATAAGGCTATGTTGGGATTTGAAGTTCATGTCTATCAGGCATCCACTCATTGAGATCAAAAAGTCGGTTCTCATGTGGAAAATTCTCCATCCTAGTATCTGGACCAATCTAAAGGCTAGCAAAATTTGTGGGGCTCCATCATGGTGCAAGCAATGCCACCACAACATTGAGGATTTAGGTCACATCATCTTCAAGTGCCCGAAGTCTCTCTTGCTCTAGCGGACCCTTGGGAATATTTTGAGACTGTAGGATGAAATCTCCTAGAAGCAAGTGTAAGACAAAGGTTATGCAATATAACAGAGGAGCAATAGAGAAGATAACAGATATAGGAGACTCTCAACAATTTTCTACTAATAGCAAGTACAAAGATGATGGCGTTGTCCACCCGTGCACTCTCAAGGTAGAGCTTAAATGGTGATCTAGACAACTCTAGATATGGAGATACAAGGTAGAGGTATGCTAGCTCGATTCTAAGGTAGCTGCGTACTTGTCATACACGGCTTAGGTCAGTTAAACCGACCTAACAAATATAAATGATTTTTGACTTTGAGAGGGAATATTCTATGGAATATTCCCTTTACTGTCGTGCTGAGGGCACTGCCCCCAGACCCCCACCAAGGCCCACGTTGGCCCCCTTGGACCCCCCAGTCGAGGTTGCTCACCGTTGCCCTCGACCCCACAATGGGGACCCTAGTAACTCCCTTTTCTTACAATACCTTACAAGCTCCAATATGACCTTCATCCAACATGCTAGTTGGGATTCCCATCAATTGGATAATGCACACTTGGCTTCTCCTCGTAATGGGGCCTTAAAAAATGTGCATACAATCATGAGGGGTAGACATTGATCATATACTAGCACCCCTCCTTAATGTTTACCGAATGATAAATCAAGTGGGATTCGTTCCTATGCGTATCTGTTGAAGATGCCTATTGAGTTGCTCTCTTCCAAGTGCTTTAGTGAATATGTAAGCGCAATTTGCCTCTATTGGGAAATATTCTAGTGCCACAATTTCATCTTCAATTAGCTCACGAACATAATGGTATTGTACTTCTATATGCTTGGTGTGAGCATGAAATACTGGGTTCTTTGCAATGGCCATACAACTTTGATTATCACACTTGAGTACAATCGCCATATTTGATGGAAAGCCTAGATATGCAAGAATTATCCTTAACCAAACTACCTCACAAGAAGAAAAACAAGTTGCTTTGTACTCTTCTTCAGTGGAGGAGAGTGTGAGAGTTGGTTGTTGCCTACTTACCTAAGAAAATATTCCTGGACCAAGTGAGAAACAATATCTAGAAATTGATTTTCTAGAATCACAATCTCGAGCCCAATCTAAATCACATTATCCTTAAAGTGTATCACTTGTGGTATAGAAAATACCAAAATCCAAGGTTCCTACAATGTACCTTAGAATTTGCATTCCAGCATTCCAGTGACTCTCCTTAGGTTTGTTGGAAAACGTGCTTAATACTCCAACAACATAGCAAATGTCTGGTCTAGTGTTACACAGAAAAATAAGACTCCCAACGAGCTTCCTATACTTCTTAGCATCTACAGCAGACATGTTATCATCCATAGATAGCTTATGATTTACCTCCATAGGTGTGCTGGTTGGTTTGGAGTCCATCATTCCAAATGCCTTGAGAATTTCTTTGGCATATTTTTGTTGTGAGATGAAAATGCCATCCTTTCTTTGCCATACTTCAATTCCCAGGCAAAAGTGGAGTAGAAGTTTGTCATTTCAAACTCATTTTGATTGATGAGTTTGATTGATGAGTTTGATTGATGAGTTCCTGATGATCTCTTGTAATGATCAAATCATCTACATATACAATGACAACAACTAGCTTGCTATCCCTTTTCATTACATACAAGTTATCCTTGAGTTGACCATTCAAAAATGCATATTTGAATTCCATCTGAAAAATATTCCAGCCTTGTGTGCATCTACTGCAAGTACCGTCCGAATAGTTTTCATGCATGCTGTTGGTGCAAAAGTTTCATAAACATCAAATCCTTAGATTTTTTAATAACCGTATGCAGATAATCTTGCCTTATACTTTTCTAATGTGCCATCTGCTTTATACTTAGCTTTCCTAATTCATTTGGTACCTATTACCTTCTTCTTTGGAGGCAAGTCGACTAGATCCCATGTATTATTTTTTAGTATACTATCATACTCAGACTACATTGCCGCCCTCCAACTTGGATCATCAAGGGCTTCTTCAATGGTGGTAGGTTCATTTATCGAGCTCATGATATCTGCCATTAGAGCCATGTTAACAATGTGTTCTGAGGCTCTTCTTTGCTCCTCTATTCTCTTTGATCTTCATAATCCATCCAAGGATGATTCTGGTACATCTACGTGTGGATTGAGATCATCAAAGAGCTGTTGTGCCCACTTCAGTAGTGGCTTATGCTATGCAACTACAACTGGTTGACTTTTTACTGAGGAAATTTCACCATCAGATGTTTCCTCCTCCTCAACTTTAACCTGTCTTTTGATAGGCACAAGGTGAGATATTTCTCTGTTTGATGAGATAGTAGATTTACCTTTATCTTCTACTAAGTGTGGTCGTTCATCAAACACCACATCTCAGTTGACAAAAATCTTCCTTGCCTCATGATCTCACAACCTATATGATTTAGACTCTTCACTATATCCTAGGAAGACACACTTTTTTCTTTTTGAATCCAACTTTGATCTTGTTGAATCAGGGATATCTACATAACAAAAACAACCAAAAATTCTGAAATGCAAAACTGAAGACTTTTAAGAATATGATTCTTGAGGATTCATGCCCTTCGGTGCCTTTGTGTAGCTTTGATTGAGGATGTAGATTGTTGTATTGACTACTTCTGCCCAAAATGAATCAAGCATGTCTTGAGCCTTTAACATACAATGAGCCATTTCAACTATTGTCTTGTTCCCATGCTAAACAACACCATTTTGTTGAGGTTTATGAGTTGTGGTAAGTTGTCTTCTCACACCATGCTCCTTACAGTAGTTATTGAATTTTGTTGACAAGAATTCACCTCCTTTATCTACTCTGAATTTCTTCAATTTCTTTCTTGATTCATTTTCCACGTACTTATTCCATGTTTTAAATTTTCAAAAGCATCAGCCTTCTCACGAATGAGATAAACCCACATATACTATGATCATCAACTAACAGCAAAAAGTAGAAAGATCCTCCTAAAGCAGGTGTAGACATTTTACCGTAGAGATCAGCATGTGCCAACTCTAGAGGAGCTTGAGATCGATTGCTGGTCTCTCATGGAAATGCCTTTCGTTGTTGCTTGCCCATCATGCAAGCTTCATAAGGTTCCTGCAACTCTGAAAATGTAGGCAAATGAGCAACCATCATTGTTCTTTGCATCTCCTTCAAAACTGCAAATCCAAGATGCCCAAATCGTTGGTGCCCTAACCTACTTACATCTTTATCTTCTATAGCACTTAAGGCACTTAACTCATACAAGTTATCACATCGTATGCCTTTAGCTGCCACATTACCTGATGAATCCATGATTTCTCCACCACTCTTATTGAAGTGAACTTCGAGTCCACGATCTGTTATTGCAGAAACTGACAACAAATTGCTTTTAAGTGTAGGTACATAGAGAACATCAGATAACTTTTTCTCAACACATGGAGACGTGATAAAAGAGATGGTTCCAATTCCTTCTGTTGGACACTTGGATTCATTTCCCACCACTACATTCATGGATTCTTGTATAAGCACTAGGTAATTATACCAATACTTTTTACTAGACATACGGCAAGAAGCTCCACTATCTAAAATCCATGGTTCATCAACAGAGCTTGAGTGGATGAGCATAGCTCCTCAATAGCTACCCAAAGTTCCAGCTCTGTGTTGTTTGCAGACTCTTTGTTCTTCCATGATTATTTTACAGTCCCATTTCATTCATCAGCTTCCTTCTTTTTGCAATCCCTGATGGCATGGCCTTTCTTTTCACAATAGAAGCAACTTCCTATGAACTTTTTCTTCTTTGGCTTCTTCTTTGATCCATTAGAAGAGCCTTTACCTTTTGCATTGGCTGAGAATGCAGCATCACTTGTACTTTACCGATTCTTCAACTGCATCTCTTCTAAAAGCATAGCACAAAACTCTTCAAATATAAGGGGAGTTGGTCTTATCTAAGTGTTAAGGGTTGTTACTAATCCATCATACTTTGCTGGAAGAATACACACACATCTTTGAGCCAGCTCTTCTGGTGTTATAACAACACCAACTACAACAAATTGATCTAGAAGATGTTTTATCCATTTGATAAAATCTTCAGCCTTTTCAGAATCAGAATGCTTTTCATTTTCCAACTGATTTTCTAAATTCTATATTCTAATGTGATTCTTGGTCTCATATTGATGAGCCAATATGCCCCAAGCCTCATGTGCTTTAGTAGTACGTTGAACTAAAGTAAGCACACAATCACTTACACTAGTGACCATTGCACATAATGCATCAACATTCCACCTCCTTCAAGCTTGTAGAAGATCTAGATCTGGTTGAATCATCAATCTTGGATTTGCTAGATCTTCAACTGGTATAGGCTCTGGATCCAATCCCATCAGTCCCATGATAGTGTCAAGTAATTCATAGGAGTCCAAAATTGTACAAATTTTGAACTTCTAGAGTATATAGTTGGTTCCATCCAACTTCCCTTGAGTGAATGCAGGTGGACGAATTCGAATAGGTGCAGCATTAACATTAGCTAGAGCACCAAGACCAATGTTTGAGGATAAGCCATCATGTAATCACTCTAAAGATGTACAAATATTCTAGTCTACTAGTAGGTTGAAACAATGATACTTCTCAAGCTATTCGAACCTTACGGCTCTGATACCATGTAAGATAAAATTTACACAATATAACACAGGAGCAATAGAGAAGATAACATATATAGGAGAATCCCAACAATTTTCTACTAACAACAAGTACAAGGATGATGGTGTTGTCCACCCATGCACTCTCAAGGTAGAGCTTAAATGGTGATCTAGACAACTCTAGATAGGGAGATACAAGGTATAGGTATGTTGGCTTGATTCGATGTCTGAGGTAGTGCAGAAGTCATGTATATATAGGATAATGGACAGCCTTCCATGGACGGCTATACATTGTTGGTGCATGCCAATCACCAATTGAAGGCTTGGAAGATCAAATGATGAAGGAAGAATCAATTCCTAAAGTGTGGAAGAAGATTACAATCAGAGGACAAGAGAAGTGTACACATATGTACATTAGCATAGTCATAGATGACTTAGATCATTTTGTTCAGTAAGAATTATGTACAAATTATCTATAAATACCTTGAGAAAAGTCGGGGCATGTAGGAGAGCAAATGAGAGCATATGTGACATTTGTTAGAAGTCAAGAATGAGGGAGATAGAAGTCATAAGTTAGAGGAAAGTGAATTTGTGTTTGCTCTCATCACTCAGTTGTATTTTCTCTGAGTAAATGAAAAATTTTGCGCCCGATGTTTCTGTGTGTTCTCCTTCTACAGTAGATCAATTGTGGAATGCTTTTGTACAAGTCTAAGTTGAGAGTTGCTTGACCTCTGTGCAAAGTTTCAGCTTCCAATTGTAATCAGGCTGAGTGAATTGAGTGTAGGAACATTCATATGTGAAGCATGTTCACTAGTTCCTAAAACAGGCGCAGATTTTGAAGTCAATGTTTTGGTCATTTCTCCTAGCACAGTTTAAAGTTTTGCATGAGTGAGGGCTTAATCTTTAAGTTGAAAGATAAGCTACTTATGTCTAAAAGCATTTTGTAAAACGGGTTCTATTCAAGGAGAACCAAGTCTTAAAAGTTACAGGTGTAAAGTCGATTGTTTTGGATAACAGTTTCTGACATAGGTAACTTGTGAAATAAATTTCTCAAGTTATACTTAATCTTTTGGAGTAATTCAACTTGGAAGAGTTGCGCAATCTCTAGGAGATGATTCGTACAAAGTTTCATCAAAAACTTTACAGATTTGATAGGTTAATGTGAATGAACAATGCAACAGACTTTTCTGTGTATCACCTTCTTCACAGATTTGTTAATTTCTGATAAGTTAGCAATTGATCCTCTAAATTAGTGAAGTGTTTGACTTACTCTTGGTATAGAGGTGCTCTAATCACAAGAGTAAGTTGTTCTTTTGGAGATTAACATTCTCCATCAGTGGTATCAGAGCAGGAGACATCAATTTGAAGAAATTTGAAGAAAGAAAGATCCCGACTGCTGCAGATTCAAGAGATTCAACACTTGAAGGATCAAGAAGTGAAAGCTTGGAGTCAAAGCTTGAGGAGAAGACTATTTGACATCAAGAAAGGCAAAAGGAGTTCAATTCGAAGTAAAGGTATATACATTGTTTGTAAAGCTTGAAGTTTCAATACACAGGTGGATACAAGATGGGAGAAAGCTTGCAGATTGATAAGCTAGATAGGGAGAACTATCCAGCATGGTCCATGAGGATGGAAGCACACCTCATGAGCAAAGATCTCATATCATTTATTACAGGAGATGAAGAAAAACCAGAGTTTGCAGATCCAAGTATTCCTACTAGGGAAGAACTTGCAATGATGAAGACTTGGATGAGAAAGGATGCTCAAGCAAGGAGTATCATCTACATGGCTGTAAATGATTACCTTCTACCTCACATCAGAGGTTTGGAAAGTGCTACAGATGTTTGGAATGCCTTGGAAGAGCATTTCCAAAATACAACTAAGTCAAGGAAGTCCTCACTATGGGCTGAGTTCACAACCTTCAAGAAAAAGAGCTCACAATCAATTTCAGATTATGTGGCAAGGATGAAAGATATTGCAGATAGCTTGGGAGCAGTGGATGAAGATATTGAAGAAGAAAAGTTGGTAAGACAAATACTTACAGGTTTGAGAGGAGATGAGAAGTGGAAGCCTTTTATATTGTCCATAGAGTTGTCACTTGATCACTTTACTCCTGACCTTAATCAATTGCTAGGACACATGCTAACCTTTGAGCAGGATCTTAAAGGAGACAATGATAGAAGTACAAGTCAAGCTATGTACTCCAAAGACAAGAAAAAGAATGGCAAGGGAAAGCAATCAAATGATGATGAAGGGAATTCAAATCAAGCCAATTTCACAAAAGGGAAGACAAATTTCAGAGGTAAAGGAAGAGGAGGTAAGAACAAAGATAATGCTAAAGCTTGTTGGATTTGTGGCAGAACAAATCATTTGGCAAATGATTGTTGGTATAATAATCAAAGTGGAGGATACAACAATCAGAATTATAGTCAAAGAGGTAGAGGAGGCAGAAACCAAAGAGGCAATTTCAGAGGAAGAGGTGGTAGGACATCATATGGTAGAGGAGGTGGAAGAAACTTCCAATCTCAGTCCTACAACAATAACTATTACAATTATGCATCAGATCAGAAGGATGACATGACTCTTATCTTGAATGCAACTCATGAATCAATGGGAGAAGATCAAAGAGTGTTTTATATTGACTCAGGGTGCAGCAACCATCTGAGTGGGAATCTATCCTTGATGACTGATATGGAAGCAAGGGTGAATGGACATACAGTTCAAACAGGTGACAATACCAAACATAAAGTGGAGAGCATTGGATCAGTGAAGACAAAGAGTGGAAGTACACTTCTGAGTAAGGTACTTTATGTCCCTACTATTCCTAAAAATTTGATAAGTGTAGGGCAAATTGTGGAGAAAGGATATGAGGTAAGATTCACAAATGATGGTGTTTATGTACAAGATCCAAATCAGGGATATAGAACCATAATTGCAGGTAAAAAGGAAGGGAGATTGTTTACTCTCAAAGTCCAAGGTAATGTGGGACATGCATTGTTTACCTATGGAGGTCAAAAGGTATCTGAATTAGACCTATGGCATAAGAGGCTAGGTCATTTCAATGAGAGAGCTATAAAGGAGATGTCAAAGAATCAGGTGGTGCTTGGATTGCCAAACATTGAAGGGCAACATATGGTGTACAAGTGTGAAGCTTGTCAATTAGGTAAAGCACATAAGAGTTCTTATAACAAATCAGGGTACAAGTATTCAAACATGCTTGAATTGGTTCATACAGATGTATGGGGTCCCTCAAGGGACTATAGCATAAATGGATCCAGATATTATGTGTTGTTTGTTGATGATGCAACCAGGTGGATTACTTTGTATGTAATCAAGGACAAATCAGAAGTCTTCAAGACATTCAAACATTTTCATGCTTATGCAGAAAGGATCACAGGACAAAAGCTAAAGAGGTTAAGATCAGATGGAGGGGGAGAGTATTTCTCAAAAGAGTTTGATGATTATTTGTGGAATGCAGGTATCAAAAGAGAAGTGACTTGCAGGTACTCCCCTCAACAAAATGGAGTAGCAGAAAGGAGGAATAGGACTCTTGTAGAGTTTGCAAGAGCCATGATGAAGGAAAAGAATTGTCCAAATTACTTATGGGCAGAAGCCATTAATACTGCAACATACCTTGTGAATAGGTTGCCTTGCAAAGCTTTGGATGGAGGAACCCCTTATGAAGCATGGTGGGGTAAGAAGCCTAGTCTTGATCATTGTAAAGTATTTGGATGTATTGCATATGCTTATGTTCCTTCACAATTAAGACATAAGCTAGAACCAAAAGCAGAGAAGTATGTGTTTATTGGATATGATGATAGACAAATGGGTTACAGGTTGTGGAGTCCATCCACAAAGCAATTTCTTGTTACTAAAGATGTAACATTTGATGAGCAAAACATGTGGTATACAGGATCACCAAATGAGTATGCAGGTGTTGAAGAAATACAAAGGAAAGGAAAGGCAAAGGTAAAAGTATGTGAAGAAATTGTTGATGAAGTTGACTCTAGATGTAGAGTGCAGGATCATGTAGAAGAAGGGCCAAGATTTGATCCAGAATCAAATGAGGCTGAAACTTCAAGAAGTGCAGAAATCAGAAGATCTACAAGAGAAAGGAAAGAGCCTATAAGGTATAGCTATGATACATCTTTCCTAACAACAAAAGATTATGCTTACATTGTGAAAACAAAAGAAGATCCAACCACTTATGAAGAAGCCAAAGGTAAACAGAATTGGGAGAAGGCAATGCAAGAAGAGTATGATGCTCTACTTGAAAATGAAACTTGGGAACTAGTACCAAGACCAAAGAATCAGAAAGTCATTGGATGCAAGTGGGTATATAAAACAAAGAGGTTTGCAGATGGTAAGGTGTCTAGATATAAGGCTAGACTTGTGGTCAAAGGTTATGCCCAAACTTATGGGGTAGATTATGATGAAACCTTTAGTCCTGTTGCTAAGATGTCTACAATTAGGACATTGATTGCTATTGCTACTTGCAAAGGATGGAAATTATCACAATTGGATGTGAAAAATGCATTTCTTAATGGTTACATTGCAGATGAAGTATATATGGAGCAACCAGAAGGCTTCATGGAATCAATTGAATCAGATTATGTGTGTAAGCTCAAGAGAGCTTTATATGGGTTGAAGCAAGCGCCAAGAGCTTGGAATTACAGATTGGTCAAGTTCTTGAATGAATGTGGTTTTCAAGCATCAAAGGCAGATAGTAGCTTGCTAGTGAAGGCAAGTGAAAATGGATATATTTACATGTGCATTTATGTTGATGATATTATTGTTACAGGAACAGATGCTCAAGGAATCAATGAACTCAAGAAGCAAATAGAGAAGGAGTTTAAGATAAGTGACTTGGGAAACTTATCTTATTTTCTAGGAATGCAGATTGTGCATACTCAACATGGAGTATATGTTTCACAAGAGAGATACTTGAAGAATCTTTTGATCAAGTTTAACATGGAAGATTGCAAGACCTCAACCACTCCATTGGAGGTAAATCATAAGTTAAGCAGGTATGGAGGTGAAGAGTTCAATGACATGAAGAAATATCAGAGTTTGGTAGGTAGTTTAATCTATGCTACCTTGACAAGGCCAGATCTATCATATGCAGTAGGTGTGTTGTCACAATTCATGCATTGTCCAAAGAAGACTCATTGGATTGCAGCCCAAAGGGTACTCAGATATATCAAGGGAACCCTAAGTGAAGGTTTGTACTATGGTTTCACTTCTGACACAAGAATCAAAGTGTTTAGTGATGCAGATTGGGCAGGTGACTCAGATGATAGAAGGTCTACTCATGGATATCTATGTTATGTTGGAGATAAGTTAGTGTCTTGGTGTTCAAAGAAGCAACACACAGTTGCTTTATCATCCACAGAAGCTGAGTATAAGGGAATGGTAGAAGCTGCAAAAGAAGTCATATGGTTGAAGACATTGATGAAAAGTTTTGAGATTGATCATAGTACTCCAATAATTTTTGGAGACAACATGAGTTCTTTGTATTTGGCAGCTAACCCTGTTTTTCATGCCAGGACTAAGCATATAGAGATTCAGTATCATTTCTTGAGGGAAAAGGTACTAGATAAAGAGACTGAAGTGATGTACACTCCAACAAAAGAACAGGTGGCAGATATGATGACAAAGAGTTTGGATGGACCTAAGTTACAAAGGTTCAAAGACATGGCAAGTATCAAGAAGACAGAGAAGACCTCAATTGATGATTGAGGGGGAGCTGTTGGTGCATGCCAATCACCAATTGAAGGCTTGGAAGATCAAATGATGAAGGAAGAATCAATTCCTAAAGTGTGGAAGAAGATTACAATCAGAGGACAAGAGAAGTGTACACATATGTACATTAGCATAGTCATAGATGACTTAGATCATTTTGTTCAGTAAGAATTATGTACAAATTATCTATAAATACCTTGAGAAAAGTCGGGGCATGTAGGAGAGCAAATGAGAGCATATGTGACATTTGTTAGAAGTCAAGAATGAGGGAGATAGAAGTCATAAGTTAGAGGAAAGTGAATTTGTGTTTGCTCTCATCACTCAGTTGTATTTTCTCTGAGTAAATGAAAAATTTTGCGCCCGATGTTTCTGTGTGTTCTCCTTCTACAGTAGATCAATTGTGGAATGCTTTTGTACAAGTCTAAGTTGAGAGTTGCTTGACCTCTGTGCAAAGTTTCAGCTTCCAATTGTAATCAGGCTGAGTGAATTGAGTGTAGGAACATTCATATGTGAAGCATGTTCACTAGTTCCTAAAACAGGTGCAGATTTCGAAGTCAATGTTTTGGTCATTTCTCCTAGCACAGTTTAAAGTTTTGCATGAGTGAGGGCTTAATCTTTAAGTTGAAAGATAAGCTACTTATGTCTAAAAGCATTTTGTAAAACGGGTTCTATTCAAGGAGAACCAAGTCTTAAAAGTTACAGGTGTAAAGTCGACTGTTTTGGATAACAGTTTCTGACATAGGTAACTTGTGAAATAAATTTCTCAAGTTATACTTAATCTTTTGGAGTAATTCAACTTGGAAGAGTTGCGCAATCTCTAGGAGATGATTCGTACAAAGTTTCATCAAAAACTTTACAGATTTGATAGGTTAATGTGAATGAACAATGCAGCAGACTTTTCTGTGTATCACCTTCTTCACAGATTTGTTAATTTCTGATAAGTTAGCAATTGATCCTCTAAATTAGTGAAGTGTTTGACTTACTCTTGGTATAGAGGTGCTCTAATCACAAGAGTAAGTTGTTCTTTTGGAGATTAACATTCTCCATCATACATGGGCGGTAGAGCGTGGGAGGCCACCGCCCACGTAGTTGCCATACATGGCTTAGGTCAGTTAAACTGACCCAACAAATATAAATGATTTTTGACTTCGAGAGGGAATATTCCCTTTATTGTCACACTAGGGGCGCTGGCCCCCTTGGACCCCCTAGCCGAGGATGCTCACCATTGCCTTGGACCCCACAATTGGGGACCCTAGTAACTCCCTTTCCTTACAATACCTTACAAGCTCCAATATGACTCTCCATCCAACATGCTAGTTGGGATTCCCATCAATTGGGTAATGCACACTTGGCTTTTCCTCATAATGGGGGCCTTACAAAATGTGCATACAATCATGGGGGGTAGGCATTGATCATATACTAACAGCAAGTTCTTCTAGGCGAAGCGATCGGCTTCTCAGTGGCATTGTGGAATGTTATAAGAGGGGAATCCCTCTGAAAGATTTGGAGGGAGTGGTGCACCTACAATTTTGGACACCCTTCTAAAGAGTGATCAACCGAGAAGTCGTTATTCATCCTCGACAAAAGAATCTCCAATTGCAAGAGGTCCCAACCCTTTAGGCACCATAAAGAGTTTCTTGTTGAGGACAAAGTGGTCCCACATGAGGGGGACGAGAGGGTTATTAACCTTCTTCATAACACTCTTTAGATCAGCAAGTTCTACCTAATTTTTGGGACTCGAGGGGGGTTGCAATGGTAGTAGTCCCATTCATTTGTAACTTGTTCTTCCTTTTTTAATTAAAGGCGGGGAGAGTAGACCAAGGTGGAACTTCCTTTTGAAAGAAAAAACTCTTTGGCAATAGTTTCTAATCTTCTTCTTCAATCAAAGTGAGAAGAAAAATCTCTCTGACAGCAGCTTGAGGTAATGTGCACATGCGAATCAAACCAAGAGGCGTCTTCATTGTTGTAATGTCTCTAGTTTCAATTGCCAATTAGAATTGATCATATCTAGAATAGAGATATCCCATAGGGTAGATTGATTGCCTTGAAACTTTCTCTATAAACTCATCTACAATCAGTCCAGTGCTCACATTTCTAATTGTCAGTTTATTGATTAGTTAAAAATCCTAGATAAATCGTAGTTTACCATTTTTCTTTGGCATAGTGAACCAACGATTTGAGTAAGGAGCAAATGAGGATTCTAAGATATGCATGCTTACCTTTTCCTTGAGTTACCTTATCAACTCAGGAAGATGTGCTTTAGATATTGAAATAGCATGAAAATTCCAAGGTATGTGAGGAATCGTAAATGATCACTGGAGCTACAATCTTGGGATCCACACATCCTTTCTCATGAGGATGAAGAGAAAAAGCCTTACCATGCATTCTTATGACCTTTTCAAACTAATATTTTTCCACTAGCAAAAGGAAGCCATTAGCATCAATCTAGATTTTTTTCAATAATCTTTGATTTATCACAAACGATTAGATCATGAATTTCTTTTTTGATCATCTCATCACTCAATTCGGGTAAAGTGGCTTTTCCTCGCTTTTTCAAGGTGAATGAATGCACTTAGGTTAAACCAACGTCCGTAGATCACTTTGAGGTCTCAAATCACTTCAAAACGTTAATGTTGCAACTAATGAATGTCTTCCTCCAAGGATGTCATCTTTTGCAAAGTGTGGACTTTACCATTTTTTCCTCCTACAATAAATACCCTAAATTTTCACTTATAGTATTATTCACCTCTAGCCCTTTAAACTCTTAAAAACAATGAGTTGTCAAAACATGATGTCTCTATACGTACCGATGTGGATATTTACAAGCACCTCATAAACTTGATTTCTTTTATACAATGGCCTTGGATCATTGTCTTATGTCTCGTATGCAAAGAAATTTAGATTTTCAAAGAATGACTTCTCTATTGAACCCTTCTCTTTGGACATCATTTCTTGAATGTCCTTGTTATTCTCGTGTTTTTAGTTCCTATGTCATGGTTATCCCTTCTTTATGCCATGTGCACCCTACACATGCCTTACAATCTCTCAAATAAAGCCCCATACATTTTTCAATGTATCTCTATATAGTGATGAGCTCTGATACCACTGAAGGAGTATATCCACTCCTCATTGCAACAGAAGAATGATAGGCCCTTCCTAGGACCAAACAGTTCACTACCATAGTCCACCAAAAATTGAATTGCTCTCTGGACCTAAAAACTAAACCCATGAAATTTTGCACAGAAAAACTAGAATCTCTAAGATTTCCAACAAGCCATAGATTTCTCAATTTGGAGAATGTGAGCTATGCCAAACTCCTTTCACAAGACATACCAAAATCTGCCCAAACTAGTAGCTTGCACCTATGTGTACCTTCCAACACACATGTTTGGGAATATGCAGAGATCATACCAGAGAGATTTCAAGCTCAATATACTCAAGGTTAATGAACATGTTACTAAGATAAAATCCAAAAGAAATCTTACAATCATAGGAACAAAATGAGCTATCTTGCAAATGAATCGGACTACTACACAAAGAGATATGGGTGATCAAAGATCACTTCCTATGAGAAAACTCTAGCAAGCAAGGGGCTTGCTTAGCTAGTTCATGACATGATCCTTTTGATGTAGTTCATGAAATGATCCTAATTACACCCAATACTATACGAATGCCTAAGAAATATCCTAGTGCCTAAGATTTCCTAAGTTGGGCTAGCTTAGACCTAGAGTAAACACTCCTAATGAGAGCCTACAAGTGCTCAAATGGTAGAGGAGGATGGCCACGACTTTGCTCCATGTGTTTGCTTATATAATGCTCAAAAAAGTAGTTGTAAATTTGAATTCAAAAATGCCCTCCAAATGATCCCGACTTTTCTCCATCAATTAGGTGAGTAAAGGGCTGAGAAAACTCGTGAAAAAGTGGTTGTATATCCTACCAAAAAGTGTGAGTGATGTGGCACTTCAACTTAGCATGACTTCCCACACTTGAGAGTGCTAAAATTCTAACACACATGCACATGCACATGCACACGCACATGCACATGCACGCGCACATGCACACGCACATGCACATGCACACGCACATGCACATGCACATGCACATGAACATGAACATACACATGCACATGCACATACACATACACATACACATACACATACACATGCACATACACATACACCTACGCGTACACCTACACATACACATACACATACACATACACATACACAACACATACACATACACATACACATACACATACACATACACATACTCATACTCATACACATACACATACACATAGACATACACATGCACATACACATACACATACATATACATGTATACATATACGTATACGTATACGTATATGTATACGTATACGTATATGTATACGTATACGTATATGTATACGTACACCTATACACATACATACACCTATACACATACATACACATATACACATGCATACACATATACACATACATGCACATATACACATACATATACATATACATATACATATACATATGCATATACATATACATATACATATTGTTGGCATCACTGACAACCATTGTAAATACCGTTTCACCTTTTTATAACTCCATTTTATGCAAGCCGAGGAGTCCTCGAGCTTGAGGAGCTTTAGAAGTAATTGCCTACCAAAATTCCTATTTTTTAGACCTCGTTTGAGCCCTTAAATAGGCCCTGGAACCTAATTTTTAACTAGGCTAGACACTAGGTCTGGACAGGGTCAAAACTAGTCAAAAACTATAAATAGAGGTAGAGAGCTCATTTTTGAGGCTAGCTTGTTGTAGTTTGAACTTGTGTGAGAACTTGGTTGTAATAGAAGTGATTCCATTGTCTTACTCTCTTTGTTCTTGCCGTGTGTGTATGTGTGTGCATGTTGGTGTGCTTCTCACTCACACATTTGTGCCTTCACTTGCTCAAGGTCGTCATACCATCCTCATGTCTTCCTAGATTGACATTAAAGGAGGTGCTACTCATCACTGAGCTACACCAAATTTTGGTGCCGTTGCCGGGGATTCGAGCTTTGAGGACGAGCGTGTGATGGTAAGACGTAGAGGGGACGCGTTGGAATGGTAAGTAGTAGGTAATTTTCTTGTTTTTTTTTTCTCCATCTCCATCTCCATCTCCATCTCCACCTCCATCTCCATCTCCTTCTCCACTTCATATTCCCTCTTCCATTTCATTCTCCTCATTTGCTTTGTGCGAGTTTGAGAGAGAGCGAGTGTGTATTGTTGTTTTTGTGTGTTTTTGCATTATTCTTGTAGGTTGCAGCATCCTCACCATCTCTAGCAAGCTCAGCAGGTACGGAAATTCTCTGCGCATGCCCCGAGGCATTTAGCTCGAGCTATCGCGACACATCGAAAAACTGGACACATCAAAAACCTAACCCTATCACGATTCTGAGTGTGCCACGACACAGCGCAGCTTGAGAGCTCCTATAATCACTAGCCTGATCAAGAAAATTTACCATATCCCGGTCTATCGGGACACACCAAAGTATCGGGGGACACACCGAAGTATCGCGACACACTGAGGTATCGTGACACACTGAGGTATTGCGATACACCAACCTATCGCGACACACCGACCTATCGTGATACACCCACCTATCGTGACACACCGATCTATCACGACACACCCACCTATCATGACACACCCGTCTATTGTGACACACCCGTCTATCGTGACACACCCGTCTATCACGACACACCCATCTATAATGACACACCCGTCTATCATGACACACCCACCTATCGCGATACACCCACCTATCGTGACACACCCACCTATCGCGACACACCCACCTATCCCGATACACCCGTCTATCGTGACACACCCACCTATAGCGATACATTGACCTGAGCTATCGCGATATACCCACCTATCATGACACATCGACCCGAGCTATCTCGATACACGGGCCTCACGAATAATTTTTGGAGTGTAATAATTGATTGACTTGGGATAATTTTTGGGCTAGATTTCTAACACATTGGGACTGCCTTAGAGCCGTAGAAGTGGGAAAAATACCTAGAAAACCATAGATGAATTCCCTGAACCCTGAGAGCCTGTTTTGAACCCTAAGTGCCTGATTGGTCATAACTTCACCATACGAACTCTGATTGACAAGATTTCAGTCTCGTTGGAAAGCTCGTTGAGCATCCTACGTGGAGATCGATTGGTTTTTGTAAGAATCATATATGGAGTTTTAGAACATGTATTTTTAAGTTGGCCATTCGATAGGATTAGGGGGTCATAAGAGTTTGGGGGTACAGTGAAGCTACTCCAAGGGGGGCTCATGTTTGTTGATGTGTGTCCATCAATTCATTGTAACTTAAGCCCAACTTGTGAACCTTTGCAGGAACATTGTGCGCAATCAAGGCCTTCCAAAGCAAGCTAGCAAGGGTGAGTACCAAGCTTGGGAGAAATCTTCCTAGGCTGGTGAAGCAGTCTGAGCAACCAGAGAATTGAGGTTGGAAGTTCTCTCAACCCTCCTTCGTCAATTCCTAGCTTAGGCTAAGTACGACTTAGGTGTGGTGATTAACTAGAGTAACGCTAGGCACGAATAAAGTCCAAGAAAACTAATCAACTAAGTACAAGCATTAAGTAGGGCTTAAGTGCAAAAATTCTAAGGAACAAAAGTAAACTTGAATTGATCAAATATCAAGTGCGAACTTCACTTAAGTAATCCTGATGATGTAATTTCAAACAAGATCTTAACACAATAATCAACTAAAAAGAACAAAGTGATTGGTACAAATTAACCTGCAACCAGATTGTACTTGGGATTGGAGGGTAGAAAACCCAAGCATATGAACCTTAGGTCAAGAAGGCACATAGGCCGGGACAGACAAAGCCTCAGATCCTTTGAAGCTAGTGTCAATCACATTGCTAGGTCTTGGGTCCAGCAATAGAGCAATTATTCAAACCACCCTAACTCTGAGACTAGCGAATCAGAGATGTCTCAAGGTATTGAGAGACCCACGGGAAGCTCAGGTGTGGCCTACCTACAAAAGGTTGAAGGTCCTTACAAGGCTCAACTTGAATATCTTAGGACCAACCGATTAGGTGCTCACATCTATGAGGACGATCTTAGAAGATCCGTAGCCTAGATTAAAAACCTAGATCAACCTATTGGACTAGAACATCCAGTAGTGAAGTTTGAGAATGGCGCATGCCTGGACAAAGAGGGAACTATGTATGTAGTCACCAATCATCCAGACAGGATAAACGAATTTGGTAATGTGGTCCCAAAAATAGACATAGGAGTAAATCAATTCTTACGAGAATCCTCACACCCGAGTGGGTGCCCCAGGACAACAAAAGCATAGATCTACTATTAAACCGAGAAACCTATGAGTGGCACTAGAGACCCTTACGACCATGTGGTAGAATTTAGGCAAGTCTTGAGAGCTGAATAGGTTGCAGACCTATTCACACAATACAATGCTTTTGGCTTAACTCTTAGAAACACAGCTCTTACGTGGTTTCAAACACTACATGAGAGGAAGTTTAGGAGCATAGACCATCTTTTAGAGGCTTTTGTCACTGAGTTCTCTAAGAGTGGCATACGGCATAATACCTCCTTCCTGATTCATAGCTTTAAGCAAACACCTCAAGAGACGATCAAACTAGCAGGAAGACGGTTTAGGCAATACCTAGAGAGTTGTCTGATGCCTAAGTTACCCACACTAGCCAAACAAGTGGCTTTGGTTTTAGATGGATTGTTGAGTACCAAGCTTAGATCATATGTGTATCTGAAAGACCCCAGAACCATAGAAGAATGTGTACGCATGTGCATAGACATTAAGGATAATCTAGGAGAGGAGCTGGAGCTTTCAAAAATCTACAAGGATTCAGATAGCTCTAGCAACCTTACCTCCGGTCAATCCACCTCTATTCAGGAACTTGCAGAGAAGGTAGCTCACAAACTAGGTATCTCTAGCAAACAAATTCCAAGATTTACGCCAGGAAAATGATGTTATACTTGTGGAGGTGACCATATGGCGAGTGAATGTCCCATTATGGCCCAACCCCAAGTGAATCCTAGTAGCCAATACTGCACCATAGAGCAAAGGCACACCAACCACACTGCACAACACTACCCTTATAACAAACAAACTGTCAGGCAAAATTACCCTCAGCCCTATCCTCAACAGGGTAGATACCAGAATCAGTACCCACCACAGCAATACGGTAGACCACAGCAACCTTATCAGCCACCTTATCAAGGGTAGCAGAGATCTCAACCAGTCCTAGTGCAGCAACCCCCTGCTCCAACCAATGTGATTCCAGTGAAATACGCATCTGTAGAAGAAAATCTGAACAGAGCCATAGTACCAGTAACACCCTTGCTATCGGAAAGTGATCTAAGTGACCATAGTTTTGACTCCACACATATTGATAGCCCACAAGCTTACTACATGCAATCACCTAAGCATAATGAGTCATACTATTATGAGGAACCCAGTGAATCCAGTTGGGAGCCAGATTATACTAATGTCATGTATGCAAACCCTAACTCTAGACCTCAACCTAGGCAGATAAGACCTCCATTCCCTAGAGGGCCATGCTTCAGATGTCAAGGAGATCACTCATACGTGATTGCCCACCACCACTATTTCCATCTCCCTCCAACCCATCACCTTCTATTCCCCAACCTTCTAATCCACCACCCATAACCCACCCACCACCCAGAGTAGAATCAGTCCTAGGCGATCCCACACTTAAGGATCTAGGCATGATGCTTAAAGCATATTAGGCCAGAATCCAAGGAGGGCCAAATGTGATAAATCATGACAAATGTTACCCTAGAGCCAATCTAGAGATAGAGCAAACAAAGCTTTGCGCTAAGATGGTTGAATTGGCACAAGCCATGTTTGAAGCCAGTCGCTTGTTCAATGGCTCTAGCTCCACTAGAACACCATTGCATTTTGATGGTCTATTAGATAGATTGGAAAGGTTACTTGCAAAGTCTGGAAAAGGAGCCACCTCCCAGACTAAGGAGAGGGCAAGTGATAGGATAAGCTTTCCTCCCCGGGAAGCTTATGTGCCTAACTCCACTGAACCAGACACCTCTTCTTCTATGAATCGGTATTCACCAGAATTCCTGAGAGAGATTCAAGAAGAGAAGTGGGCAAAGGAAAGTGAAGTCCCTCCTCCTATTGAACTTGTGGATGATGCACATGATCAATTCCCACAGGACATCCCTTCTATTTATGAAGAGAAGGAGAGTGCCCAATCTCATGAGAGATTAGATTTTGAGTCTAATTCCTTGCAAGAGTTACCACATTTCACAGGCCCATGGGAAACTAAGTCAACATGCATGAGAGCGCCCACGGTCATGATAAGAAACGAAGATTCGATCATACCTAGGAATACGGAGGTAGTAAAGAACACTAAAGTGTAGTGCAACCTCACTTTAGAAGAGCTACTCAAGGTTAAGCCTGAATTGTGGAAACATGTGGTCAAACAAGTGCCAGATGTAGCGAAATCTCATTTCCAGATAGGATCTCATAGAACAGTGCCAGAAATACCATTAGATAAGATATGTGACATGAGTGAAGGAGAAGAAGGAAATACCTATCTCCCAGTTACCCATCAGGGATACACAACCAAGGGAATTCTGGACTCAGGTGCAGGAGTTGCAATTGCTACCACTTCCCTATGGAAGTGTTGGGGCAAGCTAGCACTCAGGACGACGAGAATGAAATTGCAGATGGCCGATGGTCATATTGAGAGGCCCTTAGGATTGTGAGAAGGAATAACTCTCACTACATGTGGTGTAGAGTTTGAGCATACATTTGCTATATGTGACTTTAGCAAAAACCAGGCTTATGAGATGATTTTGGGGAGAGCATTTATGCAGCATTTGCAAGTGGTACAGGATTGGGGAACCAATTCCTTGTACTTACAACACTTAGGTGTCACCACCAAAGTTAATCTCAAGGATTACTCTCATAGAGATGTACCCCCCATTCAATGGAATCCCATCCATAGAGATAAGGATGACACGGAATTAGTGCATTCCATAGGATCAGGATCCTCATGATGCATGAAGACACCCACTTGTGGATGTGCAAGGTAGCAGTAGAAGAAGAGAAGAGAGAAAAAGCTAGAGAAGTAGGTGCGAAAGAAACTCATAGATCAGTTCAAGACCCGGCCTATGCACCTGTAGTTTTTCCTGACGAAGAATTTGAGCCTCACGGCTGGGCAAAAATTTTAGCAACAATGGATGCAGCCATCAATAAAGAACAATGGACACCCCACTATGACGAGGATGGCTATGACATTTCAATCTTCTCCATAGAGCCAATCATGGGAGATTTGGTTTTTGAAGAGTGTAAACCTATCACTGATGCATTCGAGGATGCAAGTGACTCTGATCTAGAGTCAATCATTATGGACCCACCTTTTGCATCAGATGAAGAATACTTCCATGAGGTAGATGTTCACCCTTAGAGACATGAAGAGCTTACAAATGATGTGAGGTTAACCACACAAGTGACCGTCAAAAATGAAGGCAAGAAGAGGAAGAAGAAAGAAGTCACACCAGAAGAGGAAGAATCTTTGTTTGAGGTCCCTTAAAATTTTAGGAAGTATGAAATAGACGATAGGAGAGTCATGGTGAGAATGCCTTAACGGGATGCTATGGAAGCTAAAGGTCAAGGACAAAGCATAGGAACACATCTAAGAGGTGGACACACAAGAAGAAGGAGCAAGTAGGGAGCTCCAAGAAGTACATGTCAACTTTTTAGAAGAATTCCCTACAAAAATAGTGATTTCCATCACTAAAACCATTGTAAATACCATTTTCTATTTTTGTAGCTCCATTTTGTGCAAGCCAAGGAGTCCTCGAGCTTGAGGAGCATTAGAAGTATCATCCTACCAATTTTCATAATTTTTAGACTCTGTTTGAGCCCTCAAATAAGCCCTGGAACCTAATTTTTAACTAGGCCGGACACTAGGTCTGGACAGGGCCAAAACTATTCAAAAAACTATAAAAAGAGCTAGAGAGCTCATTTTTGAGGTTAGCTGGTTAGAGAATAGAGCTTTTGTAAGAGAACTCTTTTGCAATCGAAGCTTTCCATTGTTCCTCTCTTTGATCTTACCGTGTGCGCGTGTGTGTGTATGTGTGTGCATGTTTGTGTGCTTTCACTCACGCACTTGTGCCTTCACTTGCTCGTGGTCTTCATACCGGTCCTCACATCTCGGCGGATTGACAAGTAAAGGAGGTGGTGCTTACGCTTGAGCTACACCAAATTTTGGCACCGTTGTCAGGGAGAGAGCTTCGAGGACGAGCGTTGTGATGGTAAGATCGTAGATTTGCGACGTTGGAAGGTAAAAAAGCTGTCATTTCAGTTCATTTTCTGTCTTTTCCTCTTCATCTTCATCATCATCATCATCTCCACCTTCTTCCATCTTCTTCTTCATAGAAATTTCTTGTTTTTTAGTGCATTTTCACCATTTCCATACCATTTTTCATGCATTATTGTGTGAGAGGGAGTTAGGAGGTGCAAGGGAGAGCAAGCGCTGTGTTTTTTCATGATTTTCTGCACATACGGAGCTCGCCATTGCTCGGCGCTCAAAAATTCAAAGTTCCCACCAAAAAACACGATTCTGTGATGAAAATCGCGATTCTGTGAAAATTCAAAGTTTTTTGAAAAATCACGATTTTCTGTTTCCCGCCTAAAAGCTTGCTGAAAGAATCACGATTCTGTGGTCATTCTCAAAATCGCGATTCTGTGGTTGTGCTCAAAATCGTCATTCTCACAAATCACGATTTTCAGCCAAAAACACGATTCTGTGAGAACACGATTCTCTAAAACATGATTTTGTGAAAACACGATTCTCTGAGACAAAATCGCGATTTTCACGTCAAAAAACACGATTCTGAGAACCACGATTTTGTGAAAAACACGATTTTGTGAAAAACACAATTTTGTGAAAACACGATTCTCTGAGACAAAATCGCGATTTTCACGTCAAAAAACACAATTATGAGAACCACGATTTTGTGAAACACGATTCTATGAAACACGATTCTGTGAACCACGATTTTGTGAAAACATGATTCTCTGCTCAAAATCGCGATTCTCACCAATCACGATTTCCAATAAAAACACGATTTTGTGAAAAAGGCGATTCTGTGAAAACACGATTTTTTGCTCAAAATCGCGATTTTCAAAAAACACGATTCTCTGCTCAAAATCGCAATTTTCAAAACACGATTTTGTGAAAACACGATTCTCAAGGTACAAAATCGCGATTCTTTGATTTCATACAATCGCGATTCTCTTGAAGTTCACAAAATCGCGATTCTCTTGAAGTTCACAAAATCGCGATTCTCTTGAAGTTCACAAAATCGCGATTTTTCCCAAAAGGTCGTGTTTGCCTGTTTTGACCCCCAGGAGCCTGATTTGACATAACTTTTTCATCCAAAGTCCATTTTTTGAGCTCTATAGCTCGTTGGAAAATCCTTTCGAATCCTACATGGCCTCAACTATTTTTTATAATTCAGATAGGATAATTTGAAGTTGACCTTCAAGTGGGACCTGGAATCCAAGGGGACTCCAAAGGATTTTTGAACCATACCAAGGGGAAATTTTGGACTCTTAGCCAAAGCTTATGAACTTGAGATCTAGTAGACACCTAGGCAAGGATAGACAAAGCATTAGATCTTCTCAGTCTAGTGTCAACCATACAGCTAAGTCTTGGGCACAACAACTAAGTGGTCATCCTTACGGACTAAGTTCAGACACAAGTGACTCAGAAATGTCTTTTAGCATGGGGAAGCCTGCAGGTGGCTCAGGGACTGCCCATCTACAAACACCAGAAGGTCCCTATAAGACACAGTTGGAATATATTCGGACCAACCGATTAGGTGCTCGCATCTATGAGGATGGCCTGAGGCGATCAGTGGTCCAACTCAAAAATCTAGATCAATCCTTTGGACTTGAACACCCGGTGGTCAAGTTCGAAGAGGCTTCATACATTGATAAGGAAGGAACCATGTATGTGGTTACCAACCAACCAGATAGGACCGATGAGTTTGGAAATATCATTCATGAGAATGAGATAGGAGACCTAGAACAAGGAAATGTAGGACAAGGACCCCAGACTCCTAGAGGTAAGTCAGTTTTGACCAGAGTGATCACACCAGATTGGATCCCTCAAGACAACAAAAGCATAGAACTCTTCTTGAATAGAGAAACAGAGGAAGCCTTTTGGAGATTCAAGCCAGATCAACCTAGCCAATTGGGCATAGTCATCATCTATGAATTCAAAGATCCTGAGATACCAGGCAAAGTTGTCTACCTGGATAACACATCAGAGAAGATATTCTTGGTAACAGAACATGATAGACATGCATATACTTGGAAGAGTGAATTGATTTTCCCTCCACCAAGATCCAATGTTTCCCATGGCCTCCAAGGAGTAGGATCATCCCACGCTCATGAAGCCCAGAGAGAAAGAACTAGAGAGAGACCTGAGGTAAGTTTTGCACACACCGTGGGCAGGAATAGGTTAGGATTTGAAAATGAAAGACCTGAAAGAGAGAGACATCAAGCACATAGGCAACAAAGAGATGAACAAGATTTTCCATTGCCTAGACCCCGAGAGCACCCAAGAACCCTTATACCCACTCAAGTGATCAAGGCAATGAAGAATTATTTTGACGGGTCAGGAGATCCTTATGATCATGTGGCCGAGTTTAAACAAGTGTTAAGAGCTGAACAGGTTGAGGATTTGTTCACCCACTACGAGGCATTTGGTTGACTCTTAAGGGCACTGCCTTAGCTTGGTTTCAACCACTGAGTAGTCACAACTATCGCGATATAGGTCAACTGCTATACGAACTCATTGTAGAATTTTCCAAGAGTGGTATCAGGCATAACACTTCATCTTTGATCCACAGCTTCAAGCAGACACCCCAAGAAACAGTGCGACTAGCAAGTAGAAGGTTTAGACAGTACCTAGAAAGATGCCCTACTCTAGAGCTACCCACACCAGCCAAACAAGTGGCTTTGTTCTTAGATGGCTTACTGAGCACAAAGTTAAGATCCTATGTATACTTGAAAGAGCCTAGATCCATAGAAGAGTGTGTGCGGACATGCATTGACATAGAAGATAACTTGGGTGAGGAGTTAGGATTATCCAAACTCTATAAGGATTCAGATAGTTCTACTAGTCATACTTCAAAAATCTCCACGGAAATAGAGGAGATAGCTGAGCAAGTTGCCAAGAAGCTGGGAGTCCAAAATAAACAAACACAGAGAGTCACTCCATTGAATCGGTGTTATACTTGCGGAGGCGACCACATGGCTAATGTATGCCCATTGCACAACCAGAACATGAGAGAAAGGAATGCTCCATATTGCACTATTGAGAGAAAATATACGAACCACATGGCTCAAGATTGTCCCTATAATAGGCAGGTTGTTAGACAGAATCATCAACAACCTTACCAACCAGGTAGGTATCAAAACCAATACCAACAGCCATATTATAGACCACAACAGCAATATCAGGCACAATATAGGCCACAACCAGTCTTGGGAAACCAACCACCAGCTCCTGCCAACGTGATTCCAGTCAAATATGTTGTGGGAGAGGCAAATCCAAATAGAGCATTGGTGCCACTAACCCCATTGATACCAGATAATGACTCTCATGCTCATAGTTCAGACTACTCCCATGAAGGTAGTCCACATGCTTATTACACAGAGTCACCTGAACATAGTGAGATTTACTCGTATCAATATGAGGCACCACCTATGGAGCAAAATTGGGAGCCAGAATACTCCAATGTCATGTACACAAATCCTAACCCTAGGCCCCAATTGAGACAAATGAGACCACAAGCCCCTAGAGGATCTTGTTTCAGATGTCAAGGTGACCATTTCATTTGTGACTGTCCGAATCACGTGAAGGATCAGATTCCAGAGCTGGATTTCAATATGCCAAAAGTAGGCTCTAAGAAAAAAGTGCCAGAGATACCTCTAGACAAAATAGGGGACATATGTGAGGGTGAGGAAGGTAATACTTATCTTCCAATCACTTACCAAGGTTACACAACCAAAGCAATCATAGATTCAGGTGCTGGTGTTGCCATTGTGACCACCTCTTTGTGGAAGCAATGGGGCAAACCCACATTAAGACCAACTAGAATGAAGCTTCAAATGGCTGACGGTCATTTTGAAAGACCTCTAGGATTGCTTGAAGGGATAACTCTAACCACTTGTGGTGTGGAGTTTGAACATACATTTGCTATATGTGACTTTGAGAAAAATAATGTCTATGAGATGATCCTAGGAAGACCCTTCCTACGACAATTGCAAATAGTACAGGATTGGGGAACTAACTCCTTGTACTTACAACACTTAGGGGTCACCACCAAGGTCAATTTGAAGGATTACACCTTTAGAGATGTACCACCCCTACAGTGGAATTCTATCCACAAAGCAAAAGAAGATTCCATCTCTCTGCATTCTTAAAGTTCACCTGATCCATCATGGCTGCATGAAGATACTCATTTGTGGATGTGCAAGGTCGCAGAGGAAGAGGAAAAATGTTTAAAGACAAGAGAAGAAGGAACTTCGCCAGGAGATAGACCAATTAAAGACCCAGCCTATACATCGATGATCTTTCCAGATGAGGAATTTGAGCCTCATGGCTAGCCAGAAATCTTAGCCACCATGGACATTGCTGTCAATGAAGAACAATGGACACCTCATTGTGATGAGGAGGGTTATGATATCTCAGTGTTCATGTGTCAGCCCTTGCTAGAAGAATGTGACCCTAGTGATGTCATAGAAGAAAAAGAGAATGACGATGATATAGAGTCCATTGTGATGGATAGTTGCTTTAACTCAGAGCAGCACTATCTAGAAGATATAGGAGTGTTCACCCAGAAAGAAGAAGAACCTCTCACAAGTATTAAAACGGTAAATTCAAAGGATGGAAGTGAGAGCAGTCAAAAGAAAAAGAAAAGAAAAGCAGTGAAACAAGAAGAGGAGGAATCATTGTTTGAAGTACCAGAAAACTTCAAGAAATATGAAGTTGACGACCGCAAAATTTTGGTATGAATGCCTAAGAGAGAGGCCATCATAGGAGAATCATATGATAATAAAGAAAAGACCAAGAAGATTGTAGTGACCATCGAAGAGAACGAAGAGATGCACATATATAGGAGATGACCTAAGTGCAAGAGAAGAAATGGAGCTTGTAGCTCTATTAAGGGAATATAGGGATGTGTTTGTGTGGCAATATAGAGACTTGAAAGGGGTAGATCCAAGAATTTTCTCTCATACTATCCCCATGACTGCTGATGCCAAGCCCACCAAACAGAAGCCCTACACATATAATGATACCTATGCAGCCAAAATAAAAGAAGAAATTGATAGGTTGATTGAAGTTGGATTCATCTATGAGATTGAGCATACTGAATGGGTGTCCCCCATTGTAGTGGTGCCCAAGAAGAACAAAAAGTTACGAGTGTGTATTAACCTTAAAAAAGTTAATGCCGCTACTATCAGAGATAGTTATCCACTTCCAATCACGGAACACCTTTTGGAGCGTGTTGCAGGCAAGGAAGTTTATAGCTTCCTTGATGGGTTTTCAGGTTACAATCAAGTAGCCATTGCCCCAGAAGATCAACACAAAACAGCTTTTGCTACAGAGTGGGGAATCTTTGCATTTCGTGTGATGCCATTTGGGCTCACCAATGCACCTGCAACATTCCAAAGGCTCATGTGTCATGTCTTCAAAGAGTTCTTGCAAAAGATCTTAGAAGTGTATGTGGATGATTTATGTGCTCATTCCCAAGAAAGAAGGTTTCACATCCCTGAGCTCAGACAAATCTTCAACAAGTGTAGAGAATATCGAGTGTATCTGAACCCAGAAAAGTGTGTGTTCATGGTGCGTCAAGGTAAATTCTTAGGTCATATTGTTTCTAAGAATGGAATCTCAACAAATGAAGATAAGGTACGAGCCATAGCGGAGCTACCAAGGCCAAGGAATGTTAAAGAGGTACAAGCCTTTATGGGCCATTGTGGATATTACCGTAGGTTTATCCACATGTACGCAATCATAGCTAGACCCCTTTATGCGTTGTTGTCTAATTTTGAGTGGAACGACAAATGCGAGAATTCTTTCAACGAACTGAAGAAATGTTTGTGCACAGCACCAATACTGACCACTCCTGATTGGAATAAACCATTCCATGTCCATGTGGATGCATCCAATCATGCCATAGGATGTGTGCTTGCACAACCCACAAGTGAAGGAAACTTAGATTTGCCCATAGCATATGCTAGTAGATAGCTCACTGCAGCTGAACGGAACTATACCACAACTGAGCGAGAGGGCCTAGGCATGGTATATGCTGTGAAGAAGTTTAGACACTATTTATTGGCCAACAAGTTCAAGTTTTTCATTGATCATCAAGCTTTGTTATATTTGGTCAATAAACCTTGCAATACTGGACGCTTAGTAAGATGGTTCCTCTTACTAATGGAATATGACTTTGAAGTTGTTGTCAGGAAAGGTAGAACCCACCTTCGGGCAGATCACCTTTCTCGCATTACTTCAGGAGAGTCACCGCAAGGAGTGTCTGATGAACTACCTGATGCTTATCTGTTCAATTTGGAAGTTGTTCCCAAATGGGCAAATAAGTTGGTACCAGTCCTAACCTTTGGCCCTGCAAATAAGAATGTGAAAACATCACAAGAAGAAATTGTAAGATCACAAAAATATCACATATTGGCAAGAAGCATGTACAAACAAGATACTGAGGGTGTATTAGCTTGTTGTGTCGAGGATGATGAACATAGTAGTTGGTTGCAGCAAGCTCATGAAGGATTGCTAGGAAATCATTATTCTAAACAATGAACATTGCAGAATCTGAAGCGTCTAGGAGTGTATTGGCCTAGCATGGACAAAGAAATACATGAGTGGATTAAGAATTGTCCAATGTGCAGAGAGAGACCCCCAGTGGAGCATGCGACCCTTTATCAAGTGTCATTAATTCCAGATTGGAGTGCTCCATTGGTAGAGTTTATGAGGTCGAGAAGATTACCCAAAGAGGCTAGTCTAGCAAGAAGACGAAGCATGGAGCAAGAAGCTCAAGGCTATGCCTTAGTAAGAGACAACTTATACCGAAGAGGCAAAGATGGTTACTTAAGACTGTGCGTTCATGAATCAGACTATTTAAAGGTCTTAGAGACTGCACACAGTGGTGTTGCAGGTGGACATTTTGGTCCTGACCAAGTGATCAAGACCATTCTATTCTCAGGACTTTGGTGGCCCACTCTTCATATGGATGCACATACCTATGTGAAGAAATGTGACACATGCCAATGTGCACAATATCCAGTTAGAAAAGACGAGATGCCCTTGAGGCCAATGATGGGAGGGCGTGCATTTTCCAAGTGGGGCATAGACTTCATAGGTCCTATTAACCCCCCAGCTAGAAACTCCCATGCAGAGTATATTATTGTAGCCACAGATTACCTTACAAAGTGGGTAGAAGTGAAAGCCACAACAAAGAATGATGCTCAGACTATGGCTAAGTTCTTATTCGAGAATGTGTTCACGAGATATGGGCTACCAATAGAGTTAGTGAGCGATAGAGGCACACACTTCTTGAATGAGGTCATTGAAAATCTTCTCCAAGAATTCTTGGTGATACATAAAAAGTATGTCCCTTATCACCCACAAGCTAACGGACAAGCCGAGAGCACCAATAAGATCCTCTGTAACGTATTGACAAAACTGGTAAATAATAAACGCTCTGATTGGGACAAACAACTTCATCATGTTGTTTGGGCTTATCAAGTTGCCTACAAAACGGTACTCAATGCCACCCCATTTCAGATGATCTTCGGACAGAATGTTGTGCTACCGTTGGATTTCCTAATCCCAGCTTTAAAGGTAGCACAAGAGCATGAGTGGAATGGACATGAGTTGTCCTCTAGGATCTTTGATCTAGAACGCTTAGGTGAGACAAGGATACGAGCGGCGGCAGGCATCTACGCTGCAAAGAAGAGGCAAAAGGCGTACTTTGATGCACACATCAAGGATAAGGGATTGAAAGAGGGAGATCTAGTATTGGTTTACACACTAAAACAACATGCCCGTAAGTTGGAAAAAAGAGGATACGGACCCATGATCATTAATAGAATTTCCACTAGTGGTGCACTTCAGTTGGCCACTCTAGAAGGAGATATCTTGCCAAACTATATTAGTGGTTGTAGAGTCAAGCTATATCAAGAACCTCTTACTAAGGACATGCTAATGAGACTCAACACTGCTAAGAAGCGAAAAGAAGAAGAGTTAAGAGTGAGAGAAGAAGCACAGGCAGAGGCCATAGAGCGTATTAGGCGAAATAAGTTAAGGTGATTATGCCTAGATGTCAACTCAAAAGCCCCAAAATATTACATGGATATGTGCCAAAAGTCAGGCATAGCGACTTCTCAAGTCATTGACCGAAGACCCTTTGTGACCATAGAGATAGGACAAGGGAAGGGTGCAAGGACGGTGAAAGCATTGATTGACTCAGGTGCAGCAAGTAGTGCCGTTAGACTTTCCTACTGCCAAGACTTGCAGTTGAACATCAATCCCATAGAAGCTTATCTCATAGGATTGGGAGGTGTGGAAACCCCTTGTTTGGGCGAGGTGGAACTTCCCATCTACCTTCAAGATGTTCCAATGAAAGTCAAAGCGCTAGTATGTCAAGATGAGAACCTTACAGAACCACTTGTCTTGGGTCAAGATTGGATCTATGACCATGCAATTAACTTAAACCTAAGAAGTCGAATTCTTCAAGTTTGGGTACATGAACAATGCATTACATTAGAATTAGAGAACTGCATGCTCCTAGATCATGGCACCACACACTCTCTTAGTTCTTCCAAGACTAATCATATGAAAGAAGATGTTGTATGTGTCAAAAGCTCTATGATGCAGAAGGAGTCAATCGTGGAAGACCAGGTGCAAAGGCGGGTGGATCTTTCTTCTTCTCCAAAGAATCAAGTAGCCACAGTAGTGAGTCCACCACACAAGCAAACACAACCGTTCACGACAACTGCTACATCAAATAGAAAGACACCATTCAATAAGAAAGCAGTTCCGAGCATGAAGCAGATCTGGGTACGCAAAGGAGAGCAACCACCAGCCTTGCCCCCACAAATCCCATCCAGGCAAGCCAACCAGGCCAGAAGACGAAGGAAGCAGCTCGGACAAGCTCAATCACAAGGTATCCAACAAGTTTGGGTGTCTAAGAAGTTGGCTGCAACTCAACAAGGGCAATTATAGATGTGGGTACCTAAGAAGCTCTTACATCCACAACAACCTATGTTCTCCCACATGCAAAAGGTCTCAACAAAGAAGCCAAAAAGAGAAAAGGGTAAGAACCACGTACAGAGACCAAAGGAAGATCAAATCAGCTCTTCAACATTAGTAGGAAGACATGCAAAAAGGATATGGGTTTGGAAGCCAAAAGTAGAAGTAGCCTCCACCGAACCAAAGCGCCAACCACACTGGATACTACAGTTCAGAAAGCATCCAAAGAGGAAGATGCCTGAAGTGACCTCTACAGTGCCAAATGATGTTCTAAAATGGACTCCAATAAGGAGGATTACATCAGTTCGAGACTCAATGGATACCTCCACCAAGGTCGGCATCAACCTCCGCAAATAACATCGAAAGCCTCGAACAAGCGACAACCATGTGCTCCTTGCACAACATCGTCTTTTGCACCATTCAGGTCATGCATTTCTAAAGTATGCATTATATAGGGCCACATTACATGGCCGTGCATAGACACAACTGAGAGTCCCATGCACTAGAGCACATTGACACATGTAAACCACTTTTTGATACTAAACTTTGCCTTCTTGTTTTGTGACATTCCTCAAAAAAAAAAAAAAAAAGAGAGAGAGAGGGAAAGAACTTGTTCCCAGGTTTCGCTCATGGAACATGAATGAGTCATGCTTAGTTGAAGATTGAACCATTGATTACTGGGCAACAATATCAGGCCCAGCAGATACCTCAACCAGTGCTAGCCCAACAACCTCCAGCTCTAGCCAATGTGATCCCAGTAAAGTATGCAGCTCCAGAAGAAAATTTGAATAGGGCCATAGTCCTAGTAACTCCATTGCTTTTAGAAAGTGAGCCCAGTGACCATAGCTTTGATTCTACACATATTGATAGCCCCCAGGCTTATTATATGCAGTCTCATGAACATGGTGAGTCCTACTATAGTGAGGAACCGAGTGAACCTAGTTGGGAGCCAGATTACGCAAATGTCATGTACACAAATCCCAACCCTAGACCTCAACCTAGGCAAGTAAGACCCCCATTACCCATCAAGGATACACAACCAAGGCAATTCTCAACTCAGGTGCAGGAGTTGCAATTGCTACCACTTCCCTATGGAAGCGTTGGGGCAAGCCAGCACTCAGGCCAACGAGAATGAAATTGGAGATGGCCGATGGTCACATTGAGAGACCATTAGGATTGCTAGAAGGAATAACTCTCACTACATGTGGTGTGGAGCTCGAGCATACTTTTGCTATATGTGACTTTAGCAAAAACCAAGCCTACGAGATGATTTTGGGAAGAACATTTATGCGGCAATTGCAAGTGGTACAGGATTGGGGAACCAATTCCTTGTATTTGCAACACCTAGGTGTTACAACCAAAGTCAATCTCAAAGATTATTCTCATAGGGATGTACCCCCCATTCAATGGAACCCCATCCATAGAGCCAAAGATGACACTGAGTCAGTGCATTCCATAGGATCAGGATCCTCATGGATTCATGAAGACACTCACTTGTGGATGTGTAAAGTAGCAGTAGAAGAAGAGAAGAGAGAAAAATCCAGAGAGATAGGTGCAAAGGAAACCAATAGATCAATTCAAGACCCAGCCTATGCACCTGTAGTGTTTCCAGATGAGGAGTTTGAACCCCACGGTTGGGCAGAAATTCTAGCAACAATGGATGTAGCCATCAATGAAGAACAATGGACATCCCACTGTGATGAGGATGGCTATGACATTTCAGTCTTCTCCATAGAGCCAATCATGGGAGACTCAATTCTAGAAGAATGTGAACCTAGCACTGATGCATTCAAGGATGCAAGTGACTCCGATCTAGACTCAATCATTATGGACCCACCTTTTGCATCAGATGAAGAGTACTTCTATGAAGTAGAAGCTTACCCTCAGAGACATAGAAAAATCATGAATGATGTGAGGTTAACTACGCAAGTGACCCCCAAGAGCAAAGTTAAGAAAAGGAAGAAGAGAGAAGTCACACCAGAAGAGGAAGAGCAAGAGTTGATATCCTTGCTAAGAGAATATAGAGATGTATTCACTTGGAGCTATAAAGATTTGAAGGGCGTAGACCCTGACATATGCTCACACATGATTCCCATGACCTTAGATGCTAAACCCTCTAAGCAGAAGCCATACACATATAATGATAATTACGCTGCCAAGATAAAAGAAGAGATAGATAGGTTGGTAGAAGCTGGATTCATCTATGAAATTGAACACACTGAGTGGGTATCCCCCATTGTAGTGGTGCCCAAGAAGAATGGAAAGCTACGTGTGTACATTAACTTGAAGAAGGTTAATGCAGCCACCATTAGAGACAATTATCCGCTTCCTATCACTGAGCATCTATTAGAAAGAGTCGCAGGCAAGGAAGTGTACAGCTTCTTGGATGGATTTTCAGGCTACAATCAGGTAGCCATTGCTCAAAAAGATCAACATAAGACGGCTTTTGCTACGGAGTGGGGCATATTTGCTTTTCGGGTAATGCCATTTGGGCTTACCAATGCTCTTGTAACCTTCCAGAGATTGATGTGCCATGTGTTTAAAGAGTTCCTGAGAAAGAATTTGGAGGTCTATGTTGATGATCTTTGTGCTCATTTCAACATTAGACAAACACATATACCTGAACTCAGGCAAATCTTTGACAAATGTAGAGAATATCAAGTCTGCCTGAACCCAGAAAAGTGTGTTTTCATGGTCAGGCAAGGCAAGATTCTAGGACACATAGTGTCAAAAAATGGCATATCCACGGACGAGGAGAAAGTGAGAGCCATAGCAGAACTACCTAAGCCAAAGAATGTCAAGGAAGTACAAGCCTTCATGGGGCATTGTGGTTATTACCGATGGTTTATACACATGTATGCCATCATTGCAAAGCCTTTGTACGGACTTTTGACTAACTTTGAGTGGACTGATGAATGTGAAAACTCTTTCAACGAGCTCAAAAGAAGATTGTGTTCAGCACCAATCTTGACCACACCCGATTGGAATAAACCCTTTCATGTTCACGTGGATGCATCCAATTATGCTATTGGATGTGTGCTCGCACAACCTACTGGTGAAGGTAATATGGATCTTCCAATTGCCTATGCTAGTAGACAATTGAATGCAGCTGAGCGGAATTATACCACTACTGAGAGAGAAGGATTAGGCATGGTATATGCAGTTAAGAAGTTTAGACACTATTTTCTTTCCAATAAGTTTAAATTTTTTACTGAACATCAAGCATTGTTATAGCTTGGGAACAAGACATGCAATACAGGTAGATTAGTAAGATGGTTTCTCTTACTAATGGAATATGATTTTGAGGTAGTGGTGAGGAAAGGTAAGACTCACTTGAGAGCGGACCACCTCTCAAGACTCACATCAGGAGAGGCCCCACAAGGAGTATCAGATGACCTTCCTGATGCTTACTTGTTTAATTTGGAAGTCGTGCCACAGTGGGCTAAGCCATTAGTGCTAGTATTGACATACGGGCCTAACCACCCAGTGATAAACACACAAGATAGGGAGATAGTAAAAGCCCAAAAGTACCATATAATGGCAGGGAGTATGTACAAGCATACCGATCAAGGTATATTAGCTTGTTGTGTGGAAGAGGATGAGTGCACGAAATGGTTGCAATTGGCACATGTAGGTGCATTAGAGCAACATTACTCACGGCAACAAACCTTACAGACATTAAGGAGACTTGGAGTGCATTGGCCGACTATGGAAGCTGATGTCCATAAGTTGTGCAAGGAATGTCCGATCTGCTGCACTAAACCACCTGTGGAACATGCCACTCTTTATCAAGTGTCCATAGTGCCAGATTGGAGTGAACCACTAGTAGCCTTCTTGACAACAAAAACATTCCCTCAAGATATGACCCTGACGAGGCAAAGAAGTTTAGAACAAGAAGCCCTAGACAGTCACTCATTGGTGATAATCTATACAAGCGTGGTAAAGATGGTTACCTCAGATTATGTGTTCATGAGAGCGAATACCTCAAGATATTGGAAACTACTCACCAAGGTGTAGCAGGAGGACACTTTGGACCAAATCGGGTGATCAAGGCTATACTATTTGTAGGATTATGGTGGCTGACCCTTCACATGGATGCACATACCTATGTGAAGAGGTGCGATGTCTGTCAGCGAACTCAGTATCCCATATGTAAAGATGAGATGCCACTAAAACCTATGATGGGTGGACGTGCATTCTCTAAGTGGGGAATAGACTTTGTAGGACCTATTAATCCCCCAGCTAAGGGTTCACATGCTGAATATATCATTGTGGCCGCAGACTATTTAACAAAGTGGGTAGAAGTGAAAGCCACGACGAAGAATGATGCTCAGATGACTGCTAATTTCTTATTTGAGAATGTGTTCACTAGATACAGGCTACCTATAGAGCTAGTAAGTGATAGAGGGACTCACTTCTTAAATGAAGTTATTGAAAATCTGCTCCAAGAATTCTTGGTTATACACAAGAAGTCTGCCCTCTATCACCCACAAGCTAATGGACAAGCTCAAAGTACAAATAAGATTCTATGCAATGTGCTCACCAAATTAGTAAATAATAAACGCTCTGATTGGGACAAACAGCTACACCATGTTGTTTGGGCATACCGAGTTGCCTATAAAATGGTACTCCAAGCCACACCCTTTCAGATGGTGTTTGGTCAAAATGTAGTGCTACCATTGGATTTCTTGATACCTACATTAAAAATAGCACATGAGCATGAGTGGACGGATCACGAACTCTCTTCGAGAATTTTTGATCTGGAACGACTAGGTGAAACAAGACTAAGAGTGGCAGCAGGAATATATGCAGCTAAGAAAAGACAGAAGGCGTACTTTGATGCCCACATTAAGGATAAGGGTTTGAAAGAAGGAGACTTAGTCTTAGTCTACACCTTGAAGCAACATGCGAGAAAATTAGAGATGTGTGGCTATGGACCTATGATCATAAATAGGATCTCAACGAGTGGAACAGTACAACTAACCACATTAGAAGGCGATATTCTCCCTAGCTACATAAGCGGGTGCAGAGTCAAGTTATATCAAGAACCTCTGACTGAAGAGATGCTAAATTGACTCAACACTGCCAAGAAACGCAAGGAGGAAGAAAAGCAAATTCGAGAAGAAGCTCAAGCAGAAGCTTTAGAATGCATCAGAAGGATGAAGTTGAGAAGACAGGGTAGAGAACAGCCCAGAACAGATGCTTACGCAGATCAGGGATATCATATGGCAATGTGCGAAGTCTCAGGAATAAGTTCCCATAGAATAATTGATCGACGTCCTTTTGTGACCTTAGAGATAGGACAAGGAAGTAGTGCAAAAACTGTACGAGCATTGATTGACTCAGGTGCAGCCACTAGTGCGGTGAGACTCTCTTACTGTCAAGAATTAAAATTAAAAGTCAATCCTATAGAAGCATATCTCATCGGATTGGGAGGTGTGGAAACCCCTTGCATGGGCGAGGTGGAACTTCCCCTCTACATTCGAGGTGTTTTAATGACAGTTAAAGTACTAGTGTGTCAAGATGAGGATCTCACTGAGCCTCTAGTCTTGGGTCAAGACTGGATCTATGATCATGCAGTCAACCTAAACATAAGAAGTGGACTTCTTCAGGTATGGGTAAATCAGAGTCGAATTACAGTTGAGTTAGACAATGGAGCACTTAAGGAACTAGGAAAGGCACACACTCCTAGTCCTTCCAGGAGTACACATGATGATGACCATGCTATTCTTGTCCAAAACTATGTGATGTGGAGGAATGATGATCTTAATAAAGAAGTCAAGGACACAACGGAACTCCCTTCTTTTCCAAAGGCCATAGGGATACAGCAACAAAAGGCAGATCCAATGCAGAAGAAGCAGACTACATATGCTCGAAGCCACAAGAAAGCGCAAAGCAAGGTGTCCCAGCCACCACCACAAATCTGGGTTCAGAAAGGCGAGCATCATGGCGCGGTCAAGTCACAACCAGTGGCTCAACTTCATATTAGTGATCAGTTACAGGACGCTAATAATAAGTTCTTCAAAAATTCTTTTACAAAAGTGAAGTCTATCTAGGTACCCAAGAAGTCGATGAAGGCTGACCCACAATCAAGAAAAATTTGGGTGCCTAAGGCTGGCTTGCGGGCTCAAATAGCCATACACAGATCACACCATGCACAACATGGTTCACTTCACTCGAACAGTCGATACCCACTCATATTCAATATGCACGAACACTCAGGGGCCCAAGAGCACGAGCAGAATCACTTGTAAATGGGTCCCTAAAAAGCCTCATTTCCAAGAAGACACTCTTATAAAACCCTCTAGCATTTCCACAAAACCGAAACTAAAAGCCATCCACTGTGTTTGGCATCCCAAAGCCTGTAATAAACCCCCCGACCCTAGTTGTAAATTCATCTCCACCTACTAATTGCATCATTCTCACACTGCATTTTTTCACTTAGCTCATAGGACTACTTGTTCACTACCAACACACACAATCATCGAGCACTCACTGACCTACTAACCCATCATTCACCTCATGTTAATGTTGTAACGGGGACAAAAATTGTTTTATCTTGTCCACTACAATGTTAACGCATGATTCTATATTCTCACAGAACAAGCAAGCAAGCAGTAACATGGCAGAAGCAGGAGGCACCAGTTCCCAAGGAGGGTCTAACGCCCAGATTGTGGATATTAAAACCCTCCTTCTTGAACCACAACTCACCGAGAGGCCTCAAGAACTTCGAGCTATGCATGTACTCCCTATTCAGGACCCTCCACAGGGACACACTTCTCAAGTGGGTAAACATGCACATTGGTTTAGCCATGTCGCAGGACCATTGGGAGACGGCACCTACTTTTGGGAGGCAAAAATTGAGTTTAATGGCAAATGGGGACGCTAACATTTTTTCACCCGTGAATTTGAGCAGTATCAGAATGCAGAAGTAATGCGATCGATATGGACCAAAGCAGGCTTGGATAGCTATTTCAGGGCACATTTACCTAAGCCAGATTTCTTGCGCTGCTCCTACCTTATCAGTACCATCACCCCTAGCAGAGCCAAGGGAGGCGATAGTACTTTTGTGCTACCCTCACTGATGCCAGGCCACAAACTCAAAAGATTCAAACTGACCCTTAACCTAGTACGGGAAGCATTGAACATGCAAGGTATGCATATTCCCACTGAGAGAGAAACAATGATTCCAGGTAGGATGAAGCACAAGGATCTCAATAAATTGAAGGACATGGTAGCAATGACACCAGCTATCGCTCTCCACCTACGAACGATTATGCAACACTTCGCTTTCCCCACCCAAGAACGCTTCATTGTGCCACCAAAAAAGATATGGTTCAGCTTGTACTTGGCAGAAACAGAGGATCCATCAATATACCACATTGAATCATAGATCAGATCCACCTAGCCCATCAACGGTGGAATAAGAAATAGAAGAATGTGCTTCATGGGTGTTGTGCCCTGACAAGAATAATTTACAAGTGCTTAGCTTATGACGTGCCTATTCAAAGAGCACTAGTATGGTCCAGGGCCCAAGAATTCCAAAGACGGCTATCAACAGCGGGTCCTCCCTCGAAGAAAATGAGAGGGACATTCCAATTACTGTGTGCCCAAGCAAGGGGAGCCACCACCACACCAGAAGTTACCCCTCCCCAAACACGCCGTGTTCGACCATTTACTATTTGACTACCCAGGCCAAGTGCAGAAGGACCCAATCTGGTGTTCCCTCCGATACCATCATACTTGGAGTTTCCATAGGGCTACACCCTGAATGATCTCACTGATGAAGAAATTGCTAGGCTGATCAATGAATCTAACCTCGAGATGGAAGCAGAACAAACCCAAGGACCACAACCCACTACAACAACTGCAGCCCCGACCCACCTGAAAGTAGTAGAAGTAGAAGAGGATGAAGAAGAGACAGAAGAAGAAGAAGCAGACGAGGGAAATGATCAAGAATATGACGAACTTTCAAAACTAGCAAGTGCCCCAACGTATTCGGCACAAATAAAAAGATTGTATCAAACCATGAAGCTATTCCAAGAATAGCACAAACTATCGCGCGAATCAGGAAAGGTGCTAATGAGCCAAATGCTAGGCGAGGAAGGCGTGGATGACATGTTTATCGAATCCATGAACTTGCACGCAAACGCAGTGGGCTTGGATGAGGCCATCCATTCAGCTATGGCTTATATTCACCGATTTGAGAAACGAGTACCTACCTGTCCCATGCGATCCGGCAAGCAAATTCACATCGATGTATTAGCGCCAGGAGATACCACACAAACAGAAGAACATCAAGAGGCACCACTCTCACCACCCTCCCCACCTCACACTACACACATCACTTCACCACATGGCACTACAACCCCAATTTCAACACTCACCACTTATGTCATGGGAATTCCTCTCTCTCCCGGCATCCAATTCGGAGGAGTTACCATGCCCTCTTTCACAACCCTATTCACGAACATCACATCCACCCAACCCACTGTCCCCATCTACACGGTCTCACACACGGTTGACACCATGGAAACATCACCAGCCACAGCACCACTCCCTCCCCCCACGCAACCTCAATCTCCCATACCCCCTCCACCCACATCACCACTTGTCTCAACCTCATTCACGACTCCCTTTCCCTTCCCCATTCCCCCTGCATCTTCTCCTCTCCCTGCATTCCTTCATGTAAATAATGTGTTTTCGACGTTACATCAGTGCGTGTATCAACTTCAGAGTGAGTATCAGGCTTTCGAAGACCGTCATCGTCAACTAACTACGAATCACCAACAACTACAGAGACGGCTTACAACTATAGAAGATGAAAACGTGGACCTCAATCAATGCTACACCACACTCGAGCAGGCTCATCAAACCCTCTTGGCAGCACCCCAACCACCATAGTTGCCAGATGTTAAACAAATCAAAGCCTTACTTGAAGTCTACCAAACAGATAATCTAAGAATCCGGCGTAATTTGACCCTCCTCAGAAAACACATGGCGACCTCCCTTGAAGAGAACAAGCGTCTGCAGAAGCAAAAAAAAGAAAACCTAGAAGCCGCAATGGAAGGTTCCCCCCACGAAATCGACCCAGAACAGTTTAATGCAGTCCCCTCAGATACAATGAAGACAATCCTGGAAAGCTATGCTGATCTGTTGGAAGCCCATGATGAGGTGGAAAAGGAACCAGACACCCTGCACCGCCAGATCAAGGAACAAAAGGAACAACCCAAGGTCATAGCGACAACATTGACTTCAGAAGAAGTAAAGGCATTACAGGAGCAGGTGGAAGAATTGCAGAAGAAGTTACTTGATTATGAAAGGAAACTCTCGCCAATTATAGAGCCAGAGCCAGATGAATTGGTGCCCATTGAGGTGGATGAGTCGTATGAGGAACCATATGTTCCTATGACGATGCCAGGAGGTCAGCACACCTCAGAAGGAATGGACACCCTGGAAGTCGAAGCACCCGAATGGCTTCAGACACTCGAAAAGACAGCTAAAACCCATGAAGATCGAGTGGAAGTCCAAATCCAATCAACGGCCAAATTGGAAGACACTATCATAAAGTGAGAATATTTCTGAAGTATGTCTCATCATAGATGGATAGGCACCAATGATGATGAGTATGTGCCATATTGTGTACTCTTGGCAGATTACAATGCAGAGATTCAACGACGATGTGGCAAGGCTCCCACCATTGCCACACAATTTGGCCCCGATGATATCCCTGAGAGTGCGAAAAAAGGATCCTTTCATCAACCCACCTGGAGGATCCGTCTCCTTGAGACCTATCCCGAAATGGTTCGTACCTAGAATAACATGCCGCTATTTATCAAATACAACCCCTGTTATGTTCTAGTCCTCCGAAGATGCACATGGCCTGAGTTTGACATTGCCGTCAAGAACGTCAAAGGCTGTGCAAAGTGGTTAAATTATGTCTATCTAGCATCTCCACAAGGACCTCCCTCCGTTGCTTATATGATTTCTACAATTAGTCACCAGAGTCTTCGACTACGTGTTAGTGGCTGCCGGAGTGGGACAGATGTAACGGATGCCAGATGTAACGGAGTTTTTTGAAATACGCGCGAAAAGTTGGTACGCGCATCTTGTAAAATCTATATAAAACAATGTAAAGAGAATGGTCGAGAGAGACGTCTTTTTCTAGAATTGCCAGACTGATCGTTTGAATGTTTGTGAGAATATTGTTTAGCACTGTTGTGAAACCTTGAGTACTGTTGGTGTTGAGTACGTTTCGCACCGTCTGCTCATACTGTAGTTCACTGTAATGAGTGTTGGAATAACGGATTGTGTGTCTGATTACTGTTGCGTTGATTGCATGATTCTTCAGTTGTTTAAGTACTCTAAGTCGTTTTGAGGAGTTAGATTACTGTGTAAGTTTGAATAGGCAACTTGAAGCGTTGTTGTAGTGTGTTCTGTTTGTTCCACCTGATTCATTGCATTCGGTGTTATTATCTGTTGACACTGAATACAAGGAAGAACGAGTACTTTCGGTAATGTAAACCTTTTATCTGAAGATCACTGTAAGTTGCTGTGATGAATGACTCTGTCGGCTATAGTGTTCTCGTTGGTTGACTACTACTTACTGTTGAGTCTGTAGATCAGACTACTGCTCTGGTTCAATAGCAGGTAAGTCTGAAGAAGTTTGGTACCCAGGTACCTAGAAATCAAGTATTGTCCAGTTGATGCTAGTAACTGAGCTAAGACGCATATTAGTGCTTTTTGTTGTTGTGACGAAGATTTGGGAATTAAGTACAGGGCCTCTATCTAACAGGCCCCTACCACTCTCGAGAACCCACGTTGGTTTGGTAACGACTTTCGGATAGTCAGAAACGTTACAATCTAAGCGATTCATTTAACACCCGTGATGTTTAAAAACATTTAACATTTAACATTTGGCGCCGTCTGTGAGAAGGTGGCATCAAGATTGCCAGTTGTCTGCAAGAATCGAACATCCAGATTATCGTTCGATTGATTGGAAGTAGCAATAGAACGAGATTGTTGCAAACTGTTTCGATAGTAATATTACGCGATTAGTACAAAAGATGATACATGCCGGTTACTCGATCTAGTGAAACGTATCCCAAGAACCATCAGTCTGAAGTACTTAATGTACTAAAGAAAACTCTGGGAGGTAGAAGTACAACTAGATCTGACCCAGTTGTCAAGAAAGTTAAGAACGTTAGAATCGATCCCGGTCATATTCCGGTGGAACATGTTACGCCTCTGGTACATTCTGGTACTATTTCGGCACAGTCCGTCGAAGATATAGTAACTCCAAAATCTACCAGAACACAGTCTGAAGCTAGTTTAACAATCTTGGATAGAGATTCAAATTTGTTTACGATTAGAAACACATTAGCCAAAAAAATTGGCGAAAGCAAAAAAACACCTTATTCTGGTGAAATTCCGGTACATTCTGGTGATATTTCGGTAACAAAATCACAGTTTTTTGGCAACGGTTTACCATTTTTTGGTGAATCTTCAGCCCAGCCACCACTTTTTGAAGTAAGTTCCCCTACACTGGACATCCAGAAGGAAGGAAAATTGTTCAAAACTGAGATTCGAAGCATACTAAGCAAGATCATCGCACCGAAAAGTGCACCATTCGACGATACAGATTCCGATAGTTTAGATATTCAGCCCTGAGATACAGAAGATAGTCACAATACACTCACCATGAACGGGCAACAACATCAGCAACAACAGTTATGTCCACCCAGGCCGCCTCCAACAGGAGTGACGTACACAAAATTTGGTGGATTCCCAGGAGATGATCCGGATGCTCACGTACGCACTTTCGAGATAAGCTACGCAGTTCTCAACCATCCACCGGATCAGGCCTATAAGGCTATTGTCTTTCAAGCTACACTGGTCAATGAAGCAGCTAGATGGCTTACAGAATATGATATTAATCACTTCGGCACTTATGAAGCAGTACGAGATGCTTTTTTGCAGCGATTCAGGCTAAAAAAGAATCTAGCTGAAATTTTTTACTATCTACAGAACAACAGACAGAAGGCAAATCAAACCATACAGGAGTATGCTACTCTCTTCAGAACACATTTAAGGAAGCTACCATCGGCCCATGCTAACTTACCAGATGACGTTATCACTCAGTGGTTCATCAATGGCTTGAGTCCACAACTTAAGCAGATCATGATCATAAGATGTGTCGGAGCTATGACACTCGATGCAGTCATCGCAATGGCTCTGCAACTGGAAAACAAAGTTGGCGGATTTACAGAAGATCTGGAATGGTTAAAAACAAACAAAAATATTACCGAAGATATGACCAGACAAGTATACTACATCACATGCAAAAATTCAGGACACACTAGTGCCAATTGTGCACTTAATCAGACATTTTGTGCTATCTGCAACACTATCGGACACACCACCGAAAACTGCACATACAACGCTAGAGTACAGGGAACAGCGACTGTCAATGCAATTATACAGGAACCAGGGCAGCCAGCCAACCACTATGTGCCTCCGCAAATGAGAAACAACCAGCAGCAAGGATATCGAAATTACAGAAGATAGAGGAATAACAACTATAATACAAACCGCTGGCAGAACGGACCACCACCGGAAAATTCCAATTTACCACCACCACGCTGCCATTTTTGTGGTGAATTTGGACATATTAGGAGATTTTGAAAGGATGCAGCTGAGTATGATCAAAGGAAGAAGGAACGTCAAAACCCAATGGCCAACATGGTACAAATCACACCGGTGGAAACACAAGCTGCTGCAGTTCAAACCTGATCCGGTAAGCCACTACGACCAGCAGCAGAAGTATTTGAACCTGTCATCAGAGAACAACAAAGGATATATGAAAAAGCTAGTCAATGGACCATCGCAGAACCACCAGTATTCCTAGATCCTATTCCGGTAACCCAGACCTCGTTAACCAAAGAAAGAACACAACAATAGGATTCAGCAACAGATACATCACCAACAGCAGACACTTCATCCTCAGCACAAGCATCAACTTCAACAACGGTGGAGCATGTCAACCAATCTCAACAGGCCTGGGAAATCCTATCTAAGGCATCTATCACCCTTCCTCTGGGCCAACTACTGGAACTAGTACCTGGAATTCGACAACAGTTCCAACAACAATTTAGTCCGGTACCTTCTTGTATTCCAGCAACAGCAGCAGTTCAACCGGAACCTGATTCTACAGTTGATCATTCAGTTCCCTTAATTACAGTATGGTATAAGAACCATAAGATTACACAGGTACTAATCGATGGAGGCTCTGGTGTTAACATTGCGACTACGGCATTATGCAAAAGGTTAGGATGGACCGAAATCGAACCAGTTCAATTTTTTGTCAGAATGGCAGATCAATCAAGAGTCCATCCCTTAGGACTTGTGCGGAATGTACCTATCACTTTACAAGGTACGACCTTTAAAATGACCTTTGTTATACTAGATCTTTTGGAATCCACTTTGGATTACAACCTTCTTTTCGGCCGACCTTGGCTAAAGCATGCGAAGGTAATACAGGACTGGTCTGCACAAGAGCTTACGTTTAAAGATGCCAATCATAGATATGTAGTAAAATTAGATGCTATACAACCTTGCGAGCTACACGCTAAACCGTATTTTGCTGAACCAGTCCATATGCTAGATGGATTGTCAGATGATGAAGAAGAAGAGTTTCTGAAGAGTAACGCTGACTTAATTTCCTTAGGGACTGTTGATCTACAGTCCGTTATAGATAATTGGAACGCTTCAGTCTGTATAGTGATACCCATCACAGAACAGGATAAGAAGGAAGACACTGTTTCGACATATAACGATGAACTGCATCAACTTCTTAAACCAATAGATGACACAGAGAAACCTCAACAGTTCTATGTCCCCGAAGATCAGCTGATCACTTACAATTTAGGAGATGAAGATCGTCCGCGACCTGTAAAGATAAAGCAAAACTTACCGGAATTATTTAAAGCAGATCTAATCCAACTACTCCGCGAATTTTCCGATGTGTTTGCATGGGACTACAAGGACATGAAAGGATTGGACCCTCGCATCTACCAACACAGGGTCATGCTGAAGCCCAAAGCAAGACCGATAAAGCAACCCAGCTACCGGATGAATCCCCATTATGCATCTCAGGTAAAGGCAGAACTTGATAGGTTATTAAAAGTCGGATTCATCGTGCCAGGAGAGCATGCTGAATGGATCTCTCCGATTGTGATTGTGCCAAAGAAAAACAAGCAATTGCGAATCTATGTACGCAGCAACAGTACCGGATCCCTTTCCAATCCCTTTTTTGGATACCATGCTTGATAGAGTAGCAGGCCACGAGATGTATTCATTCCTAGATGGATACAGTGGCTACAACCAAGTGAGAATGACTGAAGAAGATATACCAAAAACTGCATTTATTACCAACTGGGGTGTCTTTGCTTGTACGGTAATGTGGTTTGGATTGAGAAACGCACCAAGCACATTTCAAAGATGTATGCAGGAGATCTTTTCTCCTTATCTCACTTCCTTTATGCAAGTATATCTCGACGATTTTTCAATTTTTGGTAAAATGATGGCACATTTGTTCCATTTACGGTGTTGTATTCAAAAATGAAGAGAATATAGACTCTGTTTGAATCCAAACAAATCGGTGTTTGCGGTTTCATGTGGCAAATTACTTGGCCACATTGTATCTGCACAAGGCATATAGGTGGATCCAGATAAAATTTTGGCAGTTTTAGAAGCTCTGATACCCACTACACCGAAGGAAGTTATGCGCTTTATGGGCCAAGTAAGATGGCATGGACGACACTTACGGTGGCTTGCTCATCTGGCTATACCACTAAACAAGCTAATCACCAAGACTCCTCGACAATTTGAATGGACGCAGGAATGCCAGATAGCATTTGATCGTTTAAAGAATTTATTAACACAAGTTCCTATCTTACAGCCACCGGACTGGGATCACCCATTTCATGTATTTGTTGATGCTTCAGATATAGCAATAGGAAGTGTGTTGATGCAACAAATTGATAAGTGGTTCAGACCAGTGTATTATGCAAGTCGAAGATTAGCCCCTGCTGAGAAGAATTACTCTATAACAGAAAGAGAATGTCCAGGGCTAGTATATTCTGTCAAGAAATTCAGACATTATTTGCTGAGCCGTAAATTCACATTTCATGTAGATCATGCTGCACTTGTCTATCTCATCAGACAACAGCATTTAGGTGGCCGATTAGCACGATGGGTGCTACTCTTGCAGGAATTCGACAATGAAGTCATTCACCGGCCAGGCAGTTCACATGCCTTAGTAGATTTCCTATCTCGCTTAGATTCCGGTGAAGCTCCGGTAGGCATAGATGACACAACTCCAGCGATTTATAGCTCTGAACCAATGAATGATAAAATTACAGACCCACCTACACCATCTACATATTATGATCAGATCCTGATCTTTCTTACTGATGGTTGCCTTCCATCTCAGACTTCTAGGGCAATACGAAGGAAAATTGCAGTCTTTAGCCGCCGATTCCGGTTAATCGCTGGAGAACTATATTATGTAGATCATACCGGAATCCTACTTCGCTGTATCCCACCACATGAAATTAACTCAGTTATCACGTTGGCTCACTCGATTCCTTCCGGTGGCCATTTTGCAGCAGACTTAACGCACCGAAAAATTCTGCAGAGTGGTCTCTGGTGGCCAACTATGTACAGAGATATATCACAGTTTGTCAAACAATGTGATACTTGTCAAAGATCTGGACAGCCCTTGCAACGTCATCTTTTTCCTCTGCAACCCATCTTACCATTGGAACCTTTCCAGAAGTGGGGTCTAGATTTTATAGGTCTGATTACACCTCCAGCAGTCTTCAGTAACAACCGTTACATACTGACCTGTACAGACTATGCAACCAGATGGGCAGAAGCCTGGCCTTTACGGTCTACGACAGCAGTTGCGGTAGCAAAATGTCTGCTAACCGATGTCTTTCCACGTTTTGGTTTACCATTGGAACTTGTTTCAGATCAAGGTACTCATTTTGTAAACAATTTAATGAAGGCACTCACACAGTTGTTCCAGGTCACACATAAATTTAGTTCTCCTTATTATCCTCGTGCTAATGGTTTGGCCGAAAGTACAAACAAATCTCTGTTGAATATGCTTCAAAAATTAGTCATGGAAGCACCGGAAAGATGGGATCAACTGCTACCTGCAGTGTTATGGGCATATCGGACTACCTACAAGGTAACAATAGGATTGACACCTTTCAAACTAGCTTATGGCTTAGAAGCAATAGCACCAATGGAAGTAGTTATACCAAGTCTGCGTGTAGCCATTACCCAGAAACTACTACCGGAAGACTCACTATCATTTCGGTTGGACACACTCAGAGAATTAGACGAGCACCGATGGCTCATTTTTTTAACCATGCACGAAGTCCAACTAAGACAGGCTAGGACGCACGATCGACACTTGAAAACTCCAGTTTTTTTGGTGGGACAACTTGTACTTTTCTATAATGCAAAGTCAAATAGATCTGCAGGCAAATTCAAATTACGGTGGTTTGGCCCTTACAAGTTTTCAAAGCAAATCGGTCCAGCAACTTTTCGGTTGACTACATTTATCGGAAACCTACTTCCAAAAGCAATCAACGGTTCGAAGCTGCGACCGTATCAACACACTGCTAGCCCGCATTAAAACATTCGGCGGTGGACCGCGTTTTTTGGTTTTTACTTTACTTTTCCTTCTGTTCTTTCTTTTTCTTTTTAAATAGCCGCGTTTCTTTTCCTTCTGCCATAAGCCGCCCTCCTTACCAGTTACTCGAGCATGCACGCCAAATTGAAAGCAGTATCATTCCAACGCCGCATAATGATAACCATCACTTCCTACCCCCCACCGTAATGTCTCTACTTAATCTCTTCTCTTGCGCCAAAAATTGCTATTGTGTTTTTGTGTTTGTAATCTGTGCGCCCACTGTGCTCTGTGTATCTGTGTTCTGTGTTCTATTTTTGTGTGCGCCATGGAAGCACTGGCGAATTACGCAGCCTTCCGTGATGGTATCCCTACCGAGGTAGGAGAATACCTAAGCACCCGTGGGTTGGCCAACTTCGCTGAGCTGCCTTGGCACTCAGTGGAAGCCCATCCCTTTTTCGCGCAGATCATACTTGCCATCGCACAATCCCCCATCACTGAGCGAAAATGGATCTTCCTCTCCCTGCCATCTCAAACCGTAGTAACCTTCCAAGCTTTTGCCGAATCCTTCGGCCTCACTCCACAAGGCCGCGAGAATAGCCCAAGCATCCCCATAGCCCCCATGATAGAACTCTTCCCCCGTTATTCATCGAACGAGTACGCCATCCTCTGTCGCCCTGAACCCGAAAGAACTGCACTCCAGTTCTTAGTCGCCATCCTGAACCTCCAGAAACGCACCTACGGCATATCCTGCCCTTTCTACTCCGCCATCGACCTAGCTGCCCGAGAACCCGTTAACTTCGCCTCCTACTTCTTTCACCGGATCCATAAAGAATGTGTAGCCATAGTAAAACAGGTTAATAAAGGAACTACCCCTCGGTCTCGATTACCCCACATCCTTTCCTTTCTCTTTCCGGCCATTCTAGCAGCTCAACCACCATCTAGAGGCCCCGTCCTACGACACGAAGAATCTGTCCAACCATTAGCAGACGACGAAGAAGAAGATGAAGAGGAGATCCAACAACTTTTTCGACGAAAATGCATTAGAATCAGCTCCTCCGAAAGTGAAGTACAGAAATCTGCCGAACAAGACAAGGAAGCCAAAGATGAAACTTTTCACGACACTGCCACGTCCATACAACACGACTCGACAGCAAAATTCACATCATCTGGGCACCAGGAACAAGAACGACAAACGGCAACAGAACCCATCTCGATCGAAGAAGTCTCACACCAACATACCGAGCAAGAACAGCAAACTGAGGAACGGGAAGCTTTCGACAGACTGCTCAAAGCAGTAGAATCCGTCGTAGACAACGCCGAAACAACGCAACAAAAGGTAATACAATCTGTCGCTACTACTATCACTCCACCATCGGAACCTCCCATAGCACCTGTTGAGCCCACCGCATCTTCCACCTCATCACCCAATTATTCTCCACCGACCTCCCAACAGCTTCACACCTCATCCTCTTTACCACCACGACACCCTCTTCTCCTCTCCTCAATACCGGTATTCTTTGAGCTTGCGTCAATGGGGCAATTGCTCATTAACCTGCAGCATAAAGTAGATTTACTGGAAGCAGATATCACACCACTCCAGGAGGAGGTTGATGCCATCAAGGCCGAAAACCACCAGCTCTAGACGCAGGTCTCTCAGCTCCAGGATCAGTTGGCAGAACAGCAACTCTTAATCAAACAAAGAGATACAGCACTGGAACAGCTCGCCGCAAAGGACCACTTATTAAACGAATCACAGGCCGAAATCAGGCAACTTAAGTTAGATATGCAGGATAAGGAAGATACAAGAATAGCACTAGGAAATCTACTGGAAGAAACCAGAAGGCAGTTAGATGAAGAGGTAAAGAAAAGCCAAGAACAACAGAGAGAAGCGAAACTAACCGAAGAAGAACTCCACCGGACAAACAAAGCCTTATCAGAGGTTAATAGAATGCTCAAACATTATCTAACGAAAGAAGCAAAAACACAAAAGGAAATAGCCAGTCTTCGTAGAGAAAGAGATGCCTACAACAGAACGATAGAATTTCAGAACCAACAATTCAAAAGAATGGATAATCAAATACGCAATCAGAAGGACCGGATAATTGATATGCAGAAGCAAGTGGCTAAAATGAAGACATCCAGAGATGCGGCATTAGCGAATGATTTTTATTTACAGGAGGCCTTTTTGCAAACACAGGCCGAGATTTTATTAACCGAAGCAATAGCGTTAAGCTCGGCTAGAACCGATGCCCATTTAGTAGAG